>CM035414.1:25357061-25864561 GCA_020310875.1 Ceratopteris richardii | reverse complement strand
AGCGCCAGACTTAGCGATAGCTTTTTCGTGATGGAAATACGATTGCGATCATTGAAGATAGCGATCGTAAGTGATTTTGCTTTATTCAGAAGCTTTTCAATGGACAACCCAAACTATATAAGAAGAGCCTCATGCTCACTTCTATTCATCCTTCACCTAGGATCAACACAAGCTTTAGAGCTTGGACCTCAGTAGAGGTGGTGTTTCTTCTAGCACATGGGGCAGCCATGGTGCTAACTTGAAGCATGTTGAGGAGCAGCTATGGAGTTCTTCTTGGTGATTCTTCTTGGAGAAGATGAAGGGTGTGCTCACACTCTACCTCATGGAGAGGAGGTCATCTCTTGTTCATGGCAAGAAGACTTGGTCATTAGCAGCTTGATGGTGAGGATCGCCCATCTACAGGATGTATTTGAAGATTGTCTTCTACAGGAAGATATTAGGTTGAAGATTGTCTTCTACAAGAAGCTGTCTGGCTACTTCAAAGACATTGGATGGGACCATCTACATGGCGTATTTGAAGATCATCTTCTACAAGAAGATGTTAGGTTGAAGATTGTCTTCTACAAAGAAGATATCGGGCTACTTCAAAGACATTAGATGGAGATTAACATAAGATTCACATCTTATGTTAAGTATTCAGGTACATATTCTCTTTATGCACACAGGTACTACTTGAAGTTTATGGAGGCTGTGGCGTTCATATCAGGAGGAGTCCTATTCGGCATAGGTACAAGAGAAACAGTACGTATATGCTTTATGCATATTTTATGAGGTGTTTGAGAAGGTGTGTTCACATGAGTTTGAGGATTTCCGTTCACACTGATCCTTCCTCTTTCAGTCACTCATATTCACTCTTCTATAACCTATAAGGTCACACATCTCATGTATATTCAGATTACTGCCCATACATCTGAATATGTTTGTTACATTGTACATTCACTCATTCATCCATTTCTCATCACATAGAATGGTTGAGAATTTTGCTCCCACATTGTACATTGAACATTGGTATATATGATACTATGAGTAAGCGATGGCTTACGTAAAACCTTACACATGATGTCTATTC
Source organism: Ceratopteris richardii (assembly GCA_020310875.1). Classification (NCBI taxonomy): domain Eukaryota; kingdom Viridiplantae; phylum Streptophyta; class Polypodiopsida; order Polypodiales; family Pteridaceae; genus Ceratopteris; species Ceratopteris richardii. The sequence goes on along the minus strand of CM035414.1, from coordinate 25,863,492 downwards.
TTTCTCTATCTTTATCTCATCATTTGTATGATTAAGTTGTGGTATGTTCATGTTTTGTCAATATGGAAGATTGCTGGAATTAATGTTGTACATGACTGGAACTATGGAACCATGGACCTGTGACATGAGCCTAAGGGCCTACCTCACTTCCAACATTTGGTATCAGAGCACTAAGGTTTTGGTTACAGAACTTTAGATCTTTGGCATCAATGGATTAAGGCTCATTCATAATCCCAGGTTCCTAGACTTCCAGATTTACAACATTTGATTTGAAAGCATCTTCTAACATTTGACATTTGACATACACACTTAATCTAGATGAGTAGAGATTTGAGAATTAGACATTTCAGTTACATGTGTATTCATCAGTGTGGAGTATGAAGTTGATGATCTGTTAGCAGCAGAATATTTTTGAAGAGTATGCAAATACTTTACAAAAGTATTGTTTGAAGACCCAGACTTGATGAAGAGAAGACTACTTCAAATTCAAGGAAGAACAATGGTTTAGAGAAGATGAAGAAATCAGATCAACATCAAATCACAAGTATCAGTTTCTACTATCAGATTATCATTTGCAGGTCATATCTTAGAAGAGCAGTTATGAAGAGATTTGAAGAAATTCAAGGAGTGCTTTTATACGCTTTCATCATTTGAAAGTTAAAGGCTACATCAAATTAGGTATCTAGAGGTTTTTCTAGAGAGTTTTGAGAAATCTCTTTCATGGCAAGAAAGTTCATCTAAGAAGACAAGCGCAGAGATGAGATGAGTTTTTTCAGCCAATTTTCTGTTGTAAGTTGGTTGGATATCAAGGTACAAATGTATCTAGAGAAGGTAACTCTAGAAGGGCAATTCATCATTCAGACAACGATTGGTGAATATAGTTGTTTCATACATTTGAAGCAGAATTTTGATTCAGAGATATGAGGAGATGGTAAAACATGTTTCTATATTCAACTTCCATTTATATACCATGTTTGTTTTATCTCTTACTCTTAGCATTAGAGGAAGAGAAAAGTTCATTCAAAGAAGCCAAGAGTGCTTGCTACTTCAAGATGAAGAGAACAAAAGGTATGGAAGAGAAGTTTGAAGATGTTGACATCATCAGGTGGAAGAAAGATGCAGAAAAAGAAAGTCCATCATTTCCAAAAGAAAAGTAAGGCTTCCTTTTCTCATATATTTTCCATATACTTTTCCTATTTTATCCTCTACATCCAAAGACAAGTCTACGAGAACATCTTGTTTAAAGAAGAAGCAGTTTCTTGTTTTGCATTACACTTGGTCATGATTTAGTAGATTTGACAAAGAATTGCATTGAGAGAAAGAAAAGCAGTAGATATATGTTTTGACTCATATGTATATGAGTTATGAAGCTTTTAAGCAGGCAGCTTATATGTTCCCTCAAAGAATTATTGGAGTGTCAATACAGAGCTACTTGGTATATCACAAGTTGCAGAGAAGTATATTTCTTCTTTATCGAACTCTTGAGGTAAAAGAGTTTTTTGTAAGCAGATGTTAGAGACTTGGGTTGAGGTTTTATGTTTGGAAAAGGTTACCTCATATTCAGTATTTTCAGAAACTTCAGAAAATTCAGAATCTTGTTGATGGGTTGAGGTTTTATGTTTGGAAAAGGTTACCTCATATTCAATATTTTCAGAAAACTTCAGAAAATTCAGACTTGTTGATGTACCAGTCAGTTGAAGAATCTACTTTTTATGATTGTCTAGATTTTTGGATACATGTTTGTATTCCAAAAGGTGTTCCATCATATCCTATCACTTGATTGAGAAGTGGAGTTAGCCAAAAGAAAGTCAAGCAGGTACTGTCACATTTCACCCGGGTAAAATATGAAAGTTATGAAGTATCAACTTGCAGCTTTTGGAGTTCTCAAGGTGAGAAGTTTGTCCACTTATGGTTCAAGTAAGAATTGCAGATTCCTTAAAGGATTTGTTTGAAGAAAAGTTTTACAACTTTTTGAGAAGCATGGACACTTAGAGACATTCAGGTAGCAAATCAAACATTCAGTCATGAAGGTTTGATGACAGCAGATTCTACACAGGAGAGATCATTGATCTTGAATAGATCTTGTATGATCTTGAGTATTTATGATTCAGTTGTCTATCCTTTGTTTGTGAAGATTCTTAACATTGGAAGAAGTAAGTCAAAGATTCAGATTCTATCAGATTTGTGTTGCAGAGAAAAAGAAGATACTTGTTATGTTACAGAAAAATATGGATCCTAAAACTTTTGTTTCAGATACAAGTATTGATCACTAAAGATCAGATTTATTGAAAGAAGGAAGACGTTCCACATTTCATAAAGTCTGATATATTTGAAGAATACTTGATACTAGTGTTAAGTCATCCAGGGGGGTTAATGAAACATGAAGACTTATTTTCAAGCCATATGTAAAAAAATACAGAGTCATACCTACAGGTATTCCTAAATCAGGTATTCCCATATTTCCTTTGTCAGGTTCTCTTTATGTTCCAGCTTTGAAAGAAGAAGGAAGAAGAAGAATGTTTGGAGAAAGTTCCTGTTAGGATGTTCCTGTTCAGGAGAAGGTTCCAGATTTCTATTGAAGAGAAGCTTGATATTTCAGAGAGGTATATTTCAAAAGTGCGCACATATATGTTTATACCAAGTGCTAAAGGAAAGAGGTATGAAGGATTTAAAGGATGAAGACATGATGACATCATAGATTTTTTGACTCATATTGAGTTGAGTACAGTCAGAGATGAACCAGCCGTGTTCATAATGCACTAAGTTGTGAGTTGTCAGTCACAGGTTCCAGGATTCAGTTCTTGATTAGTGTATTTACATGACGCAGCTGAAGTACGTTGAGAAACCTTTTTTGAAGGTAAATGCAAATATGTGGATCCTAGTGTATGTTTTCAGGTTTTTGAAGACAGGAGATAGCAGGTTCGGAGACAGTTCATGCTATATTTGTTGTCAAGCAGAAATTGCTTGATGAGAACACTATTGGATATCTAGTTTGCATAATTTCTCAAGTATTATGGTTCATAATCAGCAAGTTCAGATTTCTGAAAAAAAAGTCAAATTCAGTTTTGAAGAAGACTTTTTCTGAAGTGTCGGAAGTACAAGCTTGAAGCTTGTGACAGTTTGCAGATCCAGTACAGATTGTACCAATATGACATTGCAGGGGGGATTGTTGGAAACAATGTCCTATTTGTTAAAAATTTGGTCAAGTTGGTCCTTATAGCTCACAGTAATAGCATAACTATCTGATCTGTTGAATGCCTTGTACAACTAATGACGTTGGTAGCGTGGATAGAACAAGTGCATCTCAACCATAGGACGTGGGTTCAAAACCCATCGTCAGCAAGGAACGAAAACGTGAAGATTATTTTTGAATCATGCTTTTTCTCATAAAGCTAAAACGGACAGCGGACCATCAAATTAGCGCCAGACTTAGCGATAGCTTTTTCGTGATGGAAATACGATTGCGATCATTGAAGATAGCGATCGTAAGTGATTTTGCTTTATTCAGAAGCTTTTCAATGGACAACCCAAACTATATAAGAAGAGCCTCATGCTCACTTCTATTCATCCTTCACCTAGGATCAACACAAGCTTTAGAGCTTGGACCTCAGTAGAGGTGGTGTTTCTTCTAGCACATGGGGCAGCCATGGTGCTAACTTGAAGCATGTTGAGGAGCAGCTATGGAGTTCTTCTTGGTGATTCTTCTTGGAGAAGATGAAGGGTGTGCTCACACTCTACCTCATGGAGAGGAGGTCATCTCTTGTTCATGGCAAGAAGACTTGGTCATTAGCAGCTTGATGGTGAGGATCGCCCATCTACATGATGTATTTGAAGATTGTCTTCTACAGGAAGATATTAGGTTGAAGATTGTCTTCTACAAGAAGTTGTCTGGCTACTTCAAAGACATTGGATGGGACCATCTACATGGCGTATTTGAAGATCATCTTCTACAAGAAGATGTTAGGTTGAAGATTGTCTTCTACAAAGAAGATATCGGGCTACTTCAAAGACATTAGATGGAGATTAACATAAGATTCACATCTTATGTTAAGTATTCAGGTACATATTCTCTTTATGCACACAGGTACTACTTGAAGTTTATGGAGGCTGTGGCGTTCATATCAGGAGGATTCCTATTCGGCATAGGTACAAGAGAAACAGTACGTATATGCTTTATGCATATTTTATGAGGTGTTTGAGAAGGTGTGTTCACATGAGTTTGAGGATTTCCATTCACACTGATCCTTCCTCTTTCAGGCACTCATATTCACTCTTCTATAACCTATAAGGTCACACATCTCATGTATATTCAGATTACTGCCCATACATCTGAATATGTTTGTTACATTGTACATTCACTCATTCATCCATTTCTCATCACATAGAATGGTTGAGAATTTTGCTCCCACATTGTACATTGAACATTGGTATATATGATACTATGAGTAAGCGATGGCTTACGTAAAACCTTACACATGATGTCTATTCTTTCTCTATCTTTATCTCATCATTTGTATGATTAAGTTGTGGTATGTTCATGTTTTGTCAATATGGAAGATTGCTGGAATTAATGTTGTACATGACTGGAACTATGGAACCATGGACCTGTGACATGAGCCTAAGGGCCTACCTCACTTCCAACATTTGGTATCAGAGCACTAAGGTTTTGGTTACAGAACTTTAGATCTTTGGCATCAATGCATTAAGGCTCATTCATAATCCCAGGTTCCTAGACTTCCAGATTTACAACAATTGATTTGAAAGCATCTTCTAACATTTGACATTTGACATACACACTTAATCTAGATGAGTAGAGATTTGAGAATTAGACATTTCAGTTACATGTGTATTCATCAGTGTGGAGTATGAAGTTGATGATCTGTTAGCAGCAGAATATTTTTGAAGAGTATGTAAATACTTTACAAAAGTATTGTTTGAAGACCCAGACTTGATGAAGAGAAGACTACTTCAAATTCAAGGAAGAACAATGGTTTAGAGAAGATGAAGAAATCAGATCAACATCAAATCACAGGTATCAGTTTCTACTATCAGATTATCATTTGCAGGTCATATCTTAGAAGAGCAGTTATGAAGAGATTTGAAGAAATTCAAGGAGTTCTTTTATACGCTTTCATCATTTGAAAGTTAAAGGCTACATCAAATTAGGTATCTAGAGGTTTTTCTAGAGAGTTTTGAGAAATCTCTTTCATGGCAAGAAAGTTCATCTAAGAAGACAAGCGCAGAGATGAGATGAGTTTTTTCAGCCAATTTTCTGTTGTAAGTTGGTTGGATATCAAGGTACAAATGTATCTAGAGAAGGTAACTCTAGAAGGGCAATTCATCATTCAGACAACGATTGGTGAATATAGTCGTTTCAGACATTTGAAGCAGAATTTTGATTCAGAGATATGAGGAGATGGTAAAACATGTTTCTATATTCAACTTCCATTTATATACCATGTTTGTTTTATCTCTTACTCTTAGCATTAGAGGAAGAGAAAAGTTCACTCGAAGAAGCCAAGAGTGCTTGCTACTTCAAGATGAAGAGAACAAAAGGTATGGAAGAGAAGTTTGAAGATTGTAGCTCAATGATGAGTAGCACCTCCTTTAATGTCAATCCGGGAAGACGTGAGGATGGTATGAAGACCTCGAGCAAGTGGCGGCACAAGTGCGTGAGTGAGAAGCACACAAACATGCACACACATACACACACACGCGCACACAAGGCAAGACAAAGAGTGAGAATCAATGGAGTTTTTTTAGATTACTTTCAAAATGCTCTTACAAGTTCGTTTCAATTACAATCTAACCTCAAAAATGAGCTCTCTAGCTCTTTTTATAGTTTTTGACTAGCTTTTGGCCCTGTCCAGACCTAGTGTCCGGCCTAGTTAAAAATTAGGTTCCAGGGCTTATTTGAGGGCTCAAACGAAGTCTAAAAATTATGAAATTTGGTACGATGGTACTTCTAATACTCCTCAAGCTCGAGGACTCCTCGGCTTGCACAAAATGGAGTCTAATCTACCAAAAACGGGATTTACAATGTTTGTGTAGTGATTAAAATCACTTGGGTTGTACATAATTTATGGAAAAAAATGATCTGGCCTTGTTTCCGTATTGTGCATGACTCCTTTATTGCTTTGTATGCCAACACTCCCCCCTTCCTAGCGTCTGTCGCCCCTGACAGACCTTTGTTCCCTCGGGTGGTCGATGTAGTATTGGATGACATTGGTGGCCAGTTCATGTTCTCCTATTCTTAAGCCTCTTGCTAGATCGGCTTCCAATGCCTCCCAATTTATTGCACCGGGGGTCTCTGGTTGCGGGGTGGTGTAGTACTCTGAATACATTGCTTGTTCACAAGCAAACAGTTGAAGCAGATGTGTCGGCTTTGGCGCGAAAATCTCCGAGTGGTACTCCCAGAACCCTGATCTGAACATTTCTTCGAAGGTCTGTTTGTAGCAGGCGGGGAGGTATTTGATGCGTGCATGCCAAGCGTAAGCCACACGGATACTGGGGGTGGTGCTCATGTCATACACCAAGTCGTAATTTCCATTGCTAAACCCCGGAAGGCGTACCTGTGGTGCGGCTGCATTTCTAAAGGTCTTCAGCACCACTTGCATCATATCTAAGATTTTAAGCATCATTTGCGCTGCTACATCTTGCATGGGCTTCAAGCGCGGCATCCAGTGGCGAATGGTCCCCATCATATATGCTACCGATGGTGGTCCTTGTGGTGGCGCGATGTATGGGTAGTTCAGCCATTCCTTGCATTGCGCATTGTTCTGTACCTTGATATTAAATGCCTTCCACGACCTGCGGCGGGGGACTGGACCGTAGCATGGGTTGTACAGGAGGTGCAGCGGCGCGCTGTTCCATGTGCGTAGCATTTCTGGATAAGTCTCTAAAAGTTTCTGCCGCCATGTTGGTTGACGAATCTTGCCTTTTCGCACCTCTGGAGGAAGGTCTTCGGGTTGAAATTGGGTCGCAAAAGTAGGAATCTGACCCGTGACTCTTTGTATTTCAGCATTATAATCAGCCAGGAGAATGTAATATGGCCTGTACTGGAGTTCCGATGAGAGGATCAGGCGTCTCGATGACAAGTTCTTGAAGTAATCGGATTGTAAAACAGTCTCCTCTATGACCCTCATAGCCTGATTTTGCACTACAGTGCGCTCTTCATGCGAGGTCCCTATTTCCTCCACTTGTCTTAACCATGGCGGCCGTGGTGCCTCGAACGTGTCCTGCGCTTCTTCTGTTTGTTGGCCTCCTGGGAATGGTTGCGGATCATATTCTTCATCAAACGTTTGTTCCACAGGAATTTGCACAACTTCTTCGTCCGTGGGAGCCTCCGGAGGGGAAGATGGCCTCTCATATTGTAGTAGGCGTGTCTGCAATTCAGTTACCTGTTGCTGGAGATCTTTTATGGCCTCTGCGTCGGAGGGAAGCGAAGCTGCAGAGGGGGTGGTTGGAGGGGCAGCTGTTGGGCCTTGTTTGTGTTCCTGCTTCAGTTGTCCTAGCTCCTCCGATAGCTTATCATGTGCTTCGAGTAGCATGGCATAATCTTCCAATATAATCTTGATGTTATCAGGGGTCACTGCTTGAAACTTGGATGGGCTGATGGGTGCCCCCGGTGTGCTCTCAATAGCTGCTTCCAGGTTCTCTTGATTTTGTAATTGCAGGCGTCTATTCTCTTCCTGCGCAGCCGCAAGATGGCGTTTAAGTAGCGCCATATTGCGCTGAAGTTTTGAGTTGCGTTCCAGTTGTGTCCGTAGGTGACCTTCTACCACCTGCACTGCTTCCTGATCTACGTTCTGTAGCTGTACTTCCAATATATTGTGGGCTTCTTGTAGGGTGTGGAACTATGTGTGGAGGCGAGTGTTCTCCTCCTCTAGTACCGCAAGGCGGAGCTGTAGTGTCGCTGAGTGCTCTTGCAGGCGTGCGTTTTGTTGCTGAAGCTGAATGTAATCTGTTCTTAAATTTGATATACAAGCCAACATGGTGTCCAATGCATTACCTATAGATGAGTGGGGGGTGTTTACCGTGGAAGATGCATGGGAAGGGAATTGGGGAAGGGAGACAGTGAATGATGTGTCTACGAAAGTTGTGTGTGTGGGTGTAATTGGTGGAGGGGGAATGGGAGGAGGTGAACCCGTGGGTGGAGGTGCCGTGGGTGGTGAAATGTCCATTCCTTCAGGAGTGGGTGTTAGTGTGGGACCTGCCATATACACTGGTATGGTAGGTGGTGTGTGTGTGGAAGTGGTGAATAGATGTGAAGTGGGGTGAGGAGCTGAAAAGACAGGGAATGGTTGAGGGCCTGGTTGAAAAGCCCTAGCAAAGATGTCCTGGAGGGATTGTAGAAATGGAGGGAGGGATATCGGGGGTTGGGGTCGTAAAGTTGAGGAGGGCTGAAAGGGTTGTGTGGTAGCAGGGAAGCCCATGAATGTGGATCTAGGGTCAGGATGACCCGTGGCTGAGGGCGTTGGGGATGGTTGCCCTAGGGCAGGGTCTAGGAGGGGTTCGGCGGATTGTGTAGTGTTGGGGTTGCCTTCGAAGATAGGATTATCAGTGGTAGAGAATAGGGTGGCACTGGAGATCGGAGTACGGAAGATGAAGGTGGGGTCGGTGGGTTGATTAGTCGATGTGGTTTCTACTGTTTCTCCTCTAGGAGGTGATGGCGGGGGAGTAGGTGGTAGTGGTTCGGTGGACTCCTCATGGGTGGCTGGGTGCTGTTGGCTAGCTGTCTGGGGGGTTGTTCTGATAGTTTCAGGTGTAGTAGTCGGCTCTTCTGCAACTGTAACGGGAATTTGTATATTTTTACCTGGGCGAGGTCGTGTCTGGAACCTTCGTGGGTCATATTGAACAGAAGGCCTCTGAATGGCAGTGCGCACAGCTTCTACAACTCCATATGTTTCTGCCATCAATAAGAGACCTTCCCTGTACTCTGAGTCAACTCCCGCTTCTTCCAACAACTGAGTCATAAGTACTCTGCTGCTCTGTTCAGTGAGTAATTGCTGCGATCGTACTCTTTCCATAATCTGATACAGCCTTCGGAGTTCTGCTGTATATGCTGGGGCTTCAGTGGTCTCTTCTTCATACACTTCTTCTTCTTCCGGGTGTCCGTGTTGTTGACTTTGCTGAGCGTCACTCCAATGAACATGTCTACCGTCTGTAGACCTTCTTCTTCTTCGTGAGGATGTGCCCTGCTCCTCTGCCTCTGAATAAAACTCCACATCAGAGAATTGTGTGCTTTGTAGGAATGCTTCGAAATCCTGGGGGTCCAGTCCTTCAGCCTCACCAGTGGCAGCAAATTCGAATTCAGGTGTAACGGGAGGAGCCGATGGGGTAGGTTGTGCCGTAGTGTCAGATTCCGACCTGGGTATCCTAATGGTAAAGGGGGGTACAGTGCCCTCTCTTAATGGTGATGCCTCAGGGGTAGTCAGGACTTCCCTTGTCTGAACACAAGGGATCGCGCCCCTCATGCGCTTGGACTGATGTGTGGATGTCTTGAGCCTTTTAAACATTTGTAATTGTGCACAAGTTAAGGCACGCTCAATGGGGACATCATATGCCAAGCATCGATAAATGATGCGTGTGAGTGCGCAGCATCCGTTCACCACTAATTTCCTAGATGCCCGTTTGTTTGCTTCATACAACTGATCTATAATCCACACTGGTAGCTTAATAGGTAACGCACCTGCTGCCGCCAAGTAGAGAGCAAACCAGATCTTCTTGTGTGGTTGCGTGAATCGGTCTTGACCGGGGAAGGCGAAGTGTTGCATGCACATTCGGAGAGGGATGGACACATTTGGGGTGAGTGCTGCCATGTCTTTCAGCTTCACTACTTTCCTATCCTTCATGTTGGTGGGAACGAGAGCATCCTTTTCTGAGGGTACATGCGTGCCATGCATATTTAAAGCATCACTTACCAACTCCACAGTAAGCTCAAACCTCTTCAACTCGTTGTTGCCCAGCAATGAAGGGAGAACAAATGATCCGGGTTGGTCCTTATCTTCATTAGCTTGTAATGTGGAGACCAAATAGTAACATCGGAGGAGATCGGGTTTAGGTAGTGGGGCTTCAAAATAGTCCGCCAATCCTGCTCGTTGCCATATGATCTGTAGATCTTCTGTGTTCTGTAAAGTCTCGAACTCTTTGGAGAAAAATTGGAATCGCACCCATGATCTGTCATACTCGCATTTAGACTCCCAGATATACTTGGCCTCACCTAATGGACCGGGCATGCCATTGAACCAATGAGAATTCGCATGAACTCTTTCCGTGATGCCTGTAGGTGGATCCGGCACCGGGAGTTGCTGAAGGTGTTGCATCTCCACTGGTCGTTCAGTCGGAGGCACGTCCACAGGTAGGCTATCCACATCAATTCCTGCAGTAAGTATCCCTGCTTGTGAGCCCGAACCTGTCGCTTCTGCCATTTCTCTTCTTGCTTTCTGATTCTGTGAGAATATAGAATCATGTGTTAACATCGTAATGGACAAAATAAATCCGTTATTGTCCCCGTTACAACATTAACATGAGGTAGATGGTGAGTTAGTGGTTAGTAAGTGCACGAAGACAGTGAGTGTAGTTAACGTTTGTGTATTCCTAGGAGACTAATGCCGTTAGTAAGTGGGGTGAATTTACAAATCTGGGTAGGGGGGTTTATTACAGATCTTAGACTGCCAAATGCAGTGGATGGGCTTTGCTTTCGGTTTTGTAGAGACACCAGAGAGCTGTGTCGGTGTCGCTGTTTGGGAGTGGGGCCTTTTAGGGACCCACTTATAAGTGATTACATGCATGCTCCTGGGTCTTGGTGTGTTCCTAAGTGTTGAGCACGAGGAAATTCTGGTTGTACTCATAGTTGGGTGATGCTGCATAGGTTGTGGCCTTGGCGTAACTACTTGTGCCCTCAAGCAAGCCTTAGGCACCCAAATTTGTCTAGATTGTGGGCTTGCCTTCATCGACTTCTTGGGCACCCAAATAGACTTTACTTTAGCAGAAGAATTTCTGAAAGACTTCTTTTTAGCGTTGTGTTGTTGGTTACTACTAAGAAGCCTTGTCCGTGTAGTTGACGGTGGTGCAGCTGGTCGTTCGCCTTTCCGCACCCACACCTGGTTGAGTTTCTGGGGCATTCTGCTGTGCAGGTACTTTTGATCTCGGACATAGGTAGTACTATGCCTCTTCTGCTTGTGATCCGCCTTTGGTTGCTGCCTCCTTCGGGCCTTTGGAAAAGAAGGGAGATCCGTTGTATCCCTGACTCCTTGTTTGCAAATGTCATTCCTCTGCAATACAGGGTTTTGAACAAGAACAGCATGGTCATCTTCATGTGTACCCCTGGAAGGACCAGGAGTCTGTGCTTTTCCTAGTTCCTTGAGTGTTCCATTGTCTAATTCTACTGTAACTCGACTATGATTGACCCAAACCTGGAGAAGTCCACTTCTTAGGTTTAAGTTAATTGCTTGGTCATAGATCCAATCCTGACCCAAGACGAGAGGTTCAGTGAGATCCTCATCTTGACACACCAGTACTTTAACTGTCATTGCCTCATCATGAATGTAAAGGGGAAGTTCCGCCTCGCCCATGCAAGGGGTTTCCACTCCTCCCAATCCTATAAGATATGCTTCCACAGGATTGACAGTCAATTGTAATTCTTGGCAGTACGACAATTTAACAGCACTAGTGGCTGCTCCTGAGTCAATCAAGGCTCTTACGGTCCTTGCACTCTTTCCATGTCCTATATCTAAGGTTACGAAAGGACGTCTATCAATTATCCTATGCGAGCTTGTTCCTGCGACTTCACACATGGCCATAGGAAATCCTTGGTCTGCATAGTCATTCGCTCCAGGCTGATCTCTACCTTGCCTTCGTAATTTCATCCTTCTGATGCGTTCTAAAGCTTCAGCTTGAGCTTCTTCTCGAACTCGCTTTTCTTCCTCTTTGCGTTTCTTAGCAGTGTTGAGTCGACTGAGCATTTCCTCCGTGAGGGGTTCCTGATACAACTTGACTCTGCAACCGCTAATATAATTTGGGAGAACATCACCCTCTAATGTGGCCAATTGTACTGCTCCGCTCGTGGAGATCCTATTGATGATCATAGGTCCGTAGCCTCTCTTTTCTAGCTTCCTCGCGTGTTGTTTTAGTGTATAGACTAAGACTAGATCTCCTGCTTTCAAGCCTTTATCCTTCACGTGGGCATCAAAGTATGCCTTCTGTCTCTTCTTGGCTGCGTATATCCCTGCAGCGGCTCTCAGTCTTGTTTCCCCTAATCGTTCAAGGTCAAAGATCCTAGAGGAGAGCTCATGACCTGTCCATTCGTGCTCTTGTGCTACTCTTAATGTAGGGATCAGGAAGTCCAAGGGTAACACAGCGTTTTGGCCGAATACCATCTGAAAAGGGGTGGCTTGGAGTACCGTTTTGTAGGCAACTCGGTATGCCCAAACAGCATGGTGTAGCTGTTTGTCCCAATCAGAGCGTTTAGTGTTCACTAATTTCGTCAGTACATTGCATAGAATCTTATTAGTGCTTTCAGCTTGTCCATTAGCTTGAGGGTGATAAGGGGCAGACTTCTTGTGTATTACCAAGAATTCTTGGAGTAGATTTTCAATCACTTCATTCAAGAAATGAGTGCCTCTATCACTTACAAGCTCTATAGGTAGCCCGTATCTTGTGAATACATTCTCAAACAAGAATTTGGCAGTTGTTTGAGCATCGTTCTTGGTTGTAGCTTTTACCTCTACCCACTTGGTGAGATAATCTGTTGCCACAATGATGTATTCCGCATGAGAACCCTTAGCTGGGGGATTAATAGGACCTACGAAGTCTATTCCCCACTTAGAGAATGCACGTCCACCCATCATAGGTTTCAGTGGCATCTCATCTTTGCGTATAGGATACTGAGTCCTTTGACAGATATCACACCGTTTCACATAGGTATGTGCATCCATGTGAAGGGTGGGCCACCAGAAGCCCGCAAATAGTATCGCCTTGATTACCCGATCTGGTCCAAAGTGTCCTCCTGCTACACCTTGGTGAGCAGTTTCCAAGATCTTAAGATATTCACTCTCATGGACACACAATCTCAGGTAACCATCCTTACCGCGTTTGTATAGATTATCACCAATGAGTGAGTAATCCAAGGATTCTTGTTCTAAACTCCTTTTCCTAGCCAGAGTCATGTCTGGAGGGAATGTGTTTGTCCTCAGGAATGATACTAGTGGTTCGCTCCAATCTGGCACAATGGATACTTGATAGAGAGTGGCATGTTCCACTGGTGGTTTAGTGCAACAGATTGGGCATTCCTTGCACAACTTTTGGACATCAGCTTCCATAGTTGGCCAATGCACTCCGAATCTCTTTAGAGTCTGTAAAGTTCGTTGCTTTGAATGGTGCTGCTCTAACGCACCTACATGTGCTAATTGCAACCATTTAGCGTACTCATCCTCTTCTACGCAACAGGCCAAGATCCCTTGATCTGTGTGCTTGTACATGCTTCCTGCCATGATGTGGTATTTTTGGGCTTTTACAACCTCTCTGTTCCGTGTGTTTACCACAGGATGGTTAGGCCCGTATGTCAATACTGGTACCAATGGCTTAGCCCACTGCGGTACAACTTCCAAATTAAACAAGTAAGCATCAGGAAGGTCATCTGACACTCCTTGTGGGGCTTCCCCAGATGTGAGTCTAGAGAGATGGTCTGCTCGTAAGTGAGTCCTGCCTTTCCTTACCACAACCTCGAAGTCGTATTCCATTAGTAAGAGAAACCATCTTACTAATCTACCTGTATTGCATGGCTTGTTCACTAGGTACAACAATGCCTGATGATCAGTAAAAAATTTAAACTTATTTGCAAGCAAATAGTGCCTAAATTTCTTGACTGCATATACCATGCCTAATCCTTCTCGCTCTGTAGTGGTGTAATTCCGTTCAGCCGCATTCAATTGTCTACTGGCATAGGCAATTGGAAGATCCATATTACCTTCACCGGTAGGTTGTGCGAGCACACATCCAATAGCATAATTGGATGCATCAACATGAACATGGAATGGCTTATTCCAATCTGGTGTGGTCAAGATTGGTGCTGAACACAATCTTCGTTTGAGCTCCTGGAAGGAATTCTCACATTCATCAGTCCACTCAAAGTTAGTCAAGAGTCCGTACATGGGCTTTGCGATGACAGCATACATGTGGATGAAACGTCGGTAATACCCACAATGCCCCATGAAAGCTTGTACTTCCTTGACATTCTTTGGCCTTGGTAGCTCTGCTATGGCTCTCACTTTTTCTTCGTCTGTAGATATGCCATTCTTTGACACTATGTGTCCTAGAATCTTGCCTTGCCTGACCATAAAAACGCACTTTTCTGGGTTCAGGCAGACTTGATATTCTCTACATTTGTCAAAGATTTGTCTGAGTTCAGGGATATGGGTTTGTCTAACGTTGGAATGAGCGCAGAGATCATCAACATAGACTTCTAAACTCTTCCTCAGGAACTCCTTAAACACATGGCACATCAGCCTCTGGAAGGTAGCTGGTGCATTGGTAAGCCCAAATGGCATTACTCTAAAAGCAAAAATGCCCCATTCTGTGGCAAAGGCCGTCTTATGCTGATCCTCTGGAGCTATGGCTACTTGGTTGTAGCCCGAAAATCCATCAAGGAAGCTGTACACTTCCTTGCCTGCCACTCTTTCTAAGAGATGCTCTGTGATGGGAAGCGGATAGTTATCTCGAATTGTGGCGGCATTAACCTTTTTCAAGTTAATGCACACACGCAGCTTGCCATTCTTCTTGGGCACCACTACGATGGGGGATACCCATTCGGTGTGCTCAATTTCGTAGATAAATCCAGCTTCAACCAATCTATCTATCTCTTCCTTGATCTTAGCAGCATAGTTATCGTTATATGTATAAGGCTTTTGCTTAGAGGGTTTAGCATCTGAGGTCATGGGAATGGTGTGTGAGCATATATCAGGGTCAACACCTTTCAAATCCTTGTAACTCCAAGCGAATACATCTCTGTATTCTCTTAGCAAGGCTATCAATTCGTACTCTTCTTCTTCTGTCAGGTCATGGCCTATATACGTGCATCTCTCCTCTCCTTCTTCTATGGCCACTACTATTTTCTTGGTAGTTTCTTTGTTATCATAGGCCTCTCCTGATTGTGCTTCTCGTTTAGGCATTCTTATCATGACTCTCCTGTCATCTATCTCATACTTCTTAAAATTTTCGGGGACCTCAAACAAAGATTCTTCCTCTTCTGGTGAGGCTTCTCTCTTTTTTCGTTTCTTTCCTTCTTCCTTCGAGGTCACATGTGTTGTTAATCTTACATTAGTTGTAACCTCTCCATGCCTCTGGGGTTGAATTTCTACTTCATGGAAGTATTCTTCATCTGATGCAAATGGTGGGTCCATAATGATTGACTCTAGATCGGAGTCACTTGCATCCTCAAATGCATCAGGGCTAGGTTCGCATTCTTCTAGGACTGCCTCTCCCATGATTGGTTCTATGGAGAAGACTGAAATATCATAGCCATCCTCATCACAGTGAGGTGTCCATTGTTCTTCGTTGATGGCTACGTCCATTGTTGCTAAGATTTCTGCCCAACCGTGAGGTTCAAATTCTTCGTCTGGAAAAACTACAGGTGCATAGGCTGGGTCTTGGATTGATCTATGGGTTTCTTTCGCACCTACCTCTCTGGCCTTTTCTCTCTTCTCTTCCTCTACTGCTACCTTGCACATCCATAAGTGGGTGTCTTCATGCATCCATGAGGATCCATATTCTATGGAATGCACAGATTCTGTGTCATCTTTAGCTCTATGGATGGGATTCCACTGGATAGGAGGGACATCTCTATGAGAATAATCCTTGAGATTGACTTTGGTCGTAACACCCAAGTGTTGCAAATACAAGGAGTTGGTTCCCCAATCCTGTACCACTTGCAACTGTCGCATAAATGGTCTTCCTAAAATCATCTCATAAGCATGATTTTTGCTGAAGTCACATATAGCAAAGCTATGCTCAAACTCAACACCACAAGTGGTGAGAGTTATTCCTTCCAGCAATCCTAGGGGTCTCTCTATGTGACCATCGGCCATTTGCAATTTCATTCTCGTCGGCCTGAGTGCCGGCTTGCCCCAACGCTTCCAAAGGGAAGTAGTGGCAATTGCAACTCCTGCACCTGAGTCTAAAATTGCCTTGGTGGTGTACTCTTGGTAGGTGATGGGAAGATAGGTGTTCCCTTCTTCGCCTTCACACATATCCCCTATCTTATCCAAGGGAATTTCTGGCACTGTCCTATGGGATCCTACCTGGGAACGAGGTTTTGCTATCTCTGGTACTTGTTTGGCTACATGTTTCCATAATTCAGGTCTAACCTTGAGTAGCTCTTCTAACTTGAGATTACATTGCACGTTAGTGTTCTTCACTACCTCTGTGTTCCTAGGTATGACTGAGTCGTCGTTCCTTACCATGACTGTGGGTGCTCTCATACATGTGGACTTTGCTTCCCAAGGCCCTGTGAAGTGGGGTAGCTCTTGTATGGAATTAGACTCAAAGTCTAATCTCTCGTGAGACTGAACACTCTCATGCTCCCCGTAAATAGATGGGATGTCTTGTGGGAATTGGTCGTGTGCATCATCCACAAGTTCAAAAGGAGGGGCGACCTCGCTTTCGTTATCCCATTTGTCTTCTTGAATCTCTCGTAGGAAGTCTGGTGCAAACCGATTCATAGAAGAAGAAGTGTCTGGCTCCGTAGAATTGGGCGCATAAGCAACCTGTGAAGGAGGGCTGATTCTATTGTTGACTCTCTCCTCGTTCTCGCAAATGTCTGGAGCACAAGCTTCTTGGGGAGGATTACTTATTCTATTACTTTTCCGAACAGGCTCACACATTCCCTGAGAAGGAATGTAGGCAACCTGTGGAGGTATTTGAGCCTTCGAGGGAGGCTCATCTGCCTTTTGGGGGGGAAGATAAGCTTCTTGAGGAGGCCCACGGGCTTCCTGAAGAGGCTGGCTTACCCGTTCTCTTGCCCTTTCCTTTCTTTGAGGGGTAGGTTCCTTTTCTGGCTGTGCTATTGGCCTCTCTATTCTTTCTAAGGAGGGAAAGTTGTCCGGTTTAGGGGCATTGGCCACATACCCTTCTGATTGGGAATGATTCCTATTTTTGCTTGCTTTTTCTTGGTCTTGATTTTTTTCTTCCTTGTCAGATCTTGCAATTATCCTCTCTAACTTCTCTAGGAATCCATCCAAGTGTAATTGTGTTTTGGCTGAGCCTGAGTAATTGAAAAGGCGACTGGCTTCAAACATAGTCTGAGCCAATGCGACCATTTTCGCGCATAGTTTGGTTCTTTCTATCTCTAGGTCAGCTCTAGGATAGCACTTGTCATGATCCGTGACGTTTGGCCCTTCTTGGATTCTGGCCTGATATGCCTTAAGCATCATGTCTATGTCTTCGGGAGTGGGATCAGCTAATACTGATCCTGTTTGGGGTGGTGGGTGGGTTGCGTGGGCTGTCTTAGAGGGTGAAGGGATGGAGGGTGATGGGGATGGTAACGGTGGGAATGTGTGAGAGTGCGGTTGAGACGTGATCTCTATGATTTTAGCCTTGGTTTCTCGTAGACTTTCCTCAAGTTCACTCATCTTCTTTGCCCATTGCCTTTTCATACGTTCGCGGCTATCTTTCCAAGCTCTTGTTCTCTTTTTATTTTGGCTCTCAGTATCGCTAGCATCTGGGCTCTTTTCCTGGCCTACCCCTTGGTTTTGCTGCAAAGCTTGAGCTCGAGTGACTACCTGTACTGGTGCAGTGGAAGTGACACTTCCTGAGGAGTCTACCACTAACCCAACAACGTTGATAGGGGTGATTTTAGGCATGCTATTGGGGTTCTTAGGGCAATCTCGTAAGAGATGCTCTTTTCCGCAGTCTTGGCAAAAGCCTTGGATAGTCACGGACTGAGGTTGTGTGGGCGGAGGCAAGGGACAATCACGAATGAAGTGATCCCCCTGACATCGGTAGCATGGTCCTCTAGGAATTGGTGGTCGTACCTGTCTAGGTTGAGGCCTAGAATTGGGGTTTGCATACATGACGTTCGTGTAATCTGACTCCCAACTAGGTTCGTTTGGCTCTTCACCATAGTAGGACTCACCATGCTCAGGAGACTGCATGTAGTAGGCCTGGGGGCTATCAACATGGGTAGAATCAAAGCTATGATCACTTGGGTCATTTTCAGAGATCAAGGGTGTTACTGGGACTATAGCTCTATTCAGGTTCTCTTCTGCAGCAGTATACTTTACCGGGATCACATTAGCTGGGGCTGGGGGTTGTTGTGCTAGCACAGGCTGAGGCCTTTGTTGGTTTTGATATTGAGGTTGGAAATTTTGTTGTGGCCTGCCATATGGTTGTGGAGGGTACTGGTTCTGGTATCTGCCTTGTTGGTAGGGCTGAGGGTAGGGTTGCCTAACCGCCTGCTTGTTGTATGGGCAATCTTGTGCGGTGTGGTTGGTGTATCTCCGTTCTATGGTGCAGTACTGGCTACTAGGATTTACTTGGGGTTGAGCCATAATGGGACAGACATTCGCCATGTGGTCACCACCGCATGTATAGCATCTTTTCACTGGGGCAAACCTTGGGGTTTGTTTGCTAGTTACTCCTAATTTCTGGGCCACTTTCTCTGCGAGTTCCTCAATTGATGTAGATTGCATGGAAGAGTGACTAGATGCACTGTCTGAATCTTTGTAAATTTTGGACAGCTCTAGCTCTTCTCCTAGGTTATCTTCAATGTCAATGCATATACGTACACACTCTTCTATGGTCCTAGGGTCTTTCAGATACACGTAGGATCTCAATTTTGGACTCAGTAGTCCATCAAGGAATAAGGCTACTTGTTTAGCAGATGTGGGTAGCTCCGAAATAGGGCATCTTTCCAGATATTGTCTAAATCTTCTTCCTGCAAGCCTCACAGTCTCTTGAGGGGTTTGCTTGAAGCTGTGAATCAGTGAGGAGGTGTTGTGTCTTATGCCACTCTTGGAGAACTCTACAATGAATGCCTCTAGGAGTTGGTCTATGCTCCTGAACTGACGCTCATCTAATGGCTGAAACCATGTAAGTGCCGTGTTCCTAAGGGTTAGACCGAAGGCATTGTACTGTGTGAACAGATCTTCCACTTGTTCAGCTCTCAGGACTTGCTTGAACTCTGCCACATGATCATAGGGATCTCCTGTGCCGTCAAAGTAATTCTTCATGGACTTAACTAGCTGGGTGGGTCTCAAAGTTCTTGTGTGCTCTCTAGGCCTCGGTAGAGGGAATCCATCTACATTTCTTTGGTTCCTGTGGGCTCTATGCATCTCAGGTTCTACCCTATTCGTCTCTGTTCTCGTTCTTTCTCTGCCCACTGGGTTGGCAAAACTTACTTCTGGTCTATCTCTACTTCTGTCTCTTTGCGTACCATGAGCTTGGGAAGTTCCAGCCCCAGGGTGACCATAGGATACATTTGATCTTGGTTGGGGGAAAATAAATTCACCCTTCCAAGTGTAAGCATGCCTATCATTTTCTGTCACCACAAAGATCCGTTCTGAAGCATGATCTAGGTAGGTCACTCTGCCTGGGCTATCCGGATCCTTAAACTCATAGATCATGATTGTTCCTATATCAATTGGGTGATCCGGTTTATACCTCCAAAAGGCTTCGTCCGTTTCTCGATTGAGAAGCAAGTCTATGCACTTGTTATCTTGGGGAACCCACTCAGGCGTGATAATCCTAGTGAGAACTGATTTACCTCGAGGGGTTCTAGGTTCCACTCCCATGTTTCCTTGTTCCAAGTCACCTAAGTCCGCTTCTGAAATTACATTTCCAAATTCATCTGTCCTATCTGGATGACTGGTGACTACGTATATGGTTCCTTCCTTGTCCAGGTATGCACCGTTTTCAAATTTGACAGCTGGGTGCTCTAGTCCTATGGATTGGTCATGGTTTTTAATCTGGACCACAGATCTTCCTAGGCCATCCTCATAGATGCCAGCACCTAATCGGTTGGTCCTAAGGTATTCCAACTGTGTTTTGTAAGGGCCTTCTACCCTGTACAAATAAGGCACACCTGAACTTCCCGTAGGTCTGTCCATGCCTTGAGACATCTCTGACTCACTGGTATCAGAGCTAGGGTAATGAGAGTGGCGACTCAACTGCTGGGCCCAAGACCTTGCAGTGTGGTTGACACTAGCCTCTGAAGACCTAAGGCTTTGTCTTTCTCTTGCTAGGTGTCGTCCTGATCTAAGGTTCATATGCCTAACTGATTAGCCCAAAAATTTTTTTCCAGAGTACAACCTCGTTGCCGATCAATTGGTACCAGTCACTTGATTCTTTTTAGTTATTCCCCGTGTTTTAAAGTCTTGTCTGCTATTACGTCGTCAGGAATACTTGAATGTTCTTCGTACTCTCAGGTTAATCGTTCCACGTTAGGTTCTTTCCTTTATGTTGTCGACAGTACAGAAATTAAGTTTTTAGCTTGAACTTGAGTTTTTAGGTAGTCTTCAACTTGATAGTGGCCTATCGTCGCCTTGACTTACTCCTACTTCTAATCGCTCTTAGCCTAGGCTAGGAATAGACGAAGAGGAGTTGAGAATATTCCGACCTTTCTTGCCGAACCTTGCTCTTTAGTGCTCGAGAAGTTGATTCTCAAGCGTGTG
This sequence comes from Ceratopteris richardii, assembly GCA_020310875.1. NCBI lineage: Eukaryota > Viridiplantae > Streptophyta > Polypodiopsida > Polypodiales > Pteridaceae > Ceratopteris > Ceratopteris richardii. The sequence goes on along the minus strand of CM035414.1, from coordinate 25,842,826 downwards.
CCACTCCCTTGCTTGGATACTCTCAATTGCTTCTCACTAGGCCTGCATAAATCCCAAGATTAGCTCCAAGTAGACCTTTCAATTGACAGACAATTTATTTCAGACACTTTTTTAATGACCCTTGTTCCCCCTTTTGCATTGTTAGAAATTTACTCTAGAGCTCCCTTGGTGTTCCTACCCCTCAGTGTGTCAACTTCCAAATATCCTATCCGAAAATCAACGCGTTATTCTTATAAAAAACAGTTGAGGGCGTGTAGTATATGTCACGAGCTTTCCGACAAGCCTTAGAGCTCAGAAAATGGATTTCGTATGAAAAAGTTATGACCGTTCAGGGTTTAGGGGGTTAAATAGACAAACAGATACTATCAGGGATTTTAATGCATTTTCTAAGGCCTTTGTAAGTATATGAATACTTGAGAGTGCAAATATGCCCAAAATTTAGCCTAAATTTCCAAAAATTTACACCTTAATTTTTTGCCGAAAATGTCTGTCTATCGCGATAGACGGTGTCTGTCGCGATAGACACAATCTATCGTGGGGGCTGTCTGTCGCGATAGACGGTGTCTGTCGCGATAGACGGTGTCTATCGTGGATTTCTGTCTGTCGCGATAGACGGTGTCTGTCGCGATAGACGGTGTCTATCGTGGATTTCTGTCTGTCGCGATAGACGGTGTCTGTCGCGATAGACGGTGTCTATCGTGGATTTCTGTCTGTCGCGATAGACGGTGTCTATCGTGGATTTCTGTCTGTCGCGATAGACGGTGTCTGTCGCGATAGACGGTGTCTATCGTGGATTTCTGTCTGTCGCGATAGACGGTGTCTGTCGCGATAGACGGTGTCTATCGTGGATTTCTGTCTGTCGCGATAGACAGTGTCTGTCGCGATAGACTGAAATAATGCAAATTTTTGAAAAACTTCTAGTGATCTAGAGTGCCCACAAGGTGTAGGTTACAGTGGTAATCATGCATTCACAAAATGTTAAGATTTTCTGTCTGTCGCGATAGACAGAGATTGTCGTCCCGGGACCTGTGCAGAGCCTGTCGTACCTGCGCACACTGCTGGGGATGATGGTACAGCAAAAAACCTGCAAAATAGCTCAGAAAACATGCAAAAACAGCACATGCAAGTTCGCTCTCTCGCTCTCTCTCACAAGTGAAATGAGGGAAATGAGGTGGAGGTGGGGATATAGTCAAAAAAACTGAAATTTTCGCGATGATGGAGATGGACTTGGGAGATGGTGATGATGATGATGGTGAAGAAAGTAAAAGAAAATCGATGAGAGTGAAGAAAATACCTACAACTCCAACGCGTCAACTCTACGTCTTACCATCACACGCTCGTCCTCAAAGCTCGATCCCCGGCAACGGCGCCAAAATTTGGTGTAGCTCAATGATGAGTAGCACCTCCTTTAATGTCAATCCGGGAAGACGTGAGGATGGTATGAAGACCTCGAGCAAGTGGCGGCACAAGTGCGTGAGTGAGAAGCACACAAACATGCACACACATACACACACACGCGCACACAAGGCAAGACAAAGAGTGAGAATCAATGGAGTTTTTTTAGATTACTTTCAAAATGCTCTTACAAGTTCGTTTCAATTACAATCTAACCTCAAAAATGAGCTCTCTAGCTCTTTTTATAGTTTTTGACTAGCTTTTGGCCCTGTCCAGACCTAGTGTCCGGCCTAGTTAAAAATTAGGTTCCAGGGCTTATTTGAGGGCTCAAACGAAGTCTAAAAATTATGAAATTTGGTACGATGGTACTTCTAATACTCCTCAAGCTCGAGGACTCCTCGGCTTGCACAAAATGGAGTCTAATCTACCAAAAACGGGATTTACAATGTTTGTGTAGTGATTAAAATCACTTGGGTTGTACATAATTTATGGAAAAAAATGATCTGGCCTTGTTGCCGTATTGTGCATGACTCCTTTATTGCTTTGTATGCCAACAAAGATGTTGACATCATCAGGTGGAAGAAAGATGCAGAAAAAGAAAGTCCATCATTTCCAAAAGAAAAGTAAGGCTTCCTTTTCTCATATATTTTCCATATACTTTTCCTATTTTATCCTCTACATCCAAAGACAAGTCTACGAGAACATCTTGTTTAAAGAAGAAGCAGTTTCTTGTTTTGCATTACACTTGGTCATGATTTAGTAGATTTGACAAAGAATTGCATTGAGAGAAAGAAAAGCAGTAGATATATGTTTTGACTCATATGTATATGAGTTATGAAGCTTTTAAGCAGGGAGCTTATATGTTCCCTCAAAGAATTCTTGGAGTGTCAATACAGAGCTACTTGGTATATCACAAGTTGCAGAGAAGTATATTTCTTCTTTATCTAACTCTTGAGGTAAAAGAGTTTTTTGTAGGCAGATGTTGGAGACTTGGGTTGAGGTTTTATGTTTGGAAAAGGTTACCTCATATTCAGTATTTTCAGAAACTTCAGAAAATTCAGAATCTTGTTGATGGGTTGAGGTTTTATGTTTGGAAAAGGTTACCTCATATTCAATATTTTCAGAAAACTTCAGAAAATTCAAACTTGTTGATGTACCAGTCAGTTGAAGAATCTACTTTTTATGATTGTCTAGATTTTTGGATACATGTTTTTATTCCAAAAGGTGTTCCATCATATCCTATCACTTGATTGAGAAGTGGAGTTAGCCAAAAGAAAGTCAAGCAGGTACTGTCACATTTCACCCGGGTAAAATATGAAAGTTATGAAGTATCAACTTGCAGCTTTTGGAGTTCTCAAGGTGAGAAGTTTGTCCACTTATGGTTCAAGTAAGAATTGCAGATTCCTTAAAGGATTTGTTTGAAGAAAAGTTTTACAACTTTTTGAGAAGCATGGACACTTAGAGACATTCAGGTAGCAAATCAAACATTCAGTCATGAAGGTTTGATGATAGCAGATTCTACACAGGAGAGATCATTGATCTTGAATAGATCTTGTATGATCTTGAGTATTTATGATTCAGTTGTCTATCCTTTGTTTGTGAAGATTCTTAACATTGGAAGAAGTAAGTCAAAGATTCAGATTCTATCAGATTTGTGTTGCAGAGAAAAAGAAGATACTTGTTATGTTACAGAAAAATATGGATCCTAAAACTTTTGTTTCAGATACAAGTATTGATCACTAAAGATCAGATTTATTGAAAGAAGGAAGACGTTCCACATTTCATAAAGTCTGATATATTTGAAGAATACTTGATACTAGTGTTAAGTCATCCAGGGGGGTTAATGAAACATGAAGACTTATTTTCAAGCCATATGTAAAAGAATACAGAGTCATACCTACAGGTATTCCTAAATCAGGTATTCCTATATTTCCTTTGTCAGGTTCTCTTTATGTTCCAGCTTTGAAAGAAGAAGGAAGAAGAAGAATGTTTGGAGGAAGTTCCTGTTAGGATGTTCCTGTTCAGGAGAAGGTTCCAGATTTCTATTGAAGAGAAGCTTGATATTTCAGAGAGGTATATTTCAAAAGTGCGCACATATATGTTTATACCAAGTTCTGAAGGAAAGAGGTATGAAGGATTTAAAGGATGAAGACATGATGACATCATAGATTTTTTGACTCATATTGAGTTGAGTACAGTCAGAGATGAACCAGCAGTGTTCATAATGCACTAAGTTGTGAGTTGTCAGTCACAGGTTCCAGGATTCAGTTCTTGATTAGTGTATTTACATGACGCAGCTGAAGTACGTTGAGAAACCTTTTTTGAAGGTAAATGCAAATATGTGGATCCTAGTGTATGTTTTCAGGTTTTTGAAGACAGGAGATAGCAGGTTCGGAGACAGTTCATGCTATATTTGTTGTCAAGCAGAAATTGCTTGATGAGAACACTATTGGATATCTAGTTTGCATATTTTCTCAAGTATTATGGTTCATAATCAGCAAGTTTAGATTTCTGAAAAAAAAGTCAAATTCAGTTTTGAAGAAGACTTTTTCTGAAGTGTCGGAAGTACAAGCTTGGAGCTTGTGACAGTTTGCAGATCCAGTACAGATTGTACCAATATGACATTGCAGGGGGGATTGTTGGAAACAATGTCCTATTTGTTAAAAATTTGGTCAAGTTGGTCCTTATAGCTCACAGTAATAGGATAACTATCTGATCTGTTGAATGCCTTGTACAACTAATGATGTTGGCAGCGTGGATAGAACAAGTGCATCTCAACCATAGGACGTGGGTTCAAAACCCATCGCCAGCAAGGAACGAAAACGCGAAGATTATTTTTGAATCATGCTTTTTCTCATAAAGCTAAAACGGACAGCGGACCATCAAATTAGCGCCAGACTTAGCGATAGCTTTTTCGTGATGGAAATACGATTACGATCATTGAAGATAGCGATCGTAAGTGATTTTGCTTTATTCAGAAGCTTTTCAATGGACAACCCAAACTATATAAGAAGAGCCTCATGCTCACTTCTATTCATCCTTCACCTAGGATCAACACAAGCTTTAGAGCTTGGACCTCAGTAGAGGTGGTGTTTCTTCTAGCACATGGGGCAGCCATGGTGCTAACTTGAAGCATGTTGAGGAGCAGCTATGGAGTTCTTCTTGGTGATTCTTCTTGGAGAAGATGAAGGGTGTGCTCACACTCTACCTCATGGAGAGGAGGTCATCTCTTGTTCATGGCAAGAAGACTTGGTCATTAGCAGCTTGATGGTGAGGATCGCCCATCTACAGGATGTATTTGAAGATTGTCTTCTACAGGAAGATATTAGGTTGAAGATTGTCTTCTACAAGAAGCTGTCTGGCTACTTCAAAGACATTGGATGGGACCATCTACATGGCGTATTTGAAGATCATCTTCTACAAGAAGATGTTAGGTTGAAGATTGTCTTCTACAAAGAAGATATCGGGCTACTTCAAAGACATTAGATGGAGATTAACATAAGATTCACATCTTATGTTAAGTATTCAGGTACATATTCTCTTTATGCACACAGGTACTACTTGAATTTTATGGAGGCTGTGGCGTTCATATCAGGAGGAGTCCTATTCGGCATAGGTACAAGAGAAACAGTACGTATATGCTTTATGCATATTTTATGAGGTGTTTGAGAAGGTGTGTTCACATGAGTTTGAGGATTTCCGTTCACACTGATCCTTCCTCTTTCAGTCACTCATATTCACTCTTCTATAACCTATAAGGTCACACATCTCATGTATGTTGATATATTTAGGTAGTGATGTGTGTGAACACTCTAGGACCGCCGGGGCACTTTTTTCCCTCTTTAGGAGGTTTTTTTCCCCCGGCTTGTATATACGCCTATTGCCCTAATGGGCTACTTATCTTTGTACATTCTCTAGTAATACATTCAGTCTTGTGTGTTGTGCTCCAAGCTTCTTCTTCTTCCTTGTGCTGTTCGCGTGCTTCCGCAGACGTCTAACTCCAACAATTGGTATCAGAGCAGGTCGTTGCTTCTTCTAGGGTGCCGTCTAAGTCCTTCATTCAAATGCATGCCTTTAAGTGTTGTAGCTTTACTCCATCCAATCTTTTGGTAAACATATCTGCATATTGGTCCTTTGTATTGACATGCTCCACCTTGACATCCTTTGACATGTTTTTCTTTCGAATAAAGTGGTAATGAACTTCTATATGCTTCGACCTTGCATGGAACACTGGATTTTGAGCCAAGCATATGCTACTTATGTTGTCACACAAAATAGGTACTTGCTTAACTTGCAAATCAAGATCAACAAACAACTTCTTGAGCCACATAAGTGCAAATGAGACTTGTGCTAAGCCTTTATACTCAGCTTTGATCGATGAAAGGGCCACGATTGGTTGTTTCTTTGACATCCATGAGATGGTGTTCTTCCCTAGCATGATAACATATCCACTAGTGCTTCTCCTGCCATCTTTGGAACCTACCCAATCAACATCACAATAAGCTTGCACATTTAATACATCATCAAATGGATAATAATATAGACCTTCATTGACTAATCCTTTGAGGTACCTAAGTACCCTTTTGGTCGCAACAAGATGAGGTACTCTTGGTGCTTGCAAAAATTGAGATAACGCTCCAACTACATGTGCAATATCAGGTCTTATCATAGTAACATACAAGAGAGAACCAATTATTGACCTATACATGGTCACATCCTTCACTTATTCACCTTCATGAGCACTTAGTTTAACATTTACTTCTAATGGATTTGAAATGGGCTTGCAATCACACAAGCCAAACTTCTTCAAAAGATCAAAAATGTATTTCCTTTGCATCAATTATATACCTTCCTCTTTATATAGTACTTCAATCCCAAGGAAGTACCTTAAAATCCCTAAATCTGAGATTTTAAACTCACATCCAAGCTTCCTCTTTATGTCCTTGATTTTTGCTTCATCATCCCCTGTAATGATCAAATCATCAACATATATACAAATGAAAACAATTTTGCTACCTTCCTTCTTCACAAAGAGTGATGGGTCTGCATGACTCTGATTGTATCCACATTTTACCAAGTAATCCACAAGTCTTTGGTTCCAAGCTCTTAAGGATTGCTTGAGTCCATAAAGAGCCTTCTTTAGCCTGCATACATGATGTGGAAACCTCTCATGTTCAAGGCCTTGGGGTTGGTCCATGAATACTACCTCTTCAAGCTCTCCATTTAGGAAAGCATTCTTCACATCCAATTGGTACATCTTCCAACCTTTTGAGGCTGAAATTGCAATCAAACGTTTGATGGTGGACATCTTGGTTGTGTACTGAATGTTTCCTCAAAGTCTATGCCATAGGTTTGAACAAAACCTTTGGCAACCAGGCTTGCTTTATACCTAAAGATGTTCCCATCTGCATGCCTCTTTACCTTGTACACCCATTTGTTGCCAATGACTTTCATGTCCTGTGTTCTTGGCACCAATGAACAAGTATCATTTTCTTCAAGTGCTTTGACTTCCTCCTCCATGGATTCAATCCATTCCCTATGCTTATTTTCTTCTTCAAAAAAGTTAGGTTCTTCACAAGCTATAACTTGACTCGTGTAGGCATAGTGTCTTGCAATGAATGACTCATACGATAACCTTTGAACACGGTATTTAACCCTATTGGATGACCTTACCTCACCATTAGATGGTAGTAATCTCCTCCTCCTTGGTTCAAATGCTTTAAATCTTGGAGTTTCTAATTTTTCCATATCTTCATCACTTGTAGATTCCATGTCTACCCATCGATGGTCTTTGTCATTTGCCTTTTCACTTCTTTTGCTACTTCCTTCACTTGAATGAGCTTCAATTCTTGTCCTTCCATGCCAAGCTAATGTAGTACTCTCCTTTGATGGTGTGCTTTAAGTGGTTGGACCATTTATCTCCATGCTTTGTTGTTGCTCTTTGAACTTCTTCTCGGCTTCATATGCATCGTCAACCTATAACACATCCTTGCTACCATACCAAGGGAGCAACTCATCAAATATTACATCCCTAGAAAACTTACACTCTTTGGTGCAAGGGTTATAGCATCTAAAACCCTTTTGATATGAAGAATATCCAAGAAATATACACCTATCTGCCTTTCGGTCTCACTTGTGTCTCAATTCTTGAGGTATGTGAACATAACACACACAACCAAATACTTTGAGATGTGAAAGGTTGGGTTTCTTACCACACCAAGCTTCATAAGGTGTAACTCCATGTACTCTTGAGGTTGGACACCTATTCATAATGAATATGGTTGTATTTGTTGCATCAACCCAATAAGAGTTAGGAACATTCATTTCATTTAACAAAGATCTAGCCATTTCTACTATGTATCTATTCTTCCTTCCTACCATCCCATTTTGTTGAGGTGTATACCTGCAAGAGAATTGCATTTTGATGCCATGGTCATGTAGAAAATCTTAAAATTCATTTGAAAAATACTCTCCCCCTCCATCTGATCTAAGAGTCTTTATATACTTCCCTGTTTCCTTCTCCACTAGGTTTTTCATGTCTTGAAGTGGTAAAAAATCTCTAACTTTGACTTCATGCAATACATCCAACAAAACCTTGAATGATCATCTATAAATTTGACAAAATATCTATTACCTCCAATGAATGGCTCCCTTGTAGGTCCCCATACATCTCTGTGTATGAGATTCAACACTTCATTGCTCACATGTGTTCCCTTCTTGAATGGCAATCTACTTTGTTTTCATAATTGACAAGCATGGCATAAATTTTGCATATTTTGAGATGTATGATCAGGTAGACCACTCACCAAGCCCTTCCTTTGCATGTCCTTCATCCTTTGTAAGTTTATGTGCCCAATTCTTCTATGCCATAAGTCGATTTCTGCAATCTGTTTATTTCCAATTGACAAGTAGACAGTGTGAGGGGTTGATGGCTTTACCTCCATGGTGAAGAGTCTTCCTTGCTTCTTTCCTTTTTCTATGAGCTTGTAGTCCTACATGGGGTCTTCAACAAAAAATCCTTGCTCATTGAACCTCACCTCATTACCTCTTTCAACCATTTGACCTACCCAAACCAAAGTCTTTGTGATGGTTGGCACATGCAACACATCCTTCAACACCTTGGAGCTTTGAGATCCATTCAATGCAACATCTCCCACATGTGTAATCTTTTCCTCAGTGTCATCCCCTGTCTCTACATTTCCTTGAGTGATGGGTGAATGTAAATTAAAGAAAACATCTTTCTTGCAACTCATACGATTGCTACATCCACTATCAATGTACCATGTAAAATCTGAATTGACTCTTTCACTTGAGCCATACATCATAAGTAAGTTCTCATTTTCTGAATTTGATGAAGTACTAGCATAATTACCTTGATTCCTTTTTTATTCTTGATTCCCTCCTCCTTTGGACCAACAATCTCTTGCATAATGGCCTGGTTTTCCACAATTGTAGCATTCTCCATTGGATGCTTCTCTTCCATGTGATCTTCCTCCTCTTCCTCTTGATCCATAGATTTGGTTGGAGCCTTCTTGATTGTTTGATCATGAGCTTGACCTTCCTCTCCCTCGTCCTTGGGAGTTTTGTCTACCTCTTTTGCCTTTGCCTCTACTTGCATAGAAAACTTGGGCTTGGCTGCCCTTTGATTGTGAACCTCCTTGGTTCATCTCCTCGATCACCATCAATGTGACTAATTGATCAAATTCTAGTAGGGAATCTCTCACATAAACTGATGTCACTATATGAGAGAACAAATGAAGCTTGAAATAAATGAAAATGAGTACAATAAGGGAGGAAACAATGCCCTCCAATCAGGTACAATCAGATTTGGAAAAGCCTAACTACACCTCTAGATAGAGAGGAGCAAAATCATGAGAAAATGAGGTAAGGAAGCAAGGGGGCTACTTGCTAGAGTTTACGACTTCACTAAACTAAGCGAGAAACTCGTGGAATGCATACAACTCAAGAAACAAAGGTGGGATGATGCTTATATAGAGTTTTATTTTTCCTACAATCTAGCTAACCACCCACCAATCAGTGTAGGTGCACTTTTTGGTGGCTGATTTGATGAGATTATTGAGTTTGGTGAAGCTTCTAACTTTATTCGACCACTTTGGGTCTTTGATTGGTCTACTTGCGAAACTTCTGGTTGAGCCTTTTTGCATGATTGAGACTTGATTTTCAACAATACACACATGTATATGCATAAAACATTTGTATATGCACATATATATACACACTAATACATGTATATAAACACACTTACACAAATATAGATATATACCTGGATATGCATACATACATATTACACACACACAACTACACGCACATACATACATATATACACACAAACACACATATCATATGAATGAATTATATAATTAAATTAATGAATCACATGTTAAATATAAACAATAATAAAAATCATTAAAGCAAGAATTTTCATTAATTAGTACCATAGACACAATTCAAAACATAAATGAAATGACAAAATATATAGATATAAAAAGTATGTATATCAATGTAAAATTTATATCCAATGTAATATATCAGTCATTGTGATCATCCTCATCCACATCATCTTGTAAGTCCTCATGATCATGATCATCTTCATGATCATAATCATGATCATCCTCATCATCCTGATCATCTACATGATCTGATGTATCTGTAGTGGCATCATTGGAAGAGGTGTGAGCACTCTGTGATGATCGAGATTGTCTTGCTTTGTCTATCTCTCCACTTCATCCATATTTGCCTCTCCATAATACTCTTGTATTACATATAATAAACATAAATAAATAATTCATATAAAACATCAATAAAAATAAAATAATTATATGAAATTCACTAGTACTCACAAAAGCATTTGGATGATGTTGCATGCACTCACTGTTGGGAAAGATGGATGGATGATGCAAGAGACTGAGTAGGTAGTGCTAAACTTGCTTTGTACCAGCCCTCTTTTGCTTCAGACTTGATTAGTAGACTTCCTTAGCTTTCCATTGACACCAAAAAATGGCCTATGTCCTTTGGAAATGATGTGTGCAATGATAAAATCAAAACAGATAACTTTGAAAATCACAAACTCAAGAAAACCTTCTATTTTGGTCTTGACACCTGCTGAATGTTTTGCTCAGTGTGACCACCACAGTAGCAATTGATAAAATTCCTTCTAGGGGTATTTACTTAACTTAGTAAACTACCATTTGCAAGTGGAATGATGTAAAAATATAAACTATGCTAAGAGAAATCAATTTAGCAAGATTAGCTATACCCTCGACTTTTTAGGACTGTAGCAAAAATAGACCAATGAGCATCTCGACGTAGATTTCTCTGAATTGGTTGCATAGAATCACTTCAAACTTTGTCAGAGTGTAGATGACTTTGAGGTGAATCCAGCAAGATTTGAATCACTGAATTGGGTCGAGAATTGACCGAGATATGCCCTTGACAAGTTGACACACTTTGAGTAGACTAGCAGAGAATCACAGAGATGAATGATGTAGTTGTATCTATTAATTAACACTTGTGTACAATCCTATTGGCATGGATAACATTGCCTAATGGTGTAGAGAGGTGTAGGCTTTGGTGTAGTCCTCACAGACACTCAATTACAGCAAAATGAAGCTCGGGAGTGAAGTCTCTTACCTGCGACTTTTCATGTCCATGTTTTATATGTAATGAGTAAAGTTTGAATTCAAATTTAAACTTTTGGATCCCTATGATCAAGCTCCTAAAAGCTTGGAGATATTCTCTCAATCAAATGAGCTACCTTTTCCACGAATCACTTAGGTAGGTGATTACAAAAGATTGTAAGTCAATTTGACTTTTACAATGAGATAAAGTGGTAATTAACCACTAGCATATGTTCCTATGGTTCTTCATGTATGTAAAGTCTTCATGATATCTTTCAAGCCAATTGTGTAGGCTTGTGATTTACTCCAACAGCTCCCCCTCAAGCCAAACATTTTGGCTTAAGTCTTCATCTTCAATCTTCAAGTATATCCTGCAATCCAATCATAGATTTGAAACCTGCAAAGTTTGGTTCCATCCAAAGCTTTAGTCAGCAAGTCTGCACATTGCATGTTGGTTGATACATAGGTAAGTTGAATATCCTTGCTTAGCAACTTTTCTCTCACATAATGATAATGAACTTCTATGTGTTTTGTCCTGGCATGATAGATAGGATTAGCTGCAAGGTGAAGAGAACTTGTATTATCTCCAAAGATAATTGGAGGCCTAGTATATAAGCCCAATTCTGTATACAAAAGCTTAATCCAAATTGCTTCTTGAGTGGCATTAGCTAGTCCTCTATACTTTGCCTCTATAGAAGACAATGCCATAGTTGGTTGCTTCTTTGCAGACCATGAAATTGGTTTGTCACCTGCAAAAGAGATGTATCCAGAAGTGCTTCTCCTATCATCCTTGCATCCTGCCTAATCTGCATCTCAATAGACTTTTATGTCAATATCTAAAGTGAAAGGAAAATACAAACCATGGTTCTGTGTACCCTTGAGATACTTCAAGATTCTCTTGGCAGCCTCTAAGTGAGGTATCCTTGGCTTGTGCATAAATTGACTTAGCACACTAACTCCATATGCAATATCAATTCTTGTAAGAGTAGCATAGTTCAAGCTACCCACCATACTCTGATAACATGTAATGTCTTTGACTTCATCACCTTCATGGGCACTTAGCTTTAGGTTCACCTCCATTGGAGTGCTTGCTACTTTAGCATCTTGCAAGTGAAACTTCTTCAACATATCTTGTACATACGTTTTCTGAGTAATGTATATCCCTGAATTAGTGTAAACTAATTCATGCCCTAGAAAATACTTCAATAATCCAAGATCATTGATCTTGAACTCCTTCATCATCTGGTTTTTGATATATCTGATTCCACGGACATCATTACCTGTAATGATGATGTCATCAACATAAACACAGAGATATATTACCTTTGAATTACTTCTCTTAATGAATAGAGAAGTATCTGCCTTGCTCATAACAAATCCTTGGTCTTGGAGGTATGTAGTTAACCTGTAATTCCATGCCCTAGGTGCCTGCTTGAATCCATATAGAGCCTTCTTTAATTTACAAACATATGTTACCTTCTTAGGGTCTTCATAGCCAGGAGGTTGTGACATATAAACTTCTTCTGAAATCCATCCATTCAAGAAAGCATTCTTGACCTCCAATTGGTACATGTTCCAATTCTTTGATGCAGCCACACTTACCAGCACTCTAATTGTTGGTATCTTGGCCACAGGAGAAAATGTCTCTTCATAGTCAATGCCTTGGGTTTGTGGAAAACCCTTGGCTACCAATCTGGCTTTGTACCTATTAATTGTTCCATCAGAATTTCTTTTCAACTTATAGATCCATCTGGATCCTATTACCTTCATGGAGTCTTTCTTAGGTACTAATTCCCATGTGTCACTCTCCTTGAGTGCTTCAATCTCCTCATCCATAGCTTCTTTCCATTCTGATTTGGTTATTGCTTCTTCATATGAACCTGGTTCTTCATTTGCAAATCTTTGGCAAGATAAACTGAATGTTTAGTAACAAGAGATGTATCATACCCATATCTGATAGGTTTCTTGCTTTCTCTCTGAGATCTCTTGATTGATTGAGTTGAAGATTTAGGTATGTCTTCAAGCTTCTTCATCTTCATTTTGCCCTTGGACTTCCATGCCTTGAAATCTTCAAGGTTGATAGTATCTTCATCATCTAAACTTGAGGCTTCATTCTGAGTAGGTTCCTCCTTTGCAAGTTTTGGAAATTCCTCTTCCAAATCATAGGGTAGTTTGACCTTCCTGCATTCATTCTCGTACCAAGAATCATTCTCATCAAAGATCACATCTCTGCTTACCATAAATCCCTTGTTGGTAGGATTATAAAACCTGTAACCTTTTTTATTTAAATCATACCCAATGAAAATGCATTTTTCAGCCTTTGGGTCTAGCTTACCTCTTATCTGAGAAGGAATGTGCACATAGGCTACACATCCAAATATTTTGCAGTGGTCCAATGATGGTCTCTTACCATGCCATGCTTCATAGGGTGTCATACCATCAAGTGACTTAGATGGTAACCTGTTTATGAGGTAAGTGGCAGTAGAAACACTTTCTACCCATAGATAGTTAGGTAATTTCTTCTCATTCAGCATAGATCTAGCTGTCTCAACAATTAACCTATTTCTTCTCTCAGCTACCCCATTCTATTCAGGAGAATCCCTTGTGGTTATTTCTCTTTTGATGCCTCTGTCCTACAAGAAGTCTTCAAATTCATTGGAGAAGTACTCACCTCCTCCATCTGACCTTAGCCTCTTCAAATTCCTTCCTGTCTAGTTTTCAACTAATGCAAGATATTTCTTAAAACAATTAAATACCTCATCCTTGTGCTTCATGAAGTATAATACAGTCCATCTGCTATAATCATCAATAAAAGACACATAGTACCTTGAACCTGAGACTGAGGGGTCTTTGCTAGGTCCCCAAACATCTATGTGTACAAGCTCTAGATAGTCTTCATGCATATATCCTTTCTTGGAGAAGGGTAACCTGTGAGACTTACCAAATTGACAAGCACCACACTTCTAAATCATATGTTGCTTGGATACATTAGGTATCCCAAGCACACATTGGTCCCTGCACATTTGTTTCAAGGTTCTTTCTGCTATGCGGCCTAACCTTTTGTGCCAAATCTCAAGCTCTGAAAGTGTTTGATCCTTATAACTGTATAGTGCAATATTCTTTGTGTCTTCTAACTCAAAAGTGAAAAGTCTACCTGATTTTTCTCCCTTAGCTATGCTCTTGAATCCATGTCTTGGATCTTCCACATATGCTCCATATTGATTGAATCTGACATGCAAACCTTTCTCCACAATCTGACCAACACTCATTAAGTTCTTTGTAATGGTTGGTACATAAAGTACCCTGCTTAACAAATTCTGATTACCATCATAAGTCTTCACATTTCCAACTTTAACTATTGAATGCTTTGTATCATCACCTGTTTGGACTTGATGTTTACCTTTTGGTTCCTCAAGATCAGAGAGTAGTGCCACATTACCAGCCACATGATTTGAACACCCTGAATCAATATAAAATAAGTGATCATCATTTGTACCTGTCTTTGAAGTCATGTTCATGATCAGACGAGAGTCATCCTGCTCTTCTGTGTAGTTGTTGTAATCCCTTCTAGTTTTGAATCCTCCTTGGTAGTTGCCATTGTAATTGTTGTTGTAGTTGTTGTTGAAATTGTTGTTGTGGCCTTGGTGATTGTTGAACCTTTGGTTTGACTGTGAGTATCCACCTCTTTGGTAGCCTCTTCCTCTCTGATTTTTGTAATTCATGAAACACTCATCTGTGGTATGATTTGATAAACCACAAATGTTGCATGGTGATGAATTATAGGGTCTCCCCCCACCTTGCTTACCTCCTCTGCCCCTTCCTCTTGAAGATCTACCTCTCCTTGCATAGTTGGCTTGGGAGGTAGAGCCTTCATCTTCCACCTTCTTACTCTTGCCTTTATCCTTAGATTTCTTATCAGTGTATAGGGCAGAAGAGTTGTTACCTTTGGATGTATCTCCACTCTTGGTGAGCTTTGCTTCATGTGTAAATAGTTGTCCCATGAGAGTTGTAAGATCTGGAGTGTGCATGTCCATGTAGAGATCCATTGCAGTGGTGAAGCTTTCCCACTTGTCATCAGCCTTGATTCCATTGATTAGCTGCCTCATAATTTGTTCTTCTTCAATTTCTTCTCCTATGCTTGCTAACTAATCTACAACATCTTTGATCTTGGTCACAAATTCTGAAACAGCTTGCTTAGGTTGCTTCCTTAGTGTTGTGAATTCAATCCACAACTGATTTTTCCTAGCCCTTGTATTGGAGGAAAAATATGGTGACAAGGTTTCCCCATTTCTTGGGAGGTCTAACAATTTTTTATATGTGGCAAAAGAAAATCAGATATAGAGTTTAGTAAATAAGACCTTGCCAATGCATCCTTTGCACACCATGTGTTGAGCTTTTCTTGTTCTTCCTTGGTTGGTAATCATCTTGCTTTGAATGAGGGCAATTCCTCATCTCCTGAGATGTATCCATAGAGACTCCTTCCTTGTAAGTAGGTCTTCATCCTTAGAGACCATGCTTGATAGTTGTTCCTATCCAATTTGTCAATAAATGAAGGAAAACCATCTCCCATTTTACCTTAGTTGCTCTGATACCACTGTTGGGAAAGATGGATGGATGATCCAAGAGACTGAGTAGGTACTGCTAAACCTGCTTTGTACCAACCCTCTTTTTCTTCAGACTTGATTAGTAGACTTCCTTAGCTTTCCATTGAAACCAAAAAATGGTCTATGTCCTTTGGAAATGATGTGTGCAATGATTGAATCAAAACAGATAACTTTGAAAATCACAAACTCAAGAAAACCTTCTATTTTGGTCTTGACACCTGCTTAATGTTTTGCTCAGTGTGACCAGCACAGGAGAAATTGATAAAATTCCTTCTAGGGGTATTTAATTAGCTTAGTAAGCTACCATTTTCAAGTGGAATGATGTAAAAAGATAAACTATGCTAAGAGAAATCAATTTAGCAAGATTAGCTATACCCCCGACTTTTTAGGACTGTAGCAGAAATAGACTAGTGAGCACCTCGATGCCGATTTCTCTGAATTGGCTGCATAGAATCACTTCAAGCTTTGTCCGCATGTAGATGACTTTGAGCTGAATCCAACAAGCTTTGAATCACTGAATTTTGTGGAGAATTGACCGAGATATGCCCTTGACAAGTTGACAGACTTTGAGTAGACAAGCAGAGAATCACAGAGATGAATGATGTAGTTGTATCTATTAATTAACACTTGTGTACAATCCCATTGGAATGGATAACATTGCCTAATGGTATAGAGAGGTGTAGGCTATGGTGTAGTCCTCAGACACACTCAATTACAGTAGAATGAAGCTCGGAAGTGAAGTCTCTTACCCGCGACTTTTCATGTCCATGTTTTATATGTAATGAGAAGTTTGAATTCACATTTAAACTTTTGGCTCCCTATGATCAAGCTCCTAAAAGCTTGGAGATATTCTCTCAATCAAATGAGCTACCTTTTCCACGAATCACTTAGGTAGGTGATTACAAAAGATTCTAAGTCAATTTGACTTTTATAATGAGATAAAGTGGTAATTAACCACTAGCATATGTTCCTATGGTTCTTCATGTATGTAAAGTCTTCATGATATCTTTCAAGCCAAATGTGTAGGCTTGTGATTTACTCCAACACTCACTCAGATATTGATATCCACAATGTGTAGGAAAATCGATTTTGTTTTTTGTAGGATATCAACCATAATCCTTGTGCTGCATTGAAACAAATGAAAAAGATTAATGATCAGTGTTTTAGCTAAAATAAATAATATGGTTTTAATAATTCATATACTAAAAAATGTAGCTACAAAACCAAGATGGACTATTTGGTCTAAGTGTGATGTATGACCAAACTCAACTCTCTTCTTTGCAACTTCCTACATTTATTTAATGAAAGAAAAACACATAGACTAAATATAAAACATTTATAAAACATATGAGAATTATAAGTCACTATAATATAAACTATTAATTTGTATATGTTAAGCCATTGGAAGCTATGTATTATTCATGGTTGTTTTTGTAATTGCTTTGGTGAAATGTTGTAGTAGCCAAAGCGATGTAACCTTTATGTTATTAATATAAAAGACGACACACAACAGGCCCTCATTGGACTATGTATGGCAGAGCCACAGATTACAGTCTCGTGACTGATTAATTACTGTGTCTCTATGGAATCTGATTGGGTGATGTATATTGATAGATACGTGTTTTGGGTTAAGTTGAATTAATTAATTGTAAGAAAGCTAGGTTGAAAATTTATGTGAAGTACTATAATCTAATCAAATACACAATACTTGGTGTCTATTTTATATCGTTTACTGTGATTGAATTAATATTAGTTGATTACACGACAATTAGTGTGGTAATAATTCATTTCGGTGAAACTACGCTCAAAGGTTGAGATCCAAATTGATGACATTGTGAGTGTAGTTATTATAAGTCTAAAAAACATGAATATAGTAATGAGGAGATAAGTGTTCAATGAGTTTTAACTATGATTAGAGTTAAGTGCAGTGTGGGAAAATTATCATAGGGCCTCTGTTTATAAAGAACTTTGTCCAAACCAAGAACCCTATAGGAAATCTCTATCATTGTTATCCCAACCGGATACAGTAAGGATAGGATAGAAAGCGATTTAAGACTAGCGTCAGCCATGGGGCTTGGAATATAAGTCTTGACAAAAGCATAGGATATACCTTACAAGGAATACCTCATGATTCATTCTTGTAATGTGCTCCAATGAAAGTTATTTGAAATACTAGAACGATAAACATCCTTGGAAAGTAAGCAGTGCATTTGGGAACCCACCATGTGCTGATAGTGAAGGTCAATCATCTGAGGGAGAAGGTGTAACACAAACCAATGGGGTGGTCGTGCCACAACACTTTCTTATTTTCAGGTTACAAAACATACGAGAATTGAGCTTAGTACAATTCGATGAGAGTTTGGCGAGTGTCCTTGGTACCGAACTCGGTGATAATCCGGTATCATCTAGAAGCGGTTTGGAATTAGGCTTGGTGTATGGTGGTAGTGGCTTGGTGTTCAGTGGAACTATCGAGGTTGGTGGGGTTCTAATAGATATAGAAATGAATAGAGGAATTAGTGAGGAAATAGTAGATCTGTTGGGCTTCTTGAGAAAACCACGAATTATAACCCTGAACTAAGAACTCTAATTGAGCAATTTGTACAAGATGAACCCCTTAACTTGGGGAGTAATAGGAGGGTCTCAATTACTAATTATCTATCAAAAGAGTGGGATTCTACACATTTGTTCAAATTTACATTTTCGAAAAACTCGTTCCTCAACTATTAACTAGCAAAATTAGGGAATATGAGTGAATCACTATCATCCGAGGGGTCAGCAAAGAGCTGTGTAAAACGTCAACCTATATAATCCTTTAATACGTGATATTTTGACTCAATTGGCAGAATGCAATCCTGTCATTATGGAAGACTATCAAAACCAGATAGTAGTAGCACCAACAGTAGCAACAACAGCAGCAACAACAACAACAATAAGGTGTTCACTAGAGACCCTCCACTATGGGGGTTACCTATGCAAATTGGAGGTTTCCATGAGGACTATACAAATGCACACGTATGTAATTTTGAGATTAACCATGTAGTACAAAATAATCTGACAAACCTAACATACAAAGCTATAATGTTCCAATCGAATTTGGTGAATGAGGCAGCTCCATAGTTGATGGAGTGAGCTATTAACCATTTTAGACTGTATGATGACATGAAGAATGCTGGGAAGGATGGATGGACACTTCAAGTGATGAGTAGGTACTGCCAAATCCTGCTTAGTACCAGACCTTTGTGACTTCAGAGTTGATATGTGGGGCCTCTTAGGTTTCCAATGACACCATGAAAGTGCCTATGTACTTTGGAAACGATGTATGAAAAGATTGAATCAAAACAGACTACTTCCAAATAGAAGACCCAATGAAAACCTTCTATTTTTTATCATACACCTACTGCTTGTAATGCTCGGTGCTAGCAATACAGTAGGAATTGGAAAATTTCCTTTTGGAGGTATCTAATTATTTTAGTACGCTAATGATTCCAAGTGGAATCACTTGAAATGATGCATTATCCATAGATAAATCAATTTAGCAAAGAAATCATTACCCCCGATTGTTTAGGACCTCCATAGAGTTTGACTAGTGAGTGCTTTGATGCGCTTTTCTTCAAATTGGCTAAATGGATTTGCTTAAAAATTTGTTAGCATGTAGATAACTTTAATCTGAGTCCAAGAAGCTATAGATCATTGAAATTGGTTGAGAAATGACTCAGATATGAGCAGCACAAGTTGACAGTTAAGAATGACTATAATAGAGAGATCATAGATGAACAAGGTAGATGTATTGTATTAATGAACGATGTTGTACAAGATCATAGGCTTGATAATCATAGCCTTATGATAGAGAGTAGTGTAGGCTACAATGTAGGCCTTACACACATACAAAATGGCAAAGGGGAGCTCAGATAATGAAGCCACTAACCGTGATTTTTTCAAGTGACTTTATATAAGTGTTGTATTCAAATTTGAATTTGAATTCAACTTTTGTCTCTCTCTAAAAGTGACTCTTCATTCTAGGAGATATTCCCTCAATGAAGTAGTTACTTTTCTATCTAACAAGCCCACGACTTTTTGGTAGGTGATTACAAATATTCTCAAGTAAAAAAGAAATGTCTTTTACAAAGGTAAAAGGATAAATTTCCACTAGCAATGGTTTCCATGGAACTTCATATCTTTATGAACCTCAAGAAAAATGTGTGGGCTTGGACTTTGCACCAACAACTCCCCCTCAAGCCAAACATTTTGGCTTGGTCTTCATATTCAATCTTCATGAATGTCGTGCAATCCAAGCATTGATTTAAACATGCAAAGTTTTGTATCGTCTAATGCTTTAGCCAACAAATCTCCACATTGCGTATTAGTTGATATGTATGCCAATTGAATATCCTTCTCAATAGCTTTTCTCTCACATAATGATAGTGGACGTCTATATGCTTTGGTCCTAGCATGATAAATGGGATTAACTGCAAGGTGTAATGAACTTCTATTATTTCCAAAGATAATTGGAGATGTAGTGTGCAAACCTAAATCTGTATGCAATAATTTGATCCATATAGCCTCTTGAGTAGCATTGGCCAATCCTCTATACTCTGCCTCTGTAGAAGATAAAGCAACAGTAGGTTGCTTCTTTCATGACCATGGTATTGGCTTATCACCTACAAATGATAAGTATCTTGAGGTACTCCTCCTATCATCTTTGCATCCTGCCCAATCTGCATCTGAATATATCTTAATGTCCAAGTCTGATGTATAAGGGAAATACAAACCATGATATTGAGTACCCTTAAGGTACTTCAAGATCCTTTTTGCAGCCTCCAAGTGAGGTGCCCTAGGCTTGTGCATAAACTGACTTAGCACACTTACTCCATAAGCAATGTTTATGCTTGTCAAGGTAGCATAGTTCAAGCTTCCCACTATGCTTTGATACCTACAATGTTCTCAAGTACATCACCTTCATGAGCACTTAATTTTAGGTTTACCTCCATTGGAGTACTTGCAACTTTGGCATCCTGCAAATGAAACCTCTTCAACATATCTTGTATATACTTTCTCTGAGTAATGTAAATTCTAGAGTTATTATAGACTAACTCAAGTCCAAGAAAATATTTAGTGATCCAAGGTCACTAATTTTGAACTCCTTCATCATCTGATTCTTGATCTGTTTGATGCCATTAGCATCATTATCTATAAGTATGATATCATCAACATATACACATAGGTATATTACCTCTGAATTACTTCTCTTGATGAATAGAGATGTATCTCCTTTACTCATGACAAAAACTTGATCTTCAAGGTATGTAGTCAATCTATGGTTCCATGCCCTAGGTGCCTGCTTCAATCCATAGAGAGCTTTGTTCAACTTACATACATATGTTACCTTATTTGGGTCAGGTTGAGACATGTACACCTCCTCTAAAACCCAGCCATTTAGAAATGCATTTTTTACATCCAACTGAGACATGTTCCAATTCTTTGATGCAGCCACACTTACCAATACCCTAATGGTTGGCATTTTGGCCATAGGTGAGAAAGTTTCTTCACAATCAATTCCTTGGGTTTGTGCAAAACCCTTAGCCACAAGTCTAGCTTTGTACCTGCTTATTGACCCATCGGTATTCCTTTTGATCTTATAGATCCACCTAGAACCAATTACCTTCATAGACTCCTTCTTTGGTACTAGTTCCCAAGTATCACTCTCCTTGAGTGCTTCAATCTCATCATCCGTAGCTTCTTTCCATTTTGTCTTGGTCTTTGCTTCCTCATATGATGATGGTTCTTCAATTGAAAAATCTTTTGCAAGATAAATAGAGTGTTTAGTAACCAGGGAAGTGTTATACCCATATCTGATTGGATTCTTGCTTTCCCTTTGTGATCTTCTGATTATCCTCCAATTTCTTCATCTTGACTTTGCCTTTGGACTTCCATGCCTTGAACTCTTCAAGATTGATGATGTCCTCACCATCTGAATTGATGTCTTCATTCTGAGTAGGCTCCTCCTTAGTGAGGCTTGGAAACTCCTCTTCCAAGTCATAAGGTAGTTTTACCTTCCTGCATTCACTATCAAACCAAGAATCATTTTGATCAAAGACAACATCTCTTATGACCATGAATCCCTTTTTTGAAGGATTGTAGAACATCTATCCTTTCTGATTTAGATCATACCCCATGAAGACACACTTCTCTGCCTTAGGGTTTAGCTTACCTCTTATCTGAGAAGGGATATGCACATATGATACACATCCAAATATCCTGCAATGATCAAGTGAGGGTCTTCTACCATGCCATGCTTCATATGGGGTCATCCCATCAAGAAATTTGGATGGAAACCTATTTAAAAGATAAGTGGCAATAGATACACTCTCTACCCATAAATGGTTATGTAATTTTTTCTCATTTAACATTGACCTAGTTGTTTCAACAATTAATCTATTTCTTCTTTCTGCTATCCCATTTTGCTCAGGGGTATACCTTGTGGTAATTTCTCTCTTAATTCCTATGTCCTGCAAGAACATATCAAACTCATTTGAGAAGTACTCACCTCCTCCATCTGACCTTAGCCTTTTTAGATTTCTCCTTGTTTGATTCTCAACAAGTGCAAGATACTTTTTAAAGCAATTGAATACTTCATCTTTGTGCTTCATAAAGCAAAATAGAGTCCACCTACTGTAATTATCAATGAAAGATACATAATACCTTGATCCAAAGATTGAGGAATCCTTGCTTGGTCCCCATACATGTGTATGAACAAGTTCTAGATAATGCTTATGCATGTAGCCTTTCCTTGAGAAGGATAACCTGTGAGACTTTCCAAATTGACAAGCACCACATTTATAAATCATGTGCTGCTTGGATACATTAGGTATCCCAAGCACACATTGATCTCTGCATATTTGTTTCAAGGTTCTCTCACCTACATGCCTTAATATTTTATGCCAAATTTCAAGCTCGGATAATGTTTGATCTTTATAACTGTAAAGTGCAATGTTCCTTGTATCCTCAAGTTCAAAAGTAAATAGTCTACCTATCTTTTCTCCTTTGGAAATTCTCTTGAACCCATGCTTGCGATCCTCCACAAATGCCCCATATTGGTTGAATCTAACCTGCAAACCTTTTTCCGCAATTTGTCCAACACTCATCAAATGTTTTGTAATTGTTGGTACATATAGAACCCTACTCAAAAGATTCTTGTTTCCATCAGAGGTCTTAACATTTCCAACTTTAATCCCTGAGTGCTTGGTGTCATCACCTGTTTGTTCTTGATGCTTATTACCCTTTGGTTCCTCAAGGTCAAAGAGAAGAGCTACATTGCCTGCCACATGATTTGAGCATCCAGAGTCAATGAAGAAGAGATGGTCATCATTTATACCTGGTTTTGAAGTCACGTTCATAATCAAAAGAGAGTCTTCTTGCTCCTATGTGTAGTTTTTCTAATCCTTCTTCGATTTGTATCCTCCTTACAAGTTGTCCACCTCTTTGATATCCTCTTCCTCTCTGATTCTTGAAATTCTTGAAACACTCA
The DNA here is from genome assembly GCA_020310875.1 of Ceratopteris richardii. Lineage (NCBI taxonomy): Eukaryota > Viridiplantae > Streptophyta > Polypodiopsida > Polypodiales > Pteridaceae > Ceratopteris > Ceratopteris richardii. The sequence goes on along the minus strand of CM035414.1, from coordinate 25,819,664 downwards.
TGTGTAGTATGATTTGATAATCCACAAATATTGCATGGTGAGGAGTTATAAGGTCTCCCCCTACCTTGCTTACCTCCTCTGTCCCTTCCTCTTGATGATCTACCTCTCCCTGCAGAGTTGGCTTGGGAGGTAGTTCCTTCATCTTCTACCTTCTTGTTCTTGCCTTTCTCTTTAGACTTATTCTTATCAGTGTATAGGGAAGAAGAGCTATTACCTGTTGATGAATCTCCATTCTTGTTGAGCTTGGCTTCATGGGTAAATAGTTGCCCCATGAGTGTGGTAAGATCTTGAATCTGCATGTCCATGTACAAGTCCATGGCAGTTGTGAAGCTCTCTCATTTGTCATCAACTTTAATACCATTGATTACTTGCCTTGCAATATGCTCCTCTTCAATTTCTTCTCCTATGCTTGCCAATTGATCTGCTATATCTTTAACTTTGGTCACATACTCTGAGATAGCTTCCTTAGGTTGCTTTCTTTGAGTGGTGAACTCAATCCACAATTGATTTTTCCTAGCCCTTGTGTTGGAAGAGAAGTAAGAAGACAATGTTTCCTAAGTATCATGGGATGGCTTACAATTCCTAATATGTGGAAGAAGAAAATTAGAGATTGAGTTAAGTAAGTAGGACCTTGCTAATGCATCCTTGGCACACCATGTGTTGAGTCTTTCATGTTCTTCTCTTGGAGGTTGTCCTTTGCTTCTGAATATGGGCATCTCCTCATCTCCTGAGATGTATCCATAGAGGCTCCTTCTTTGCAAGTATGTCTTCATCCTCAAAGACCATGCTTGATAGTTGTTCCTGTCCAATTTACCAATGAAAGAAGGAAAACCATCTCCCATCTTACCTTAACTTTGCTCTGATACCACTGTTGGGAAGGATGGATGGACACTTCAAGTGATGAGTAGGTACTGCCAAATCTGGCTTAGTACCAGCCCTTTCTGACTTCAGAGTTGATATGTGGCCCTCTTAGTTTTCTAATGACACCATAAAATTTCCTATGTAATTTGTAAATGATGTATGAAAAGATTGAATAAAAAACGACTACTTCCAAATAGAAGACTCAATGAAAACCTTCTATTTTTTATCATACACGTGCTGCTTGTAATGCTCAATGCTACCAGTACAGTAGGAATTGGAAAAATTCCTTTTAGAGGTATCTGATTAGCTTAGTAAGGTAATGATTTCAAGTGGAATCACTTGAAGTGATGCACTATACACAGAGCAATCAATTTAGCAAATAAAGCATTACCCCCGATTTTTTAGGACCTTCGCATAGTTTGACCAGTGAGTGCTTCGATGCGCTTTTCTCCAAATTGGCTGAATGGATTTGCTTAAAAATTTGTCAGCATGTAGATAACTTCAAGTGGAGTCCAACAAGCTATAGAGCATTGAAAGTGGTTGAGAAATGACTGAGATATGAGCAGCACAAGTTGACAGTTAAGAATGACTATAACAGAGAGATCATAGATGAACAATGTAGGTGTATTGTATTAATGAAAAATGTTGTACAAGATCATAGGCTTGATAATCATATCCTTATGATGGAGAGTAGTGTAGGCCCTACACACATACAAAATGGCAATGGAAAGTCAGATAATGAAGCCACTAATTGTGCTTTTTTCAAGTGACTTTATATAAGTGTTGTATTCAAATTTGAATTTGAATTCAACTTTGGCCCTCTCTAAAAGTGATCCTTCATGCTAGGAGATATTCCCTCAATGAAGTAGTTACTTTTCTGTCTAACAAGTCCATGACTTTTTGGTAGGTGATTACAAATATTCTCAAGTAAAAAAGAAATGAATTTTACAAAGGTAAAAGGATAAATTTCCACTAGCAATGGTTTCCATGGAACTTCATATCTTTATGAACCTTAAGCCAAATGTGTGGGCTTGGACTTTGCACCAACAAAGAATGCTTTACATTAAAGAAAAATGGTATAGAGATCTTTAGCTATTTACAAAATAGCAGGCAGAATCCACATCAGAGTGTACATGAATATGCAACCTTGTTCCACACCCACTTATGACAGTTGCCACCGGCTCATGCAAATTTGCCAGATGTCATAATAATGCAATGGTTCATTAATGGATTGAACCCCCAACTAAAACAAGTGATGATTATTTGTTGCATTGACGGGATGACCCTCGATGTAGTAATCACCATGAACAGAAGGTGGGTGGCTTCACAAAAGGCCTACAGTGGTTAAATGTTGGTAAAAGTAAACATGATGATCCGTTAAAATGGGTCTACTACACCAAATGCAAAAACCCTAGACACATTGCAAATAATTGTGCCCTTAATCAAATTTATTGTGCCATTTGTGATACCACAAGTCATGCAACATACTTGTCCATATAATGCAAAGACCTAGAATAGGCTTGTTGTGAACGTTGTTCTACAAGAGCAAGGGCATCCATCGACTAGCTACGTACCGTTGCATTTGAGAAATAGAAATTATACTAATTATACCAATTATAGAGGTAGATGCATAGGAAATTTTAATCAGATTTGATGGACCCAGGACCAAGTTGGTATCAGCACGGCCTTATCTCTACCATGCTCTCATTTTTGTGGAGAAGTGGGACACATTCGAAGGCATTGTAAGGATGCCTAAGATTATGATAAACAAAAGAAAGAGAGGCAAAATACCATGGCAAACATGGTTCACATATAAGCACTAGATACGCACGCAACGACGATTCAAAGCCATTCCGATAAGATACTCCAGCCAATAGCAAAAGTCTTTGAACCAGGTGTAAAAGAGCAGTAGTGCACATTTGCTAAGGCATCCACATGGGCTAGAGAAGAACCACCAGTCTTTCTTGATCCTTTACCAATTAATCGATAGAAAGCTAGGCAACCACATAAATCCCCACTGAACTCGGTTGAAGTTCGATCAATGATCCCATTGGAAATAACAACAAAATTGGCTAGTCCAACTAAAGCCTGGGACATTTTATCCAAAGCCCTAATAACCATCCCTTTGGGACAACTCTTAATATTAGTACCAAGGATAAGGCAGAAATTTCAATAGCAAATCGATCCCAGCTCAACTCGTGCAGTGGCTACAGCTACAATTAGTCCAAACATTGACTCTATGATAGACCATGATGTTCCCTTAATTACTGTGTGGTTCAAAAATCATAAGATTTCTTAGGTATCAATTAGTGGAGGGTCAGTAGAAAATATTGCCACAATACCAATTTGTAACAAGTTGGGATGGACCCATATCGATCCTGTTAACATTTTTGTGCATATGTCCAATGAGTCCCGAGTTCATCCAGTCGGGTTGGTATGAGATATCCCTATTACCTTACAGGGGGGCAGTATTTCAAATGACCTTTGTAGTGATGGAATTGCCTGAACTAGTTTATATTACAATCTATTATTCGATAGAGCTTAGCTAAAACAAGCCAAAGTGTTACAAGATTGGTCTTCCAAGGAACTTATTTTTAAATGAAACCACAAAGAATACGTGGTCCCCCTTGATGATATGAAGCCTTGCAAATTTCATGCTCAACCTTATGTTTCCGAGCCAATGCACATGCTAGAGGGTTTATCTGATGATGAGGAGGATGCATTTCGAACTACTAATAAGGATTTACTATCTCTCGAAACAATAGATTTACAACTGGTACTAGATAACTGATCATCGACAACTTGCACAATGCAGCCACTCATGGGTGATACTCCTAATGAAACTGCAGATTCCCTAGATGCTACAGATATGAGACACTTGTTCCAAGCCTCAAAAGACTTTTCTATGTCTAGGTAGTTCTATGTGTCAGAAGACCAATTGGTTACTTGTAACTTAGGAGATGAAGCTAGCCCACATCTAGTAAAGATTAAAGCCAGATTGATCCCTACATTATAGGAGGACTTACTTACCTTACTAAAAGAATTCATTGATTTCTTTTCCTAGGATTACTAGGATATGAAGGGTTTGGACCCTTGAATTTACCAACATAGGGTGGTTTTGAAACCAGATGCAAGGCCCATAAAATAGAAGAGTTACTACATGAACCCGAATCATGTCAAATAGGTGAAAGAGGAATTTGATAGACTATTGAAAGTGGGCTCTATCATTCATGTAGATCATGTGGAGTGGATTTCACCTAAAGTAATCATCCCTAAAAAGAATAAGCAATTATGTATATGTGTTGATTATCCCAAGTTGAATGCCACTACGGTGTCAACCCTTTTCCATTGCCTTTTGTTGGAACTCAAGGTCAAGCATAAAACATGAAATCACATCAAAGAAGTGGACATAGAAGAAGAGAGAGCAAGTAGGGAGCTCCAAGAAGTGTATGTCAAATTTTCAGAAGAATCCCCTACAAAAATAGTGATTTTCATCACTAAAAACCATTGTAAATACCGTTATCTATTTTTATAACTCCATTTTGTTCAAGCCGAGGAGTCCTCGAGCTTGAGGAGTATTAGAAGTACCATTGTACCAATTTTCATAATTTTTAGACTCCGTTTGAGCTCTCAAATAAGCCCTGGAACCTAATTTTTAACTAGGTCGGACACTAGGTCTGGACAGGGCCAAAACTACTAAAAAAACTATAAAAGAGCTAGAGAGCTCATTTTTGAGGTTAGCTTGTTAGAGAATAGAGCTTTTGTAAGAGAACTCTTTTTGCAATTGAAGCTTTCCATTGTTCCTCTCTTTGATCTTACCTTGTGCGCGTGTGTGTGTATGTGTGTGCATGTTTGTGTGCTTTCACTCACGCACTTGTGCCTTCACTTGCTCATGGTCTTCATACCAGTCCTCACGTCTCCGCGGATTGACAAGTAAAGGAGGTGGTGCTTACGCTTGAGCTACACCAAATTTTGGCGCCGTTGCCGGGGAGAGAGCTTCGAGGACGAGCATTGTGATGGTAAGATCATAGATTTGCGAGGTTGGAAGGTAAAAAAATCTATCATTTCTGTTATTTTCTGATTTTTCTTCTTCATCTTCCTCATCATCATCATCTCCACCTACTTCCCTCTTCTTCATAGAAATTTCTTGTTTTTTAGTGCATTTTCACCATTTTCATACCATTTTTCATGCATTATTGTGAGGGAAGAAGTTAGGAAGTGCAAGGGAGAGCAAGCGCTTGTGTTTTTCATGATTTTTTGCTCATATGGAGCTCGCCATTGCTCGGTCCTCAAAAATCCGAAGTTCCCGCCAAAAAATGCAATTCTGTGATGAAAATCGCGATTCTGTGAAAATTCAAATTTTTTGAAAAATCACGATTTTCTATTTCCTGCCTAAAAGCTTGCTATAAGAATCACGATTCTGTGGTCATTCTCAGAATCGCGATTCTGTGGTGGTGCTCAAAATCGCGATTCTCACAAATCATCATTTTCAGCCAAAAAACACGATTCTGAGAAAACACGATTCTGTGCTTGTGCTCAAAATCGTGATTCTCTAAATTTTGAAAACCACGATTCTCTGAGACAAAATCGCGATTCTCTAGAACACGATTCTCTAAAACACGATTTTGTGAAAACACGATTCTGTGAACCACGATTCTGTGAACCACGATTCTGTGAAAACACGATTCTCTACTCAAAATCACGATTCTCAAAAACACGATTCTCTGCCCAAAATCGCGATTCTCAAAAATCACGATTTTCAGCCAAAAACACGATTTTGTGAAAACACGATTCTCAAGGTACACAATCACGATTCTCTGATTTCACACAATCGCGATTCTCTGATTTCACACAATCACGATTCTCTTGGTTTCACAGGATCGCGATTCTCTGATTTCATAGCATCGCGATTCTCTGGAGATTTACAGCATCGCGATTCTCTTGAAGTTCACAAAATCGCGATTCTCTGGAGATTTACAGCATCGCGATTCTCTTGATTTCACAAAATCGCGATTTTTTCCAAAAGGTCCTGTTTGCCTGTTTTGACCCCTAGGAGCCTGATTTGATATAACTTTTTCATCCAAAGTCCATTTTTTGAGCTCTATAGCTCGTTGGAAAGCTCGTTGATTTTCAGATAGGATAATTTGAAGTTGACCCTGAGGTGGGACTAGGGAACCAAGGTGACTCCAAAGGATTTTGAACCATACCAAAGGGAAATTTTGGATTCTTAACCAAAGCTTATGAACCTGAGATCTGGTAGACACCTAGGCAAGGATAGACAAAGCATTAGATCTTCTCAGTCCAGTGTCAATCATACAGCTAAGTCTTGGGCACAACAACTAAGTGGTTTACGTACTAAACTCTGACACAAGTGATTGAGAAATGTCTTTTAGCATGGTGAGACCTACAGATGGTTCAGGAACTGCACATCTACAAACACCAGAAGGTCCCTATAAGACACAATTGGAGTATATTCGGACCAACCGATTAGGTGCTCGCATCTATGAGGATGGCCTGAGGCGATCAGTGGTCCAACTCAAAAATCCAGATCAACCCTTTGGACTTGAACACCCGGTGGTCAAGTTTGAAGAGGGTTCATACATTGATAAGGAAGGAACGATGTATGTGGTCACCAACCTACCAGATAGGACTGATGAGTTTGGAAATGTCATTCCTGAGAATGAGATAGGAGACCTAGAACAAGGAAACGTAGGACAAGGACCCCAGACTCCTAGAGGTAAGTCAGTTTTGACCAGAGTGATCACTCCAGATTGGATCCCTCAAGACAACAAAAGCATATAACTATTCTTGAATAGAGAAACAGAGGAAGCCTTTTGGAGATTCAAGCCAGATCAACCTAGCCAATTTGGCATAGTCATCGTCTACGAGTTCAAGGATCTAGAGATACCAGGCAAAGTTGTCTACCTGGATAACACATCAGAGAAGATGTTCTTGGTAACAGAACACGATAGACATGCCTATACTTGGAAGAGTGAATTGATTTTCCCTCCACCAAGATCCAATGTTTCCCATGGCCTCCAAGGAGTAGGATCATCCCAAGCTCATGAAGCCCAGAGAGAAAGAAATAGAGAGAGGCCTGAGGTAAGTTTTGCACACCCTATGGGAAGGAATAGATCAGGAGTTGAAAATGAAAGACCTGAAAAAGAGAGACATCAAGCACATAGGCAACAAAGAGATGAACATGATTTTCCATTGCCTAGACCCCAAGAGCACCCAAGAACCCTTAGGCCCACTAAAATGATCAAGGCAATGAAGAATTACTTCGACGAGACAAGAGATCCTTATGATCATGTGGCCGAGTTCAAACAAGTGTTAAGAGCTGAACAAGTTGAGGATTTGTTCACCAAGTACGAGGCATTTGGTTTGACTCTTAAGGGCACTGCCTTAGCTTGGTTTCAACCATTGAGTAGTCGCAACTATCACGATATAGGTCAACTGCTAGACGAATTCATTGTAGAATTTTCCAAGAGTGGTATCAGGCATAACACATCATCTTTGATCCAGAGCTTCAAGCAGACACCCCAAGAAACAGTGCGACTAGCAGGTAGAAGGTTCAGACAGTACCTAGAAAGATGCCGTGCTCTAGAGTTACCCACACCAGCTAAACAAGTGGCTTTGTTCTTAGATGGCTTATTCAACACAAAGTTAAGATCATATGTGTACTTGAAAGAGCCTAGATCCATAGAAGAGTGTGTGCGGACATGCATTGACATAGAAGAAAACTTGGGTGAGGAGTTAGGACTATCCAAACTCTATCAAGATTCTGATAGTTCTACTAGTCATACTTCGAGAATCTCCACGGAAATAGATGAGATAGCTGAGCAAGTTGCCAAGAAGCTTGGAGTCCAAAATAGACAAACACAGAGAATCACCTCATTGAACCGATGTTATACCTGCGGAGGGGACCACATGGCTAATATATGCCCAATGCAAAATCAAAACATTAGAGAAAGGAATGTTCCATATTGCACTATTGAGAGAAAATACACGAACCAGACGGCTCAAGATTGTCCCTACAATAGGTAGGCTGTTAGACAAACTTATCAGCAACCTTACCAACAAGGTAGGTATCAGAACCAATACCAACAGCCATATTATCGACCACAACAGCAATATCAGGCACAATATAGGCCACAACCAGTCTTGGGAAACCAACTACCAGCTCCTGCCAACGTGATTCCAGTCAAGTATGCTGTGGGAGAGGAAAATCCAAATAGATCTTTGGTGCCACTAACCCCATTGATCTCAAAGAATGACTCTCATGCTCATAGTTCAGACTACTCCCATGAAGGTAGTCCACATGCTTATTACACAGAGTCACCTGAACATAGTGAGATTTACTCGTATCAATATGAGGCACCACCTATGGAGCAAAATTGGGAGCCAGAATACTCCAATGTCATGTACACAAATCCTAACCCTAGGCCCCAATTGAGACAAATGAGACCACAAGCCCCTAGAGGATCTTGTTTCAGATGTCAAGGTGACCATTTCATTCGTGACTGTCCTCACCCACCATCTCCGAGTCAAGGTCATGCTATCACAATATAAGCTTTTTTGTCCTGAATGTGGCAAAGACCATCTTCCCTGAGATTGTCCAAGAAACCCCTCTAGTGCACCCAAGATTATACCCATTAATGTGGTAGGCTTAGTGGTGGATTCAAGTTCAAGTAGCAGTAATGTGGCACCTGTACATGCAGTTACTAGGGCGCAAGCATTAAAACAAGATAAACTTGCAGAACAATCAGAGTCGAGTGAATCAGGAGAGCCTAGTAAGAGGAAAACAAGAACATGGAAGGATACCAAAGAAAAGGCCAATGTAAGTGGAATAAAAAGTTATCGGAACTAGAAGAAAGCTTGAAAGACGCAAAAACAAAAATAGAAGACATCGCATCTCAAAACCCCTCGCATGCCGACACTCCATCCACTCCGCCTCATCCCACCCCACCACCCATTGTAAATAGGCCACAACCAGGGTCTGTTCTTGTAGATCCAACCCCAGAAGGCTTAGACATGATGTTCAAGGCCTACCAAGCTCGACTTTAAGAAGGGCCAACAGCTGCAAATCTAGACAAGAGTTACCCTAGAGCGGATTTAGAGATTGAACAGATGAAAATGTGCATGAAAATGGTAGAACAAGCTCAAGCTATACTTGAGACTAGTCAAAAGTTCAATCAGACAAACTCTGTCAAACCAGATTTGCATTTCCAAGGGTTACTAAAAAGATTAGAGCAGTTGGTAAACAAACCACAAGTTTCTTTACCTCCACAAGCTCAACTAGTTATTGAGAGAGGAAGCTCACCACCAATGGGAGCTTATGTTCCTAATTCCACGGATGCTGGAATGCCTCCTTCAATTCAACAGTACTCTCAAGAGTTCTTGCGAGAAATACAAGAAGAGAAATGGGCCAAGGAGAAGGGTAACTCCCCTCCTATTCCTGAGATTGATGATCTTCATGATCAATTTCCCCAAGACATTCCATCTATTTACGGAGATGAAGCAGAACAACAAGAAGATGAAAGATTAGATTTTGAATCTAATACCCTAGAAGAATTGCCTCAATTTCCAGGCCCATGGGAATCTGAATCTCTCCAGATTAGAGCTCCCACAATACTAGTAAGAAATGAAGACTCAGTGGTTCCAAGGAACACTGATGTCATGAAGAACACTAAGGTTCAGTGTCATCTCACTGTAGAAGAGCTGCTCAAAGCAAAACCTGAGCTATGGAATCATGTGAAGGATCGGGTTCCAAAACTTGATTCCAATAAGCCAAAAACAGGCTCTAAGAAAAAATTTCCAGAGATACCTGTAGACAAAATAGGGGACATGTGTGAGGGTGAAGAAGGTAATACTTATCTTCCAATCACCTACCAAGGTTACACAACCAAAGCAATCATAGATTCAGGTGCTGGTGTTGCCATTGCGACCACCTCCTTGTGGAAGCAATGGGGCAAACCCACATTAATACCAACTAGAATGAAGCTTCAAATGGCCGAGGGTCATTTTGAAAGACCTCTAAGATTGCTCGAAGGGATAGCTCTAACCACTTGTGGTGTGGAGTTTGAACATACATTTGCTATATGTGACTTTGAGAAAAATAACGTCTACGAGATGATCCTAGGAAGACCCTTCCTACGACAATTGCAAATAGTACAGGCTTCGGGAGCCAACTCCTTGTACTTACAACACTTAGGGGTCACCACCAAGGTCAATTTGAAGGATTACACCTTCAGAGATGTACCACCCCTACAGTGGGATTCTATCCACAAAGCGAAAGAAGATTCCATCTCTGTGCATTCTGAAAGTTCACCTGATCCATCGTGGCTTCATGAAGATACTCATTTGTGGATGTGCAAGGTCGCAGAGGAAGAGGAAAAACGTTTAAAGGCAAGAGAAGAAGGAACTTCGCCAGGAGATAGACCAGTTAGAGATCCAGCCTACACTCCGATGATCTTTCCAGATGAGGAATTTGAGCCTCATGGCTGGCCAGAAATCTTAGCCACCATGGACATTGCTGTCAATGAAGAAAAATGGACACCTCATTGTGATGATGAGGGTTATGATATTTCAGTGTTCATGTGTTAGCCCCTGCTAGAAGAATGTGACCCTAGTGATGTCATAGAAGAAGAAGACAATGACGATGATATAGAGTCCATCATGATGGATAGTTGCTTTAACTCAGAGCAGCACTATCTAGAAGATATAGGAGTGTTCACCCAGAAAGAAGAAGAACCTCTCACAAGTATTAAAATGGTAAATTCAAAGGATGGAAGTGAGAGCAGTCAAAAGAAAAAGAAAAGAAAAGTAGTGAAACAAGGAGAGGAGGAATCATTGTTTGAAGTACCAGAAAACTTCAAGAAATATGAAGTTGACAACCGCAAAATTTTGGTACGAATGCCTAAGAGAGAGGCCATCATAGGAGAATCATATGATAATATAGAAAAGACCAAGAAGATTGTAGTGACCATCGAAGAGAACGAAGAGAGATGCACATATATAGGAGATGACCTAAGTGCAAGAGAAGAAATGGAGCTCGTAGCTCTATTAAGGGAATATAGGGATGTGTTTGCGTGGCACTAAAGAGACTTGAAAGGGGTAGATCCAAGAATTTTCTCACATACTATCCCCATGACTACTGATGCCAAGCCCACCAAACAGAAGCCCTACACATATAATGATACATATGCAGCCAAAATAAAAGAAGAAATTGATAGGCTGATTGAAGCTGGATTCATCTATGAGATTGAGCATACTGAATGGGTGTCCCCCATCGTAGTGGTGCCCAAGAAGAATGGGAAGTTGCGAGTGTGTATTAACCTTAAAAAAGTTAATGTCGTTACGATCAGAGATAGTTATCCGCTTCCAATCACGGAACACCTATTGGAGCGTGTTGCAGGCAAGGAAGTTTATAGCTTCCTTGATGGATTTTCGGGTTACAATCAAGTAGCCATTGCCCCAGAAGATCAACACAAAACAGCTTTTGCCACAGAGTGGGGAATCTTTGCATTTCGTGTGATGTCATTTGGGCTCACCAATACACTTGCAACATTCCAAAGGCTCATGTGTCATGTCTTCAAAGAGTTCTTGCAAAAGAGCTTAGAAGTGTATGTGGACGATATATGTGCTCATTCCAAAGAAAGAAGATACCACATCCCTGAGCTCAGACAGATCTTCAACAAGTGTAGAGAATATCAAGTGTGTCTCAACCCAGAAAAGTGTGTGTTCATGGTGCGTCAAGCTACAATCTTAGGTCATACTGTTTCTAAGAATGGAATCTCAACAGATGAAGATAAGGTACGAGCCATAGCGGAGCTGCCAAGGCCGAGGAATGTCAAAGAGGTACAAGCCTTCATGGGCCATTGTGGATATTACCGTAGGTTTATCCACATGTACGCGATCATAGCTAGATCCCTTTATGCCTTGTTGTCTAATTTTGAGTGGAACGATAAATGCGAGAATTCTTTCAATGAACTGAAGAAACGCTTGTGCACAACACCAATACTGACCACTCCTGATTGGAATAAGCCATTCCATGTCCATGTGGATGCATCCAATCATGCCCTAGGATGTGTGCTAGCACAACCCACAGGTGAAGGAAATTTAAATTTGCCCATAGCATATGCTAGTAGACAACTAAACCCAGCCGAAAGAAATTATACCACAATCGAGCGAGAAGGGTTAGGCATGGTATATGCTGTGAAGAAGTTTAGACACTATTTATTGGCCAACAAGTTCAAGTTTTTCACTGATCATCAAGCTTTGTTATATTTGGTCAATAAACCTTGCAATACTGGACGCTTAGTAAGATGGTTCCTCTTACTAATGGAGTATGACTTTGAAGTTGTTATCAGGAAAGGTAAAACCCACCTTCGGGTAGACCACCTTTCTCGCATCACTTCAGGAGAGTCACCACAAGGAGTGTCTGATGAATTACCCGATGCTTATCTATTCAATTTAGAAGTTGTTCCTAAATGGGCAAATAAGTTTGTACCAGTCCTAACCTTCGGCCCTGCAAATAAGAATGTGAAAACATCGCAAGAAGAAATTGTAAAATCACAAAAATACCACATATTGGCAGGAAGCATGTACAAACAAGACACTGAGGGTGTATTGGCTTGTTGTGTTAAGGACGATGAACATAGTAGTTGGTTGCAACAAGCTCATGAAGGATTGCTAGGAAATCATTATTCTAAACAGCGCACATTACAAAATCTGAAACGTTTAGGAGTGTATTGGCCTAGCATGGACAAGGAAATACATGAGTGGATTAAGAATTGTCCAATGTGTAGAGAGAGACCACCAGTGGAGCATGGGACCCTTTATCAAGTGTCATTAATTCCAGATTGGAGTTCTCCATTGGTAGAGTTTATGAGGTCAGGAAGATTACCCAAAGAGGCTAGCCTAGCAAGAAGACGAAGCATGGAGCAAGAGGCCCAAGGCTATGCATTAGTAGGAGACAACCTATACCAAAGAGGCAAAGATGGTTACTTAAGACTGTGCGTTCATGAATCAGACTATTTGAAGGTCTTAGAGACTGCACACAGTGGTGTTGCAGGGGGACATTTTGGTCCTGACCGAGTGATCAAGACCATCCTATTCTCAGGACTTTGGTGGCCCACTCTTCATATGGATGCTCATACCTATGTGAAGAAATGTGACACATGCCAACGTGCATAATATCCAATTAGAAAAGACGAGATGCCTTTGAGGCCAATGATGGGAGGATGTGCATTCTCGAAATGGGGTATAGACTTTGTAGGTCCTATTAACCCCCCAGCTAGAAACTCCCATGCAGAGTACATTATTGTAGCCACAGATTACCGTACCAAGTGGGTAGAAGTGAAAGCCACAACAAAGAATGATGCTCAGACAACGGCTAAGTTCTTATTTGAGAATGTGTTCACGAGATATGGATTACCGATAGAGTTAGTAAGTGATAGAGGTACACACTTCTTGAATTAAGTCATTGAAAATCTTCTCCAAGAATTCTTGGTGATACATAAGAAGTCTGCCCCCTATCATCCACAAGCTAACGGACAAGCCGAGAGCACGAATAAGATCCTATGTAATGTGTTGACAAAATTAGTGAATAATAAACGCTCGGGATAAACAGCTTCATCATGCTGTTTGGGCTTACCGAGTTGCCTACAAAACGGTACTCAATGCCATCCCATTTCAGATGGTCTTTGGCCAGAATGTTGTGCTACCATTAGATTTTTTAATCCCAGCTTTAAAAGTAGCACAAGAGCATGAGTGGAATGGACATAAATTGTCCTCTAGGATCTTTGACCTAGAATGCTTAGGTGAGACGAGGCTACGAGCGGCAGCAGGTATCTATGCTGCAAAGAAAAGGCAAAAGGCATACTTTGATGCACACATCAAGGATAAGGGACTGAAAGAGGGAGATCTAGTGTTGGTTTACACACTAAAGCAACATGCCTGTAAGTTGGAAAAAAGAGGATACGGACCCATGATCATTAATAGAATTTCCACTAGTGGTGCAGTTCAGTTGGCCACTCTAGAAGGAGATATCTTGCCAAACTATATTAGTGGATGTAGAGTCAAGTTATACCAAGAACCTCTTACAAAAGATATGCTTACGAGACTCAACATGGCTAAGAAGCGAAAAGAAGAAGAGTTAAGAGTGAGAGAAGAAGCACAGGCAGAGGCTAGAGAGCGTATTAGGCGAAATAAGTTAAGGCGACTAGGCCTAGATGTCAACTCAAAAGCCCCAAAATATCACATGGATATGTGCCAAAAATCAAGCATAGCGACTTCTCAAGTCATTGACCGAAGACCCTTCGTGACCATAGAGATAGGACAAGGGAAGGGTGCAAGGACTGTGAAAGCATTGATTGACTCAGGTGCAGCAAGTAGTGCAGTTAGAATTTCCTACTGCCAAGACTTGCAGTTGAACATCAATCCCATAGAAGCTTATCTCATAGGATTGGAAGGTGTGGAAACCCCTTGTTTGGGCAAGGTGGAACTTCCCATCTACCTTCAAGATGTTCCAATGAAAGTCAAAGCGCTAGTGTGTCAAGATGTGAACCTTATAGAACCACTTGTCTTAGGACAAGATTCGATTTATGACAATGCAGTCAACTTGAACCTAAGAAGTCAACTTCTTCAAGTTTGGGTCCAGGGACAATGCTTTACATTAGAACTAGAAAATGGCATACTCACAAATCCAGATGTCACAGCTTGCAGTTCTCCTAGGACTAATCTTAGCAAAAGAGATGTTGTATGCGTCAAAAGTTCTATGTTGCAGGAAAACTCAATCATGGAAGAACAGGCTCAAAGACAAGCGGACTCCTCCTCTGGTGCAATGACTAATGCCACCACTACAACTCAACCAACAAGGCAAGCACAACAGAACAGGACCACTGCTATATCAAATAGACAACGGGATTTCCAAAGGAAAGTAGTGCTGGGCATGAAGCATATCTGGATACAAAAAGGAGAGAAACCATCACCCTTGGCCCCACAAACCCCATCCAGGCAAGTCAACCAAGCCAGAAGATGAAGGAAGAAGATCGGACAAGCTCAACCACAAGATCTCTGACAAATTTGGATACCTAAGAAATTAGTTGCAGCTCAACAAGGGCGATTATACATGTGGGTACCAAGGAAGCTCTTACGTCCGCAACAACCTATGCTCTCCCATACGCGAAAAGTCTCAACAAAGAAGCCAAGGCGAGGCAAAGGTCAGAACCAAACACCAAGAACAACAGTAGACGAAGTAACCTCTTCAACGCGAGTCAAGCGACCAACCACAAAGGTATGGGTATGGAAGCCAAAAGCACCGGTAGGCCTCACAAAACCAAAGAGCCAACCACGAAGGATCAAACCCTCAAGAAACCATCCAGGTCTCTTGTGTGAAAGGACCATTTTTAGGGCACAAGTATATAATTCAATTTGTGACTCTTTGTAAAGACTTTTTGCCATTGTGAGAATGAAGAGCACAAAAATTCGAATTTGTGTCTTCTCCTCTCTGTATCTTCTTCTTTGTGAGCCTGTGTGCATGTGTATTGCTTGGAAAGAGTGTTAGAAAGTGTTGTCTATCCATTAAAGTGTTTGTTTGTTGTTGTTAAGGTGTGTGTGAAGTGTAGGAAGTGTTGAAGTGTATGAAGGTTTTCCCGCGACTCTGTATTTTGCTCATAACTTGAAGTACGAGTGTTCGAATTGAGTGAAACCACCACCATTGGATGCGTCTTCTCAAGAGCTTCGAAAGGCATATGCTATTTGCTATATTTGGAGTTCGGAGCTGAGAGAAAAGCTCAATTTATTGTTGGCTACTGTTCCAAGTATCGTGACACCATAAGTGACAGTTGAAGCTTGTTTGGATCAGTCTTTACCTTGTTTGCACTCTTTGAGTAGTTCATTTGTATTGATCATCATTTGAATGCATGTCCTCATACACTCGGCTAGGTTTGTATACTCATCGGATTGATAATTAAAGCGTGAATCCCCACTATATGCACTTGAGGGGGATTGAGGTATAGTCTCTTTCTCCACAAGTCCCTAAGTTGGTTCTTAGGTCAACACGCTTTTTGGCGCCGTTGCCGGGGAGTGTCGAATCAAACTGAGGCATTCGTGTGATGGTAAGTAGCTTTTTGCATTGAAGCGAGAGGAGGAGTGGTGATTTTCTCTTCTTTGGTAAGTCATTTTCAGCCGCACTTACTACTTCTTATTCTTGGAGTGTGTGTAGTGAGTTGTTAGTCTAGGGAAGTGAGTGGAATGAGTAGAGTAGGAGAAGTAAGGGAGTAGGTTAGGTAGTGAGAGTAGCATTCAATCCTTGTAGTGTTGTTCTATTTTTAGTGAATAGGAAAATTCAAAAGTATAAAGCCAAAATTGTCATTTGAAAGTCACTTGTATTTTAATCAAGTATCGTGAGAAGAGCTGTTGAGTATCGCGAGCTACAGTTCGGGTCGAGAGAGCTGCGCAGAGAAAGTGTGGTTTGATAAAAGGGTTGAGAGAGAGGACTGGAGGTGAGCACACCCATCTACACTCATGCTTACCACTTAAATTCACTGGTTTAGAAAAAAAAACTATCTACGTTAGGTATCGTGAAGGACTTGCAAGGTGTAAAAGGTGTATTTTGGGTGATACAGAGAGTGAGGAGAGGGTGTAAGAACCTGGAAAACATCTATGTGCAATCAAAACCAAAAAAATCTAGCAAAAAATTTTAAAAAGGGTCAAGTATCGTGTTCTCCCGCGGTCGAGTATCGCGATACCTGACAAGTATCGTGATCTCCTGTGGTTGAGTATCGCGATATTTCCCTCAGATCGTGTATTGTGTATCATTGTCTACCGATCGTGATACTTGCCAGAGATCGTGTATCGTGTATCATTGACTACTGATCGCGATACTTGCCAGAGATCGTGTATCGTGTATCGTTGTCTACCGATTGCGATACTTGCCAGAGATCGTGTATCGTGTATCGTTGACTACTGATCGGGATACTTGCCAGAGATCGTGTATCATGTAACGTTGTCTACCGATTGTGATACTTGCCAGAGATCGTGTATCATGATTGCGGAGGTATCGAGTATCGTTTGGTGCTGATCGCGATACTTATTAAGTATCGTGTATCAAGTATCGTTTTCACTCAGGTATCGAGTATCGTGAGGGTCAGATATCGTGTATCGTCTTTTTTGAAGTATCAAGTATCGTCTTTGGCCAAGTATCGAGTATCGTTATAGTTAGGTATCGTGTATCGAGGCTACTCAAGTATCGTGTATCATCTGAGTGAAAGGTCGTGTATCATGAAATTTTGGAGTCAAGTATCGTGACCTGAAAGTTTCTTTTTCAGTCATTTTTCTAGCCAAATTCCTCTAGAATTCTGACCCATAGTAAAGAAATCTAGAAGATAGAGGTTAGCAAGGGCTGATCAGAGCTGTTAAGTGGATGAACCTGAGATCTGGAAGAACCCTAGGAAGCCGAAGAAGTGTAATCTCTTCTGTAGGTAGTGTAGCCGAGCCAAGTAGCCGTTCACATTACTCGGAGAGCTCCAGTGAGTCAGAGGAAGAAATTCCCATGGCTTCAGAGGATATGCAGAACATTGTACCAATGATTGGCATGATGTCAATTATTGAGGGAGAGTACCGGACCTCTTTAGGATATGTGACCACCAACCAACATGAGATACCCATATACTTGGATGGTCTGAACAGATCAGTGGCAGACTAAAGAAGGCTTCAGAGGCTTACATAGTGCCTAGGCCAGCAGTCAAGTATGCAAGAGGATTTTACATGGACAAAAGAGATATCCAGTATGTTGTCACGGAACACCCTAAAAACATTAATGAACTTGGGGAAGAAAACAATGCTCATAACCCTAATGGTGAGGGAAATGAAGAGCAAGTGACCACACCTAGAGGGAGATCTACAGTTGTTAGGGTTTGTAGAGGAGACCTGATTCCCCAAGATGACTCCATAATGGATGTATACTTGATCAATGGAATGGACCCTCTTCTTAGAGCACATTCTTCAATATGGGAAGCTGCCCCTAATCCTGTCACCATCTATGAGTTACAAGATCCTGATTTCCCCACCATCATCACATATTTGGATAAGAATCAGAGAAGATATTGGCCCTTAACAGAATTAGAAAGAGCCGAGTTGAAATATCAGAATATTCCAGTGTTTCCCCCTAGGGACCAAGCCACTACTTCACGAAACCCACTTGGAACGTCTTAGAATGATTCATATCAACAGTCGGGGAAAACACAACAAACATAAATCTCGGTCAGACCACATGTGCAGTTTGCAATGCCTGCAAATAACCCTAATTACCGACCTCAACCACCTGTTGACCCAAGACATGGAATTCCTGCCCCAGTCAGACCACCTGTAGCAAGAGGACCAGGCATACCCGTAGGAAGACCAATTTTCCCTGTGATGCCTAGACCGCCTGAAGCAGGAAGAAGATTAAGGCCAATTCAAGTGGCCAAATGCATGAGAAACCACTATGATGGCTCTAGTGAACCTTACAATCACATAGCTGAATTTAAGCAAGTAATCAGAGCCGAACAAGTGGAAGAGTTTTTGATCCAATATGAATCTTTTGGTCTAACTTTGACAGACACAGCGTTAGCATGGTTCCAACCATTAGATCCTAATAATTTCCAAAACATGGAACAAGTCTATCAAGAAATGATTGAGGAATTCACTAAGTCTGGAATTAAAAACAACTCGTCATCATTGATCCATAGCTTTAAGCAAGCCCCTACAGAATCAGTGAGATTGGCAGCAAGAAGATTCAAGCAGTATATGGACAGATGCCCAGTGGAAGAGAGACCTACCCAAAATAAAATGGTGTCATTTATTTTGGAAGGATTATTGAACGGATCATTAAGATCTCTGGTGTATGTAAAGAGAGTTCAAACTTTGCAAGAATGCATGAAGGAATGTATTGATTTAGAAGACAATCTTGCGGAGGATTTGAAAATACCTCAAGGTAGCTTGAAAAGTGAAGATTCGGCCAGCAGCACATCAAACCCTAAAAACAATGTAGAGGAAATAGCCAACTTAGTAGCAAAGAAACTGAACGTTCAAGGACAGAGGAACTACCCCAATAACCCTATAAGAGTGCCCATGCTTAGAAGATGTATGCAGTGTGGAGGTGATCATCCCTCTCACTTGTGCACTAGGGGAGTAGTCCCACCACCTGGTTATGCTTACAATAGAGCAATTGTCCCAGGACCTCTACAATATTGCAGTGTAGAACAAAAATATACAAACCACAGTACAAAAAATTGCCCTTACAATAGGCAATCGAGACCAGCACAGCCATATATGAGACCTTATGGATACCCTCAGAGAGAGCAAGGAGGTGAAGCATTGAGGTACCCCACTATCAGCAGCAGGCACCAGTACCACAACCATATGCTTATCAAGGATACACCCAACCACAACCAGTACTAGGACAACAACCGCCCCATCCTCAGAATGTTGTCTCAGTGAAAGTGGCTCGTCCTGAAGAAAACCTAGAGAGAGCAATAGTACCAGCTACACCTTTGATTGGTAATGAACCATATGACTCATCTTATGACTCTAGTCAAGGAGGCTATCCCTCTTATGAGAGCTCTATGATAGAATATGGACAAACGTACGACCCATATGCTTATGATTTGGAACCACAAGATAACTCTTATGGATATGAGCAGGATTATGTGCCGATGTACACAGCTCCTAGAGCACCCATACCCCCCCGACCTATGAACAGACCGCCTGTACCTAGAGGACCATGCTACAGATGTGGAGGTGATCACTATATCAGAGAATGTAAATTGCCAAACCCACCACCACCACAATGAGTCTGGGAAGGCTACTGTAGTGACTGTGGTAAGGAACATCTTTTGAGAGATTGCCCCAAGAATCCCAACAAGGTTACCTCCAATGTGCAAATCAATGTGATAGAAGTAATAGAATCATCGGGGAGTGATAAGGAATACACTGTGCCATTGAAGGCGATAACAAGAGCAAGCTAGAGAGACCCCAGAAAAACCTGAAAAACACAATCAAAGTGACCTAGAGACGAATACGCCTGCACCTCAAATAGTTGAAGGCTCGAAAGAGCCTGAGAAAAGTGTTGTAAGTAAAAGAACACAAAGATGGAAGAACTGTAGAGATAGGATAAAAGAAAAGAAGTTATTGCAAAAGAAGGAAAATGAGAAGAGCGAACAAACCCAAAAGAGGAACAGAAATTTGAAGAAGAAAATAAAAATGGAAAGTATAAAAAAGAAGAGGTGGGATCAGTATTAGCAGATCCCATGCCTGAAGAATTAGCCATGTGGATTCAGGCATACAAGGCACGAATAAGAGCAGGACCTACCATAGAACAACATGAAAGAGAATATCCTAGAGGTGACCTAGAGAAAGAGAGGTTGGAGATCTGCAAAAAATTAATAGAAGTTGCTCAACAGACCTTAGAAAAACCTGCGTTGCCACTACTCAATACCCGAATTTCCGAAAGAGAATTCCAAGAGTGCGTCATCACTAATGATCACGAAAAACCCGAAGCAAGTAAGACACAGAATGGCAATTACTGTGAGGATAAAAGGGAAGGATCCATTGTTCCCGAAGTAGAAGAGGAATGGCCTAAAGACTTTTGGGCAAGAGTCCAAGAAGACAGGTGGAAGAAAGTGGAAGGAATTGAACCGCCCTTTGAAGAGCTAGAAGTGGAAGATGGAATAGAGGATTCAATACCTGAGTTGAATTCAAATGAAATATTACCAATTGATCCAAGTAACGAAGAACATGATAGTGTAAAGGTTTTGCCAAATTACACAGGAGAGTACGAACATAATTCAGAATTGTATTGCATTCCCTCAATAAGGAAAAAAGAACCGAACCCATCAGTCCAAACATCGGATATCATACAACACCTTAGAAAGGTAAAAATCCCTTGTACCCTAACATTAGAAGAACTGTTGAAGGTTAAACCACATTTGAAGGAGAAATTGACCAGTCAATTGAGGATCAAGACGGAAGAAAAAGAGATATCTGATGAAGTAAACACAGTAAAGATCCCAACGGATAAGGTAGGAGATTTTAGTGAGGGAGATGAAGGAAACACTTGCCTTCCAATTACTTATAGGGGTTATACCACCAAAGCCATCTTAGATTCCGGAGCTAGTGTAGGCATTGCTACTAGAGAAATCTGGGAGAAATGGGGAAAACCAGCTTTAAGACCAACGCGCATGAAGATACAAATGGTAGACGGACACTCTGAACGACCCTTGGGATTATTGGAACGAGTAGTTTTTACCACATGCGGAGTTGAATTTGAACATACCTTAGCAATATGTCAATTTGAAAGGGTGAGCAATTATGAAATGATACTTGGGAGACCTTTCATGAGACAGCTAAAGGTTGTGCAAGATTGGGGAAAAGACGTTGTATACCTACAGCATGAAGGAACCACCACCAGAATAAATCTCCACACATATACGTATCAAGATGTTCCCCCCTTACAATGGAATCAAATTAATAAGGAGGAAGACGATCAGTCAATTCACAGCATAGGTTCTAGTGACCAATCTTGGATGAACAAGGACACTCATCTATGGATATGCCAAACTGCAAAAAAGGAAGAGGATAGGAGAAAGGGATGGAAGCAAAGGCAAGGAGTAGCTAGGTTTGTACAAGATCCAACTTACATTCCTCAAGTCTTTTTGGATGAAGAGTTTGAACCTCACGGTTGGATGGAGATTTTAGCGACCCTTGATGTATGTGTGAACGAAGAAGTAATAACTATGAATGAATGTATTGATGAAGAAGGATATGACGTTAGTCTATATGTGGTAGTCCTTCAGGAGGCTGAAGAAGAAGAAGTGATAGAGAAAGAATGGAAGGAGGACTATGAGAGCATTGAGATGGAGCAAGAACCAATGGAACCAGAGGATGAAAATCAAAAAATAGGTGTCACAGCTAACGAAAACAACCAGGAACCTACACAGGAAGAAGAGCTGGAGTTAGATAAAGAACCAGAAGGTGAAGAAAACAAGCCACAAGATCAGTTTGAAGTGCTAGCCCACTTCAAAAATATATGAAGTAGAAGAGAGAAAAATAGCTATTCAAATGCCGAAACGAGAAGCACAGCTAGGAATAGCATATGACAATAAAGAACAAACCAAGAAGATAGTAGTAACCTTAGAGGAAGGAGAAGAACGATGTACTTTCATAGGACAGGATGTCTCAATGGAGGAAGAACAAGAGTTAATACGCCTCATAAGGGAATATCGGGATGTCTTTGCCTGGACCTATAAGGACTTGAAAGGAGTAGATCCATCTATATGTGCCCATAGAATCCCCATGACATCTGAAGCCAAACCTTCTAAACAAAGACCATATACATAGAATGATGTGTATTCAGCAAAGATAAAGGAAGAGATAGATAAGTTGTTAGATGCTGGATTCATTTACGAGATCGAACACACGGAATGGGTGTTGCCTTTGGTGGTTGTACCGAAAAAGAATGGCAAGTTAATAAGAGTATGCATAAATATGAAGAAAGTAAATGCCGCGACCATAAGGGATAGTTACCCATTACCCATTACGGATCATCTATTGGAAAGAGTGGCAGGGAAGGAAGTTTATAGTTTTTTGGACGGCTTTTCAGGGTATAATCAGGTAGCCATTGCTCCTTAGGACCAACATAAAACCACTTTTGCAACTGAATGGGGAGTATACGCCTTTAGAGTCATGCCTTCTGGTCTAACTAATGCCCCAGCCACCTTCCAAAGATTGATGTGCCATGTATTCAAAGAGTTCCTGAGAAAGAGTATGGAGGTATACGTGGACGATCTATGTACTTATTTAGCTATACGATCAGAGCACATCCCTGAACTAGAAAAGATCGTTGCCAAATGTTGACAATATCGAGTATGCCTCAACCCAGAAAAATGTGTCTTCATGGTTTGACAAGGAAAAATATTAGGACATATTGTCTCTAAAAATAGAATTTCAACTGATGAAGACCAAATCAAAGTAATTCTGGATTTACCAAGACCAAAGACTGCTAAAGAAGTACAAGCATTTATGGGACACTGTGGATACTACCGAAGATTTATACATATGTATGCCATAATTGCTAGACCTCTCTATGCACTCTTGTCTCAATTTAATTGGACCGAAGAATGTGAGAAAGCCTGTAATGAGTTAAAGAATCGATTGAGTTCAGCACCAATCCTTCGAGTACCTAACTGGAATAAGCCATTTCACATTCATGTGGATGCTTCCAAGTTTGCCATTGGTTGCATCTTAGCTCAACCTGCAGATACAGGAAAGCTAGACCACCCTATAGCCTATGCCAGTAGACAATTAAATCAAGCAGAGCGCAATTATACCACAACTGAGAGAGAAGGCCTAGGGATGGTGTATGCAATGAAAAAGTTCAGACATTACCTGTTGGCAAACAAATTCAAATTCTTTATTGATCATCAAGCCCTACTGTATTTGGTCAATAAACCTTGCAATATAGGAAGACTAGTAAGATGGTTTTTATTGCTAATGGAATTTGATTTTGAGGTAGTAGTCAAGAAAGGAAATACCCACATAAGAGCAGATCACTTATCGAGAATGACCCATGGAGAACCACCCATAGGAGTACCAGATGATCTGCCAGATATGTTCCTTTTTAACCTGGAAGTATGTCCCCAATGGGCAGAAAAGTTGATCCCTATACTCACGCATGGACCTAAAGATGGGATCACACCAAACTGAACCCAAGACCTTTGGAAGACTAAAAACCTTCATATCATTGCAGGAAGTTTGTATCACCAAGATTCAAGTGGATTACTAATGAGATGCGTTGAAGAGGAGGAACACGAAACGTGGCTTCAGAAAGCACATGTAAATCAATGGAAAACTCATTTGAATGCAAACGGAACATGGCAAACCCTGAGGAGATTAGGCATATATTGGCCAACCATGCAAAGGGATGCGCATAACTATGTATCAGCTTGCCAAACCTGTCAAGAACAAAATCCAGAAGAGAACTCCACTCTATGCTACTCCACAGTAGCACCGAGATGGAGCATGCCTCTAGTAAAATTCTTAAAGACCCAAGAATACCCAGAAGGAGCCACTTCAGCAAGGAAACGTGCACTTGTAGAACAGAGCAAGGATTGTGCCATTATAGGAAAACAACTTTTCAAGCGAGGGAGAGATAATCAATTATGATTGTGCATTCATGAAGTCGAATATCTTGTTGTTTTAGAGATGGCACATACAGGAGCTGCAGGAGGACATTTCTCTGCAGATAAAACAGCAAAAATGATCCTCTTTGCTGGAATGTGGTGGCCAACTCTACATCAAGATGCCGTAACATATGTGCAACGATGTGATACTTGTCAACTAACAAAATATCCAATTAGAAGAGATGAGATACCACTGAGACCCATGATGAGTGCCAGAGCTTTCACTAAATGGGGAATAGACTTCATAGGATCTATTAGCCCACCAGCGAAGGGATCCCATGCTGAGTACATAATTGTAGCAATCGACTACCTGACCAAATGGGTTGAAACCAAAGCAACCAAGAAAAATGATGCAAGAAGTATGGCCAAGTTTCTCTTTGAGAACGTTTTCACTAGATTTGGACTACCGATAGAAATTGTGAGTGATAGAGGTACGCACTTTGTGAATGAAGTTATAGAAGCCTTACTGAATGAATTCTTGGTAATTCATAAGAAATCAACTCCTTATCACCCACAAGCCAATGGACAAGCCGAAAGTTCGAATAAAATCTTGTGTAGAGTTCTCACAAAAATTGTTAACCATGGTAGATCTGATTGGGATAAGTAATTACATCATGATTTATGGGCATTTTGAGTAGCCTACAAAACCGCCATAGGCACTACTCCTTTTAACTTAGTGTATGGACAAAATGCTATTTTGCCAATTGATTTCTTAATTCCCACTCTCAGAGTAGCAACCACTTACGAGTGGACGGGACATGAACTATCAGCTCAATTGGATCAAATAGAAAAGCTTCACGAAACTAGGTTACAAGCAGTAGCAGACATTTATGCTGCTAAACGGCGACAGAAAGCCTACTTTGATGCTCACATTAAAGACAAAAATTTGAAGGAAGGAGATTTAGTTTTGGTATATACCTTGAAACAACACGCTAAGAAGTTGTAGAAGAGAGGATATGGCCCATTAATCATCAATCGTATATCGACAAGTGGAGCCATCAGCTTAGCAACCCTAGATGGGGAAGTATTACCAAACTATATTAGTGGATGTCGAGTGAAAAAATATCTAGAACCGTTGACTGAAGAAACAATATCACGATTAATCAAGGGCAAGAATAGATGCATCGAGGAGGAAAGGATACGAGAAGAAGCGAGACAGGAAGCACTAGAACGAATTAAGAAACGGAAAGAGTGGATGAGAGAGAGAGAGATGAGAGATATCGACTAGGAAGAGAACTCATCCCAATGGCTAATTTTAGAGCCACTAAAACCCTAGGTCCACAGAGAACACAACCATATTTGAATTTGGGAGCGGGTAAAACGCAGTACCACTTAGTGGATGCTCTCATTGACACAGGAGCCTCCATAAGCTGTATCAAACTTTCTTTGACTCAGAAACTCAAGGAGGAATTACGTCCATCGATGGCATAGTTGATAGGAATAGGAGGAACAATTACTCAATGTATAGGTGAAATCACCTTACCTCTGCATCTTGGCAACAACACTATGGAATAGAAGCTATTAGTGTGTCATGATCAGGATTTACTCGAAGATGTAGTGTTAGGTCAAGACTGGATATACGAATATGAGGTGACCATTTAATTGGCTTTAGGATACATCTCAGCCAAGATAGGACATCGTGAAGTATTCAGTTTGCTAGACGAACGACCAATCAAAGCCGCAAGCATAGAGCCAAAAATTCACTCTAATGAACACAGTCATGAATGTATGTTCACTAGCACTATAGAAACCCCTTCATCAAGTACTTCATGTGAGGACACACTGAATCCTGCTTGCATACCATCTTCTAATCTAGCAAGTCACAAGAGTGTCATTCTATCTGAAAACAGCCGTAGTGAAGAACCATGCACAAGAGAGACTAGTCCTCTGAGTAATCCAAAGTCTATATTTATTAGAATATACCCTATTCCGTACACTAAACAAGCTTGGATAAGAAAGGATCAAATGGATGCATATCTTCAATGACAGAAACATCTTCGACATCAGAACAACCAATCAAACAAGAAGGAAAATCATTTTGAACACCAAAGTCAACGACGAATTGCTAGGATATGGATTCCAAAGAAAGTAGTAGCCGCCCAACCGGATCGAGTGCAAATATGGATTCCAAAATCATGTGCTCCAAAGATGCTAAACCGAAATGATGAACCACTGCACAAGGAGAACCAATATGGTCTAAGGGCAAAACAGCCAAAGAAGAATAACTACAGGAAAGAGAACGAGTCTGCAGTTGCAACACAAGCCAGTCCGAGATTCAAAAAGCAGATAGAGCAGACGTATAACATGAGAAGCATCACATTCATCAGGAATGTTCGGGATACAATACGTCCCAACAGAGTAAAGCAGATTTGGTTGCCGAAAGACAAGACAAACTACATGCATCATCCAACTACTTCAAGTTGCACACATTTGGAGTTATCAGGACCCAAAGTATGCATGATAGGGCCACATTACAAGGCCAAGCATTTGGCACATCTTTCTTCTATTTCAGGATAGTCGAGCATATTTTCCTCTTGGGAAATAGGAGAGCACTTGTACATACATTAAGAAAATCACTCAAAAAATAATAAGAGCTTCGGCTATGACCTAACTTTTCTGTTTTTCTTTTCAGAAGAAAATATAAAAATATCTAAAATATGGAAAAATACAGGTATTACCTTTCTCACACCCATGGGGAAGGGAGGACACCAATCACTCGAAGCAATGTCAATCTTATAAAGGACAAATGAAGGAGGGTTTCTGATACTATATGGCCACTAATTCATACTCTATATTGAGTGCAGATGGCATCTACTAATTCCGAAGCTACGCAAGAGGAAGAGGTCCAGCTTCTTCCACTAGAATCCATAACAAAAGCAAGAGGCCATTGGTTTCTGGATGACCAACCGGTGTCGGACCTCATTTTCATGGCCACCATCAAGATTATGGATAGGGATCACTACTTCCCTATTATGTCGCAAGACTTGAAGACTATAATACAAGGATTACTGCATATAGAGGATGTATGGACACAAGCAGGAATAGATGCATTTATGAGAATACCTATCTATCTGCCAGATTTCCAAAGGTGCACACAAGTGATGAATACACTACAGCCTGCAGCGATGAAGATATCAGTTCCTGAAGCAAGAGTACTGGACAAAGTAGGTACCTGGAAAACCATTCAATTCACACATGAGATAATCAACAAAGCCTTCGGATGGAATCAAGAAGGAATCACCACTGTCAAGGAGGAATGTCATGATCCAAAAAAGAGATCCTTTTTGGATATCAACAGAACGGATATTGAAGATGTTGTCCGCTTGGTGCATCAACACTTTTGTTTTCCTAGTATGCATAGATACACAGCACCTCAAAAGATTGTCGTACAACTGCTTTCACATGCTATGAGGCAAGTCGGTAATAAAGTAAATATGGCTTCATATGTTCAAGAACGTCTATTTGAAGCCAAGAAGAAGTGGTGGGTCAGAAAAAGTTTCTCAATGGCAATTCAGCTTTGACCTTACTTATCTATGAGGCACTCGAAATGAAAAATTGCTTGCGTGAGATGTGTTAGTCGTTAAACTTCCGACTTCAGACTCAAAACACTTTCAAAAGTCGGACGTTCCCGAACCCTTCGATCTTTACTCTTCCATGTTCAGGTAAATCAATTGGCAATACCGAAATAATTAATATTAAGCTACCTCTTAGCCACGTGGGTTCTTGGGAGTGGTAGGGGTCTGTTAGACAGAGGCCCTGTACTATTTTCTCGACTTCTTACACATTCATAAATGCTCTATCGTGTCTTAGCTGAGTACTAGACTCTGAATACTGATAATTGTTCGGCGTACTGGGACTTAGAACTTCCGGACTGGACTTGCTATAGCAACAGAGCAGTAGTCCGGTTCTGACTTATAACTAATCGAATACTCAACTTCATTAACCGAATGCCACTCAATATGCACTTCTTCGTGACAGATAGGTATACCGAACAATAACACAACAGACAGCTATACTCGAAGGTATGCAAACTTACCGTATGCCAAACTCAAGCAACAAGTTCCTACCAACATTTGACTCGTCACAAACTTATCATTGTTTCCATTCGTGTACAGACCATTACCGATACGAGTCCTTCCTGGGATCAGAATCAATAGTGAACGCAGACTATTGTATCGAACCTGGTCACTTAACAAAAAAATGCTAACACGCAAATAGTTCGCTTCGGCCTTACACAGTCCCTTTTTCAATAGAAGACTGATAAACAACACTTAGTCCGTGATAAAATCCAGAACCGCATATAACTATCACCAAACAGATTCACAGCACAAGACTACCGAATCGTAACTCTGCACTACAGGGAGAATAGTAGAATAGACAGATACGAACAGAACAGAACACAGCTCATCTTCTCATCGACACATCACACACAGATTCAAACAGTATGCTCACAATTCCCCCAAAACGGGCTCTCGATCATTCTTTTCTCATTGCCTTATATAGAAGATTTGTTACAAGGGTGCGTGAATCTTTTGTTACACGCGCATTTCCAAAAGGTTCTTTTACATTTAAGACGCCTGTCATAGTACATTTGTCCTTTTTTCGGCGGCCGTCTAACACTGGCACGCACGGTGGACTCGAACCCGCAGGTTCCTATGGTTCTACTACGAGACCTTCTAAATACATGCTTCGGGCGAGCCTAAACGTTCAGGTAATTTTCTTTTTAATGGTTTCTATCATCTGAACTAGAGTAGTCGATTCTAATAATTGAGCGTCCGTTCTAACGGAGCTAAGAGCTATGGCTTGGGTTAACAGAATTTCGGCCTGGGTCTGTAAGAAGGCCTCTTGTAAATAAAACTCGTTGGATAATGCAGCGTCCCGGGATGTCTTTATTTTGGTGACTTTCTTCAGCATATCAGTGACTCGATCCTTCTGATTTCACAACTAGTTATCTAGTCGCTCGAGTTGCTGGTTATGAAATTTGATAGTTTTGTAGTATGCATCTCGTTCTCTATGAGCATTTGCTAGATCCTTTTGGTATTTGGCTTCCCTGGTTAAGTGGCATCTCAGCATATTGTTTGCCTCGTCCAAGCATTCCTGGGCTCTTCGTAGCTCGTCTTCAACTTGTTTTGCTTCTCGCTGCTGTTCCTGATTCTTCTGGGTTATCTCCTGCAATTGTGCTTTCGTTTCTTCGACCAATTCTTCGAGGGATGTGCTAATATCTTCCTTTTCCTGTAGCGCGATCTTCAGTTTCCTGATTTCTTCTTGGGCTGCGTTCAATAGTTGGTCTTTGGTGACAAGTTGCTCCAATGTGTCATTCCGTTGCTGTATCAGTGCCTGTTGTGCCGAAACTTGTCCTTGGAGATCTGCTAATTGCATCTGTAATTGATGATTCTCTGCTTTTACGGCGTCGACTTCTTCTTGGAGAGGGATGATGTCGGCTTCTAGTAGGTTGACTTTGTGCTGCAGGTCTTGACGAATTGTATTTGTGACCTCGCTAAGCTGCACTGGAAGTTGCTGAGAAAGGGAAATAAGCATTTGTCCCATGGAAGCAAGCTCGGAAAAGACCGGAACGGAGGGAAGGAGAAGGGGGTGTTGTGGTTGCGCAGAGGTTTGGGTGTGGATCTGGGGGGATGTCGGGGGTGAATAATTGAGGGAGGATGAAGAGGATTCAGAAATTGGCGGGGGAAGAGGGTTGACTGGTGGTGATCTAGGAACAGTAGATTCAGTATTGTTTACCTGATTGATGGGTTGGTGTTCACCTGCAGTGTGGGTGATGGTGGATTCAACAGCCTTCAGCAGGGTGTTGAGTGCTTCGTCAGCAACTTGCTGCTCGTCATTCTATCGCTCTGATGCTTCTTCGGTTGAGACTGTTTCTGTTTCCGTTTGATTCTGCTGGTCATGTTGGTCGGCCGATGATTCGTTGTGTATGGAAGTGGTTGTGTCGTGGAAGGTTTCTTCTTGTTCCTCGTTTTCTTTATCGGTGTCCTGATTCTTTCCGGCCGACCCTTGTGCTTCGCTTTCTGATGAGCTGATTCTGATTCTTTTGCGGTGGAATAACTGGTTTATTTCTTCATCTTCTTCTTCATCGTCTTCGAGTGGTTGTACTGATTCTTCATGCCTTAGAACCGGTCCTTGGGGTGGTGGTTATGCAGCAAGGATGGCTGGGAAGAGGAATGATATGATATGGGGAAGGCGAGAGCGCGGGGTGGTTCCCTTTCTGACTTGCTTCACTATAACTACACAGTCTTTATGAATTCTATGGAAAAAGTACGAGGCGAAGTTCACGGGTTCTCGGGTAGCTAAATCTAAGGCGGAATAGAAGGGGCGGGAGATACCGTAGGTTCGTTTTTGAAGGTTGAGGATGGCGACTAGAAATTGCAGAGCAGATCTTTCGGGTTCGGGGCGGCAGAGAATGGCGTATTTGTTGGACGAAGATCAGGGGAACAGTTCGGTCATGCGGGCGAGGGGGATACTAGGGCCATTTTCTCGGCCTTGCGGGGAGAGGCGGAAGGCTTCAGAGAATGCTTGGAAGGTGATGACGGTTCGCGAAGGTAGTGAGGGGAAGACCCATTGGCGTTCAGTGGTGAGGGACTGGGCAATGGCAGAGATGATTTGCGCGAAGAAGGGATGGGCTTCCACTGAGTGCCAAGGCAACTCGGCGAAGTTGGCCAACCCTCTGCAATGCAGGTATTCACCTACCTCGGTAGGGATACCATCATAGAAGGCAGCATAATTGGCTATCGCTTCCACGGCATTTGCTGATATAGACGATGAACACGAATACAGAACGCAAGAGGTCGCAGAGAACACTAACACTCAACACAGTAGCGATTTTTGGTGTTGCCGAAAGGGTTAAGTAGGAACATCATGGTGGGGAGGGAAAGGGGGTGGGTATCATTGTGCGGTGCGGGAATGATACGGTTTGCATGCTGGCATGCGTGCTTGAGTGACTGGTAAGGGGTTGGGTGGTAACATAAAGTTTTTACAAAACACGGCTATTTATAAAAAGGGAGAAAAAAGAAAAAAAGAAAAATATTACACAAAACGTGGCCCACTGCCGAATAATTTAATGCGGACTAGTAGCGTGATGATATGGCCACAACTTCGACCCATTGATTACTTTTGGAAGTGGATTTTCGGTCAATGTAATCAACCGAAAAGTTGCCGGACCGATTTGTTCTGAGATCTTGAAAGGGCCGAACCATCGTAGTTTGAACTTTCCTGCTGCTCTATCTGACTTTGCGTTATAAAAGAGTACAAGCTGACCTACCGAAAAGATTGGAGTCTTCAAATATCTATCGTGTGTCTTGGCTTGCCTTAGTTGTACTTCGCGCATGGTTAAAAAGCTGAGCCATCGGTGCTCATCAAGTTCTCTGAGTGCGTCCATTCGTGCTGTCAGCAAATCTTCCGGTAGCATCTTCTGAGTGATTGCTACACGCAGACTTGGGATGACTACTTCCATGGGTGCTATTGCTTCTAAGCCATAAGCTAGTTTGAAAGGTGTCAATCTTGTTGATACCTTATAGGTAGTTCGGTATGCCCATAATACTGCAGGTAGTAGTTGATCCCATCTTTCCGGTGCTTCCATGATCAGTTTCCGGAGGATATTCAACAAAGATTTGTTTGTACTTTCGGCCAAACCATTGGCACGAGGATAATAAGGAGAACTAAATTTATGTGTGACCTGGAACGAATGTGTAAGTGCCTTCATTAATTTGTTTACAAAATGAGTGCCTTGATCTGAGACAATTTCCAGTGGTAAGCCAAAACATGGAAAGACATCATTCAATAGACATTTTGCTACTGCAATCGCTGTAGCAGACCGTAAAGACCAAGCTTCTACCCATCTCGTTGCGTAGTTTGTACAGGTTAGTATGTATCTATTGTTACTGAAGACTGCTGGAGGTGTGATCGAACCGATAAAATCTAATCCCCATTTCTGAAATGGTTCTAATGGCATGACTGGCTGCAAGGGAAAGAAGTGTCGTTGCAGCGGTTGTCCAGACCTTTGACAGTTATCACAGTGTTTGACAAATAGGGCCACATCTCTATATATCGTTGGCCACCAGAGACCTCCTTGCAGAATTTTCCGGTGAGTCAATCTGTGGCAAAGTGACCACCAGTAGGGTTCGAGTGAGCCATCGTGATGACTGAGTTAATTTCATGCGGAACACAACGAAGTAGGATTCCGATGTGATCTACATAATATAGTTCTCCAGCAACTAATCGGAATCGGCGGCTAAAGACTGCAATTTTCCTTCAGACTGCCTTGGCTGTCTGGGATGGAAAGCATCCTTCGGTGAGAAAAGTTAGAATTTGATCATAATATGTAGGTGGTGCTTGTGATTCGGCAGTCTCATTGGGTAGTGGTTCAGAACTATAGATTGCTGGAGTCATGTCATCTATCCCTATCGGAGCTTCCCCGGAATCTAGGCGAGATAAGAAATCTGCTAAGGCATGTGCATTTCCGGGTCAGTGGATGACTTCATAGTCGAATTCCTGCAAGAGTAGCACCCATCGTGCTAATCGTCCGCCTAAATGCTGCTGTCTTACTAGATAGACGAGGGCAGCATGATCCACATGGAAGGTGAATTTCCGGCCTAGTAGATAATGTCTGAACTTTTTGATGGAGTAAATTAATCCTAGACATTCTCTTTCGATGGTAGAATAGTTCTTCTCTGCAGGTGCAAGCCTTCTGCTGGCATAATAAACGGGGCGAAACCACTTATGTGTTTGCTGCATCAGAATACTACCAATTGCAATATCTGAAGCATCGACAAAAACATGGAACGGATTGTCCCAATCCGGTGGTTGTAAGATTGGGGCCTGCGTCAATAAATATCTGAGTCGATCAAATGTAGTTTGGCATTCTTGAGTCCATTCGAACTGTCGGGGAGTTTTTGTGATTAGCCTATTCAGTGGTACAGCCAGATGAGCAAGCCACCGTAAGTGTCTGCCGTGCCACCGTACTTGACCCATAAAACACATTACTTCTTTTGGAGTGGCGGGTACCGGGGCTTCTAAAACTGCTGAAAATCTTATCTGGATCTACTCGGATACCTTGTGCAGATACAATATGACCAAGTAGTTTGCCACACGAAACCGCAAACACAGATTTGTTTGGGTTAAGACAGAGTTTGTACTTTCGGCACTTTGGAAAACAGCATCGTAGATGAAGCAAATGTGCCATCATCTTACCAAAAATTGAGAAGTCATCGAGATATACTTGCATAAATGAAGTGAGATAAGGAGAGAAAATCTCCTGCATACATCGCTGAAATGTGCTTGGTGCACTTCTCAATCCGAACCACATTACGGTGCAAGCAAAGACACCCCAGTTGGTAATGAATGCAGTTTTTGGTATATCCTCTTCGGCCATTCTAACCTGATTGTAACCGTTGTATCCGTCTAAGAATGAATACATTTCGTGACTTGCTACCCTATCAAGCATGGTATCCAAAAAGGGGATCGGGAAAGGATCTGGTATTGTTGCTGCGTTTAATTTTCGGTAGTCTACACAGATTCGCAGTTGCTTATTTTTCTTTGGCACGATCACAATTGGTGAAATCCATTCAGCATGTTCTACTGGTACGATGAATCCGACTTTTAATAATCTATCAAGTTCGGCTTTTACCTGTGATGCATAATTGGGATTCATCCGGTAGCTGGGCTGTTTGTTCGGTTTAGCTTCAGGCTTCAACATGACTCTATGCTGATAGATGCGCGGATCTAATCCTTTCATATCTTTGTAATCCCATGCAAAGACGTCTGAGAATTCGCAAAGTAGCCGAATCAAATCAGCTTTAAATGTTTCCGGTAAGTTTTGCCTTATCTTTACAGGTCGCGGATGCTCTTCGTCTCCTAGATTGTACGTGGTCAACTGGTCTTCGGGGACATAAAACTGTTGAGGTTTCTCTGTATCGTCTATTGACTTGAACAGTGGTTGTAATTCATCGTCATGTGTTGAGACAGTATCTTCCTGCTTAGCTTTTTTGATGATAAGTACAATTGTACAAACTGAAGTGTTCCAGCTATCTATAACGGATTGTAGATCAACAGTCCCTAAGGACATTAAATCAGCGTTATTCTTCAGAAATTCCTCTTCTTCATCATCTGATAGTCCATCTAACATGTGGACTGGTTCAGCAAAATATGGTCTGGCGTGAAGTTCACAAGGTTGTATAGCATCTAATTTTACCACATATCTACGATTGGCATCTTTGAACGTAAGCTCTTGTGCAGACCATTCCTGTATTACCTTCGCATGCTTCAGCCAAGGTTGGCCGAAAAGAAGGTTGTAATCCAAAGTGGATTCCGGCAGATCTAGTATAACAAAGGTCATTTTGAAGGTCGTACCTTGTAAAGTAATGGGTACATTCCGCACAAGTCCTACAGGATGGACTCTAGATTGATCTACCATTCTGACAAAAAATTGAACTGGTTCGATTTCGGTCCATCCTAACCTTTTGCATAATGCCGCGGTCGCAATGTTTACACCAGAGCCTCCATCAATTAATACCTGCGTAATCTTATGATTCTTATACCATACTGTAATCAAGGGAACTGAATGATCAACCGTAGAATCAGGTTCCGGTTGAACTGCTGCTATCACCGGAATACAAGAAGGCACCGGACTGAACTG
This sequence comes from Ceratopteris richardii, assembly GCA_020310875.1. Lineage (NCBI taxonomy): Eukaryota > Viridiplantae > Streptophyta > Polypodiopsida > Polypodiales > Pteridaceae > Ceratopteris > Ceratopteris richardii. The sequence continues at coordinate 25,784,933 of CM035414.1, read as the reverse complement.
TTGTTGGAACTGTTGTCGAATCCCAGGTACTAGTGCTAGAAGTTGGCCTAGAGGCAGGGTGATAGACGCCTTGGATAAAATTTCCCAGGCCTGTTGAGATTGGTTGTCCTACTCCTTTGAACTTGAGGTCTCTGCGGATGCAGAAGTATCTGCTGGCATGTCTACTGCTGATGATGGCTCCGTTGCTGCTTCCTTTTGTTGTGTTCCTTCCTTTGTTGACGAAGCCTGGGTCACTGGAATTGGTTCTGGGAACACTGGTGGTTCTGTTGCGGTCTAGTGACTAGCCTTGTTATACATCCTATATTGTTCTAGTATCCCTAGTTCGAATATTTCTACTGCCGACTGCAGTTGTTTACCGGATCGGGTCTGGACTGTAGCAGTCTGTGTTTCTACTGGTGTGATTTGTACCATGTTGGCCATTGGGTTTTGTTGTTCCTTCTTCCTTTGATCATAGTCAGCTGCATCTTTGCAAAATCTTCTAATGTGTCCAAATTCACCACAAAAATGACAGCGTGGTGGTGGTAAATTGGGATTTTTTGGTGGTGGTCCGTTCTGCCAGCGGTTTGCATTATAATTGTTGTTCCTCTGTCCTCGGTAGTTCCGATATCCTTGCGGTTGATTGTTTCTTAGTTGTGGAGGTACATAGTGATTCGCTGGCTATCCATGTTCTTGAATAACTGCATTGACCGTTGCTGTTCCCTGTACTCTGGCGTTGTAGACACAGTTTCCGGTGGTGTGTCCGGCAGTGTTGCAGATAGCGCAGAACGCTTGATTTAGTGCACAATTGGCACTAGTATGACCTGAATTTTTGCATGTGATGCAGTATACTTGTCTGGTTATATCTTCAGCCATATTTTTGTTTATTTTTAACCACTCCAGGTCTTCTGTAAATCCACCGACTTTGGATTCCAGTTGCAGAGCCATTGCAATGACTGCATCCAGCGTCATTGCTCCGACACATCTTATGATCATGATCTGCTTCAGTTGTGGGGTTAAGCCATTGATGAGCCACTGAGTGATGACATCATCAGGTAAGTTAGCGTGGGCCTGTGGTATCTGCCACAAGTGTGTTCTAAAAAGTGTAGCATACTCTTGGACAGTCTGATTTGCCTTCTGACGGTTGTTTTGTAAATAATCAAAGATTTCGGCGGGATTCTTCTTTAGCCTGAATCATTGCAGAAAAGCATCTCGTACTGCGTCATAGGTACCGAAATGATTAATATCGTATTCGGTAAGCCATCTGGCTGCTTCATTGACCAGTGTAGATTGAAAAACAATGGCCTTATACTCCTGATCCGGTGGATGGTTAAGAATTGCATAACTTATCTCGAAAGTGCGTATGTGAGCATCCGGATCATCTCCTGGGAATCCACCGAATTTCGTGTATGTTACTCCTGTTGGAGGCGGCCTTGGTTGACATAACTGTTGTTGCTGTTGTTGTCCGTTCATTGTGAGTGTATTAGGACTTCCTTCTGTATCTTGAGGTTGATCGGTTGAACTATCGGAACTTGTATCGCCGGATGGTGTGCCTTTCGGTGTGTTGTTTTTACTTAGGATGCTTCGGATCTCTGCTTTGAACAGCTTTCCTTCCTTTTGGATGTCCAATATCCGAAATCTTTCTTCCAAGCACAATGGTTGGGCTGAGGATTCCGCAAAAAATGCTAAGCCTTTGCCGGCAGTTGGTGATTCTATCACCGGAATGAACCAAAATTGTGCCAGAATGCAGTGTTTTTCCGCTTTTACCGATTTCTTTTCCTAGAGTGTTTCTGATCGTAGATAACTCTGAATCTTTATCCAAGATTGTTAAACTGGTTTCCAATGGCGTCTTGGTAGATTTTGGAATTACTATATCTTTGATAGGCTGGGTAGACGTAGCACCAAAATGTATCAAAGGCGTTGATCGTTCCGCCGGAATATGACCGGAATTAATTCTAACGTCTTTAATTTGCTTGACCACTGGGTCAGACCGCGTTATACCTTCTTCTCCTAGGGTTGTCTTTAGCACTTTACGTGCTCCAGCCTTATGGTTCTTAGGATACGTTTCGACAGACCGAGTAACCGGCATGTATCATTGCGCAGTAACACTATCTGAGCAGTTTGCAACAATCTAGCTCTGTTGCTACTGTCAGTCAATCAAACGATAAACGGGATGTTTGATTCTGACAAACAGCTCGTACTCTAATGCCACCTTCCCACAAATAACTGGCAATCTGATGCCACTTTCCCACAAATAACTGGCAATTTGATGCCACTTTCCCGCAAATAACTGGCAATCTGATGCCACATTTCCCACAGACGGTGCCAAATGTTAGTCGTTAAACTTCCGACTTCAGACTCAAAACACTTTCAAAAGTCGGATGTTCCCGAACCCTTCGATCTTTACTCTTCCATGTTCAGGTAAATCAATTGGCAATACTGAAATAATTAATATTAAGCTACCTCTTAGCCACGTGGGTTCTTGGAAGTGGTAGGGGTCTGTTAGACAGAGGCCCTGTACTATTTTCCCGACTTCTTACACAATCATAAATGCTCTATCGTGTCTTAGCTCAGTACTGGACTCTGAATACTGATAATTGTTCGGCGTACTGGGACTTAGAACTTCCCGACTGGACCTGCTATAGCAACAAAGCAGTAGTCCGGTTTTGACTTATAACTAATAGAATACTCAACTTCATTAACCGAATGCCACTCAATATGCACTTCTTCGTGACAGATAGGTATACCGAACAATAACACAACAGACAGCTATACTCGAAGGTATGCAAACTTACCGTATGCCAAACTCAAGCAACAAGTTCCTACCAACATTCGACTCGTCACAAACTTATCATTGTTTCCATTCGCGTACAGACCATTACCGATATGAGTCCTTCCTGGGATCGGAATCAATAGTGAACACAGACTATTGTATCGAACCTGGTCACTTAACAAAAAAATGCTAACACGCAAATAGTTCGCTTCGGCCTTACACAGTCCCTTGTTCAATAGAAGACTGATAAACAACACTTAGTCCGTGATAAAATCCAGAACCGCATATAACTATCACCAAATAGATTCACAGCACAAGACTACCGAATCGTAACTCTGCACTACAGGGAGAATAGTAGAATAGACAAATATGAACAGAACAGAAGAGAGCTCAATCTTCTCATCGACACATCACACACAGATTCAAACAGTATGCTCACAATTCCCCCAAAACGGGCTCTCGACCATTCTTTTCTCATTGCCTTATATAGAAGATTTGTTACAAGGGTGCGCAAATCTTTTGTTACACGCGCATTTCCAAAAGGTTCTTTTACATTTAAGATGCCTGTCATAGTACATTTGTTCTTTTTTCGGCGGCTGTCTAACAGATGCCAACCTCAGAAGGGCTAGCCAAATATGCAAAGTCAGCTACAGTCCCAAAGAAAAAGAAAACAGTCATTGCTGTTGAAGAAGTAGGAACGAGTTCAAGGACACCTATGAAAGGAACTAAACGCTTAAGAGAGGAAGGCAGGAGACACCCACTTCGAAGAGGACAGACATCTTACCAAAGATTCCTGGAAATCAACAACCAATTACGAAAAGAGATCTCTCTGCTGCCCTAGAAGAAACACATAAGTATATGCAGGGGCAGATAAATCTGAATATTCAAGGTCACCATTACAGACAAGCGAACCAGGAAAAGAAACAGAAGAATAAAGCAACTCGTCAAGTACCTTCTAGATACAAAGAAATAGGATTGGAGGAATCAAGCTCTAATGAAGAATCAAGCTGTGAGAAGGACACCCTAGATAGAGATATGCAAAAAGAAACACACAATGAAGATTGGACAGAGATCAATCAAGTTGAAGTCACGCCAGATAATGAACAATAACAAGCAAAGAACATAGAAGAACCAAAGGAACCAGAGCATGTCATTCATTGAATGATACAACAAAGATTAGTATCAAAGAAGCTACCATATCGAATAAAGAAGTAATGCAACCTATTAAGGAAGAAATGCAAACTCCAGTAAACACAGCGTTAGACCTACACAAAAACGCAACACCCATCTTTGCACAGAGCCCCGCAGGGGCACATATCAAGGAAAAAGCACGTAGGTGGAAGGAGGAAACAGGGCCAACAAGTATCCATGAAGAAGTGCAAGAAGATATCCAGCGGTTCCGAAACCACAAGAGGATGCTTCAACCTCTTGATCTTTGGAAGGTCCAGATCGAAGAGTGAAGCATCACATCCTTATACCTTCCACTGGTGGCGTGCGTGGCAACCTGACTTATAAAGCAAAACAAATGCATCAGGCCCATAGAATGTAAAACAAGAATTAAGAAGAGGCCGTCAAAACCGAACACCTGTTTAACAAACAGGCAGAACTGAGCAAGGGTTGCGAGCGATGAAAAGAAAAGAACAGGCAGCACAAATGCATCAGGCCGAGAGGATGTAAAAGACAAAAACAAGACCAAGACCATTAAAATGTAATGCCAGTCTAACTAGTAGGCAGAACTGACCGAAAGATGCATGCGGACAACAAACTGAAGACAAGAAGTAAAGCCTGTCAAGGGACGACAGAGACGAAGAGGGGGAGAGTGTTGCAGAGCAAAGATAGCACAAGGCAGAGAAAAAGACGGGCCCCAAAATTTTTTCAATTTGGACATCTTATTTTTTGTATTATAACCATTCTTGTAATATATTTTTCATTGTAAATGCACTAGAGGAGTCCTCTAGATGCATCCCCACAGAAGATTAGAAGCTTACCCATGTAAATTAGTAGGAAATTAGTCTTTAGTTAATAAAGTGCCGGTCTCTTGTGTGAAAGGACCATTTTTAGGGCACAAGTATATAAGTCAAATTGTGACTCTTTGTAAAGAGTTTTTGCCATTGTGAGAATGAAGAGCACAGAAATTCGAATTTGTGTCTTCTCCTCTTTGTATCTTCTTTTTGCGAGCCTGTGTGCATGTGTATTGCCTGGAAAGAGTGTTAGGAAGTGTTGTCTATCCATGAAAGTGTTTGTTTGCTGTTGTTAAGGTGTGTACGAAGTGTAGGAAGTGCTAAAGTGTAGGAAGGTTTTCCTGTGACTCAGTATTTTGCTCATAATTTAAAGTAGGAGTGTCAGAATTGAGTGAAACCATCGCCAATGGATGCGTCTTCTCAACAGCATCGAAACGCATATGCTATTCGCTATATTTGGAGTTCGGAGCTGAGAGAAAAGCTCAATTTACTGTTGGCTACTGTTCCAAGTATCGTGACACCATAACTGATAGTTGAAGCTTGTTTGGATCAGTCTTTACCTTGTTTGCACTCTTTGAGTAGTTCATTTTCATTGATCATCATTTGAATGCATGTCCTCATACACTCGGCTAGGTTTGTATACTCATCGGATTGATAATTAAAGCGCGAATCCCCACTATATGCACTTGAGGGGGATTGAGGTATAGTCTCTTTCTCCACAAGTCCCTAAGTTGGTTCTTAGGTCAACAGTTACCCAATATTGTTTGCCAAGGAATATAAATAAATTCAATTCTCAGTATTTGGCAAATGTTGCTTGAAAAAAGGAGACAGGACCAGGCGCTCAAAGAAATTCATCGGTGGACCATCAACACGGACATTCATTGACAAGGTTCCATCACAAATACCGGGTGTACAACATGAAGAGATGACGTCGGTCGAACCTTCACAATGGTAAGTATCTTTACCCTTGCCAACACCATCACCATGATAGATTAGGAAACCTCTTCGTCGGCATACCCTTGAGCACTTAGCTCAAGACCCCCAATTTTTGCACCATACTTCTTCTGATGCATTTTCCAAGTAAGCATGCATAGGGCTACATTACAAAGCCGTGCACAAGCCACATATTTTTCTCAACCCATGCACGAACACACCTACTCATCATCCATTAGGGGTTATGAGTACTTGGCATGACTACTATGAACATCATCCTTGGACGATCTGAGGTCATCAATGGAGACTCACAACGACACAGTCATGCTGGAATCCAAGGTTGAAGCACATACCAAGGGACTACAACTTGCAAAGGCTCGCAGTGACAAATGAAGAACCGGAGAACCAACCTTGCCACATTTGGAAGAGAGACAGCTCTGGTTCATCCGAATGGACACTCCCTCTCAAAGCAACCTAGAATAACCATTACAACAAGGGTCTGTCAGGGACGACATACTCGAGAGGGGGGGGGGAGTGTTGGAACTCAAGGTCAAGCATAAAACATGAAATCACATCAAAGAAGTGGACATAGAAGAAGAGAGATCAAGTAGGGAGCTCCAAGAAGTGTATGTCAAATTTTCAGAAGTATCCCCTACAAAAATAGTGATTTTCATCACTAAAAACCATTGTAAATACCATTATCTATTTTTATAACTCCATTTTGTTCAAGCCGAGGAGTCCTTGAGCTTGAGGATTATTAGAAGTACCATCATACCAATTTTCATAACTTTTAGACTCCGTTTGAGCTCTCAAATAAGCCCTCATCGTACCAATTTTCATAACTTTTAGACTCCGTTTGAGCTCTCAAATAAGCCCTGGAACCTAATTTTTAACTAGGCCAGACACTAGGTCTGGACAGGGCCAAAACTACTCAAAAAACTATAAAAAGAGCTAGAGAGCTCATTTTTGAGATTAGCTTGTTAGAGAATAGAGCTTTTGTAAGAGAACTCTTTTTGCAATTGAAGCTTTCCATTGTTCCTCTCTTTGATCTTACCTTGTGCGCGTGTGTGTGTATGTGTGTGCATGTTTGTGTGCTTTCACTCATGCACTTGTGCCTTCACTTGCTCGTGGTCTTCATACCGGTCCTCATGGCTCCGCAGATTGACAAGTAAAGGAGGTGGTGCTTACGCTTGAGCTACACCTTTTCTTGATAGTAATGCTGGATAATGTAGTTGGGTATGAGATGTACTCTTTTTTGGATGGCTATAGTGGGTATAACCATGTTCGAATGGCTGAATTGGATATCCCTAAAATTGCTTTTATTACTAATTTGGGAGTCTATGCATGCACTATAATGTGGTTTGGCTTACGAAATGCACCCAGCACGTTCCAACATTGTATGCAAGAGATATTTGCACCTTACCTCACGCGTTTTATGAGAGTATACTTGGATGATTTTTCTTTTTCTGGTGATACTACACCCCATTTACAACATCTCTGGTGTTATTTTCTGAAATGTAGAAAATACCATCTCTACTTAAACCAAAATAAGTCTATTTTTTGGTGGCATGTGGTGGTGCAAATGCCAAACCTACACACTTGGCTAGGCATGACAAGACTTCATGAGAATGATTGAAAACCCATGAGAACTATTGCTTGTGAATAGTTATCTTTTATCCTTTGTAAAAGGCATCCACATCTAAAAGAATCTTTGTAAATCCACAGAATTCGTGGAGTTAGATGGATTGAAAAGTTACAAATTCATTAGACACAATATCTCCTAGATTAGGGCATCACGTTTTAGTGAGAGCCAAATTTGAATTCAAATTCAAATTTGAAGAACAACATTATAAAAGATCAACAAAAAAAACTCGTCGTATAGAGTCTCATTACTGAGCTTAGAGTTTATCATTAGATGTAATAGAGAGGCTCACTCTATACCCTACACCTCTATCTATCATTGAGCATTGATTATCATGCCAATGATCATGTACAACATTGTCATATAATACAATAGATCTTTGATTACATCTGTTGTTCTCTCTATCATAGTCACTCAGAACAATCAATTTGTATTGCTCATATCTCTGTCATTACTCCACCATTTTCAATTATCTATGGCTTGTTGGAATCAAATCTAAGTCTACTACACGCTGACAATTTTGGAAGACATTCTATTTAGGGGATTGGGAGAAAAATGTTCGAAGTGGTCATTGATCAATCTTTCTAGAGGTCCTAAAAAATCTAGGGTACACTTGCTAAATTGATTGCTTTGTGTATAGTCAATCATTTTAAGTGATTCCACTTGGAATCATTAGCCCTTTAATTGATAAATTGATTGCTCTATGTATTGTCAATCTTTTTAAGTGATTCCACTTGGATCATTTAATATCTCCAAAATGAATTTTTCTAATTCCTACTGTAGTGGGAGCACTGAGCTTAGCAAGTAGCATGTGTGTGAACCAAAATAGAAGGTTTTTTATGGATTGTGAATGTGGAAGTAGTGTATTTTGAATGATTCATTACTTACATCATTTCCAAAGTACATAGACATGCATTTAGTGTCATTAAAAAGCTAAGAGGGTCTACAAATCATCTTTGAAGTGAAAGAGGGCTGGTACAAAGCAAGGATTAGTATTACCAGCTCATTTTCTAGAGTGTCCATCCATCTTTCCCAACACTGGTATCAGAGCAAAGCTAAGGTAATATGGGAGATGGTTTTCCTTCTTTCATTGATAAATTGGATAGGAACAACTACCAAGCATGGTCCTTGAGGATGAAGACATACTTGCAAGGAAGGAGTCTCTATGGATACATCTCTGGAGATGAGGAGATCTCCATTTTCAGAAGCAAAGGACAACCTACAAGAGACGATCATGAAAGACTCAATTGATGGTGTGCCAAAGATGCATTAGCAAGGTCATACTTACTTAACTCTATGTCTGATTTTCTTCTTCCACACATTAGGAACTGTAAGACATCCCAAGAGACTTGGGAAACATTGTCTTCATATTTTTCTTCCAACACAAGGGCTAGGAAGAACCAATTGTGGATTTACTTCACTACTCAAAGAAAGCAACCCAAGCAAGGCATCTCAGAGTATGTGACCAAAGTCAAGGATGTGGGTGACCAATTGGCAAGCATAGGAGAGGAGATTGAAGAGGAGCAAATTGTCAGATGGCTTATCAAACCATGTACAAAGTAGCTTTAGTTGTACACCATTTAAATTAGCCTATGGACTTGAGGCTATTGCACCATTGGAGGTGGCCATACCTAGTTTTCATGTGGCTCTGGATAAAAAAATATTTACCGACTGAATCGTTATATGTTATTTCATGCCTTGCATTCTCTTGATAAAGAAAGACGGCAAAGTGTTTTTTACTCTTACTAGAAGTTTAGCTCTACCAAGATAAAACCCATGACCCTTTTTGGAAAACTCTAGTATTTAAGGTCAGCCAGTTGGTCTTCTTCTATAATTCTAAGGCTCATCGCATAGCATGAAAGTTTAAACTTTGCTGGTTTGGTCATACTATATTTCTACACAACTCAGCCAGGCTACTTTTGGTTAGCCACACTTACTGGAGCAGTTCTTCCTAACCCTATCAATGTCTCTAATTTACAGCATTATTTTCCACCCTCCACCTCCACTTGACTTGGTTTTTTTCCATAAGATCTTCTTTCTGAAGATGCTTTGTTGATAGTCAAGGTCAAGCACAAGCATAGAAACACATCAAGGAAATGGACACCCAAGAAGAAGGAGCATGTAGGGAGCTTCAAGAAGCACATGTAAAATTTTCAGAAGAAATCTCTATAAAAATAGTGATTTTTATCACTAAAAACCATTGTAAATACCATTTTCCATTTTTGTAACTCCATTTTGTTCAAGGCGAGGAGTCCTTGAGCTTGAGGAGTATAAGAAGTATCAGCCTGCCAATTTTCATAATTTTTAGACTCCCTTTGAGCCCCCAAATAAGCCCTAGAACCAAATTTTTGACTAGGCTGGACAAAGCCAAAACCACTCAAAAAACTATAAAAAGGGTTGGAGAGCTCATTTTTGAGGTTAGCTTGTTGTAGATTTGACCTTTGTAAGAGAGTTCTTTTGTAATCGAAGTCCTTCCATTGTTCCACTCTTTGCTCTTACTTTGTGCACGCATGTGTGTATGTGTGTGCATGCTTGTGTGCTTTCACTCACGCACTTGTGCCATCACTTGCTCACGATCTTCATACCGTTCCTCACATCTCCAAGGATTGAAATTTATGAGGTGTATCTCCTCACGTTGGTACTTGTCATTGAGCTAGAGTGACACCAAATTTGGCGCCCTTGCTGGGGAGAGAGCTTGGAGGACGAGCATGTGACAGTAAGATGTAGAGTAGCAATGTTGGAAGGTAAAAAAATCACCATATTCGGTTCAGTTTCTGAGTTTTTCTTCATCTTCATCCTCACCATCTCACCATTTCCTCCTCATCCTCATCTTCTCTTTTTTTTTTCATTTTTTATTGTAATTTCACCTTGTTTTTCACTTGCGACTGTGAGAAAGAAGCACAGAGGGAGTTCAAAACTAAAACACTGAAGAATACTTGTGGAATACGCTCAAAATACCCCAAAAACTAGAAGACAGTATCGCAGAGTGACAATACCTACATCTGGTATCACGAGTGTCGTATCGTGACTTTGAAAGGTGACTTTGCATCTACATGCACATAAGAGTGACAAGGAGAACATAAGGTACACATAACTATAAAATTTTTTGAATTTTGGTGTCAAAAACTCCAAGTATCGTGTCCAGTTGAGTTTTGGTATCATGATACTAGAACTCTCGTGTATCCCAATACTTGTCGAGGTATCCTATCGTGCATACCCACTTGAGGTATCGTGATACCATTTTGGTATTGTACCATTAAGTGCTCGTATCACGATAGCGGTCACCCAGTGGTGTCGTATGATGGTCCACCTAGTATCGTATCATGTTGCTCATGGTATCATATCGTTGAATGACCGGTATCGTATCTTGTGCATGATTGGTATCGTACCGCACACTTAGTATCGTATCGCGCACTTAGTATCGTATCACCTCTTATTTTGGTATCGTATCGTGCACCTTGTGGTATCGTATCGTGCAACAGGAGGGATCATATCATGGGTGGAGTGGTATCGTATCGTGAGCCTAGTGATATCGTATCGTTTGCCTAGTGGTATCATATCGGTATCGTATCGTGAAGTTCGTATTGTATCATCTAAATCAAAGGTATCATATCGTGGCCATTTCTAGTATCGTATCATCTGGATAGCAGTATCATATCGTGGAAATTGGTATCGCCTTGGTGGTATTGTATCATTTGAGGTGGTATCATCCATAGTGGTATCGCTTATCATGAAAATCTAGTATCGTATCGCCTGCTCTGAGGTACTCCTAGAGGGATCCTGTTTCCTTGTTTTGACCCCCAAAACCCTAAACTAGCATAACTTTCTCATATGAAATCCGTTTGTTGTGATTTTGGGTTCATTGGAAAGCTCGTGGGGAGTACCACAATACGTGGATCATTAGATATAGTATTTTGAAGTTGACCCTCAGGTGGACTAGGAAACCAAGGAGTTCCAAAGGATTTTGAGGAATACAAGGGGAAATTTTGGACTTGTAGACAAGGCTTATGAGCCTAAGATCTGGTAGACACCTAGGCAAGGATAGACAAAGCATTAAATCCTTTGAGGCTAGTGTCAACCATACAACTAGGTCTTGGGCATAACAACTCAGTGGTTATCCCTACACACTAAGTTCCAACGCAAGTGATTCAGAAATGTCTTTTAGCATGGAGAGACCCACACGTACCTCAGGTACTGCTTATTTACAAACACTAGAAGGCCCCTGTAAGACCCAATTCGAGTATATCAGAACTAACCAATTAGGTGCACACATCTACGAGGATGGTCTGAGGCGATCAGTGGTCCAACTCAAAAATCCAAATCAATCTTTTGGACTTGAACACCTAGTGGTCAAGTTTGAAGAGGGTTCGTACATTGATAAGGAAGGCACCATGTATGTGGTCACCAGCTTACCAGATAGGATAGATGATTTTGGAATTCATTCCTGAGAATGATATAGGAGATCTAGAGCAAGGAGACCTACGATGAGAACCCAAGACTCCCAAGGGATCCAATCTGGGGTGACTACTAGAGTAGTCACCCTAGATTGGATCCCTCAAGACAATAAAAACATAGAATTGTTCGTGAATAGAGAAATGGAGGAAGCCTTTTGGAGATTCAAACCGGTCAACCTAGCCCAAGAGTCACCATCTATGATTTCAAAGATCCTGAGACACGAGGGAAAGTTGTATATCTGGATAACACATCTCAAAAAATGTTCTTGGTAACGGAACATGATAGACATGCATACACTTGGCAAGGTGAATCAATTTTCCCTCCAGCGAGATCTACTATTTCCCTTGGTGTCCAAGGAGCAAGATCATCTAAGGCATATGAGACCCAAAGGGAAAAAACCAGAGAGAGACCCGAGGTGATCTTTGCACATACAGTAGATAGAGACCGGTCAGGATTTGAAAATGAAAGAACTGAAAGGGAGACACATAGAGCACATAGGCATCAAAGAGATGAACGTGATTTTCCATTGCCTAGACCGCGAGATCACCCAAGAACCCTTAGACCTTCTCAAGTGGTTAAGGCAATGAAGAACTATTTTGATGGGTTCGGAGATCCTTATGATCATATGGCCAAGTTCAAGCAAGTGTTAAGAGATGAAAAAGCTGAGGATTTGTTCACATAGTTCGAGGCATTTGGTTTAACTCTTAAGGGCACTACCTTAGCTTGGTTCCAACCCCTGAACAGTTGTAATTATCGGAGCATAGGGCAACTGCTAGAAGAATTCATTGTCGAATTTTCCAAGAGTGGCATTAGACATACCAGATCATCCGTGATCCATAGCTTCAAGCAGAACCCCCAAGAAAAGAGTGCGATTGGCAAGAAGAAGGTTTAGACAGTACTTGGAAAGATGCCTTGTGCCAGAATTACCCACAGCAGCTAAACAAGTGGCCTTATTTTTAGATGGCTTACTGAGAACAAAGTTAAGATCATATGTGTACTTGAAAGAGCCTAGATCCATAGAAGAGTGTGTGCGCATCTGCATTGATATAGAAGACAACTTGGCTGAAGAGTTAGGACTATCCAAAATCTATAAGGACTCTGACAGTTCTACTAGTCATACCTCAAGAACCTCCACGGAGATAGATGAGATAGCTGAGCAAGTTGCCATGAAGTTAGGAGTTCAAAATAGACAAGCACCAAGGGTCACCTCATTGAAGTGATGCTACAATTGTGGAGGAGACCACATGGCTAGTGTTTGCCCAATGATGGCTCAACCCCAAGGAAATTTGAATGCTCCATATTGCACCATTGAGAGAAAATACACAAACCACACAGCTCAAGACTATCCATATAATAGGCAGGCTGTCAGAAAAAATTATCAACAACCTTACCAGCAGGGCAGGTATCAGAATCAATACCAACAACCATATTATAGGCCACAACAGCAATATGAGGCACCATATAGGCCACAACCAGTCCTAGGAAACCAACCACCAACTCCTGCTAATGTGATTCTAGTTTAGTATGTAGTGGCAGAGGAAAACCCTAATAGAGCATTGGTGCCACTAACCCCGTTGGTCTCAAAAAATGACTCTCATGCTCATGGTTTAAACTACTTCCATGAAGATCATTCACAAGCTTATTACATAGATTCACCTGAGCAAAGTGAGACTTCTCCATATCAATATGAGACACCACTTATGGAACCAAATTGGGAGCTAGAATACTCCAATGTCATGGATATGAATCCCAACCCCAGGCCCCAAGTGAGACAAGTAAGACCACATGCCCCTAGAGGTCCATGTTTTAGATGTCAGGGTGACCATTTCATTCGTGAATGTCCCCACCAACCAACTCTTAGACAAGGACAAAACATCACAATAAAATGTTTCTATCCTAAGTGCGACAAAGAACATCTTCCAAGAGAGTTTCCTAGAAATCCCTCTAGTGCGCCCAAGGTTACACCCATCAATGTGGTAGGCTTAGTGGCGAATTCAAGTTCTCATAGCAGTAATGTGGCTCTTGTACATGCAGTTATTAGGACACAAGCATTAAAACAGGATAAACCAGATGAGCAATCAGAGCCAAGTGAATGAGGAGAGCTGAGTAAGAGGAAAACAAGAACATGGAAAGATATCAGGGAGAGAACCAATCGTAAGTGGAATAAAACGTTATGGAAAATATACCAAAATTGTTGATTATCTTCTTCATTTCATCATGTGATGTAGGAAGAATATTCTTGCTTGCTAAAACTTTTTCAAATTAGTAACCTGTAAGTTCATGAAAAAGGGTGATATGAATGAAAATAAATAAATAAATAAATGAATAAATAGAAAATTAAAAATTATACCTTAATAATGTCGAAACGGATACGTTACTCCATCCAAAATGATTTTGAAGATTCAGAATAAGTAAGCTTGCAGTTAGTTGTGCAAGTGGCTTCCTTCATATATATGCTTTAGACATTGTTCTCAAAGATATTTCTCATTTGTAGAAATATCAATGCTTTCATTGTCATCTTGATACGAATCCTTAATATAATTTTCCATGCCATCATCTTCATCATTATCAAAAAATATTGTACTTTATCTTCTTTTGAATATAGGTATTTGAATCTTGCATATTGGAGATGATCACTTTTGCATAGCCCCATCATGGAAGCTTCTCATAAATGAGGTCTTACTGGCAACTCTGAATGGTGTGGTTGAAGATCATCAATGCCATACATTGGAATCTACACACATAAATAAAAATCATTAGTATTCCATAAATGAATGAAAAGTAAAATTTTAAACATAAATTTAAATATATAAGTTAATTTGAAAAGATTTTCAATCAATTAGAGTTTTCAATACAACATAAGATAGGTGGATTGAAAGTTTTCATTGCTCTCTAGCTAAAAGGTGCTCTTGGAGGTCTACTCAATCCATAATTCACTAATAATTCATCACCAGCATGTAATGAAGTAATAGCATTGACAACTATGTATCTTGCGACATTCTAATCATGTATGGTGATTTGTGACTATTTTCATGCTCTTCAAATGTGCAATTAGTCATTGAACTATTATATCCTTGACTACTATTTATTAAACCTGCTATATTTCCATGCATGTAAGATCTTCTATCAAGATATAATCTTTCATTTTTAGCATGTGTAATCCCCTAAGTACTCATGCTTTGAACGTAGCATGTAAGTCGATGCCAATCTCCCCATCCATATATAGGACCACAAAATGACATAAGAGTGACTTCAGATGTTGAGAGGCACATACAATTTCTCTAGAATAAAGCGATCATGATGAGCACTAGTAATAGTCGAGGGAGAAACCATATGGCGAAAACCCCAAAAATTAAAAACCTCTCCATCTAAAAGAAGTGGTCCTCTATTCCATCCTCCATATCTTCTTCTATCATATGGTTGTACTGGAGGATGATCTTGAGTTCACAATGAATAATCTTCTGACATTTCAGTCTATAAACAAGGAGGTAGAGAATTTCAAGAAACCTCTACTTGTAATTGATAAATGGCAAGTCTGTGATGTGTATGAGGTATATTAGCATTATTAGCAAGAGAATCATCATCATCATCATCAAACAAATATCCCTATATATTAAGTATAATTTGATTTTGTATATGAAAAATAATGACATTAATTTATAGAGTCAATACGTACCCAAGCTCTATCATGTTGATCAAGTGGTGGTGCACACTAAAAGCTACCATACTCTGCCTCATGTTCAACACATTCCAATCGTGGTCTTTGATACGTGCCATAACAAAAATTATACAAACATATAATATGCTCTTGATAGTAAAAATCATCATAATTCCTATCGAAGGACACATGTGAAGATGCCGTTGTATGGATAGGAGTTGGTGGAGTACCCTCTGATTGATGAGAATCTAATTATAATGTAATAATGAAAAAACATATATCAGTCATGTATGTATCTATGAAATATTAGAATTAAAATTTTGATATTACTTACAATAAGTAGTCCTTGCACAATTAGGAGATGGTGGTGGCGTTCCCTCTAATTTATCAGAATTTGATTGCGTAGAAAATAAAGGTTCTACATATTAACAATCTGATTTTTCACATTTATGCACATTCACATATACACATTTACAGATACACACATATTCACATATACAAAAGTACACATTCTGACATATAAATACACATACAAAACTATAAATGTATGACATGTGTATGTATGTATGTGTATGGGGATGTATGTGTATAAGTGTATGTATTTATTATGTATGTTTGTGTATATATCTATATGTGTGGGTATGTGTGTGCATGTATTTGTTATGTATGTTTGTGTATGTATATGTGTGGGCATGTATGTGTAAGTTTATGTAAATGCATATGTGTATTCATGTATATGTGTGTGTATATATTTATGTTTGTGGTTATGTATTTACTATGTATGTGTATTTATGTGTATGTATGTGTATGTATGTATATGTGTACGTGTATGCATGTATGTATGTATATGTGTACGTGTATTTATTATGTATGTTTGTGTATATATCTATATGTGTGGGTATGTGTGTGCATGTATTTGTTATGTATGTTTGTGTATGTATATGTGTGGGCATGTATGTGTAAGTTTATGTAAATGCATATGTGTATTCATGTATATGTGTGTGTATATATTTATGTTTGTGGTTATGTATTTACTATGTATGTGTATGTATGTGTATGTATGTGTATGTATGTGTATGTATGTATATGTGTAGGTGTATGCATGTATGTGTATGCATGTATGTGTGTGTATGTATATGTATATGTTTATGTGTATGCATTTATGTGTTTATGTCTATGTGTGGGTATGTATGTATGTGTGAGTGTATGCATATGTGTATGTATATGCATGTATGTATGTGTATGTGTATGTGTAGCTATGTATGTATGTGTAAGTCTATGCGTATGTGTATGTGTATGCATGTATATGTAAGTGTATGTATGTATGTGTAAGTGTATGTATATGTGCATATGTATGCATGTATGTGTGTGTATGTATTTACTATATATGTCTATGTTTGTATATGTGTATATGTGTGTATATTTGTATGTGTGTGTATGTGTGGGTATGTATGTATGTTTAAGGGTATGCATATATGTACATGTATGCATGTATGTGTGTGTGTATGTATGTATATGTACGTGTATGTATGTTTTTGTAAGTCTGTGTATGTGTATGTGTATGCATGCATGTGTGTGTATGTATATCTAAGTGTATGTATGTATGTGTAAGTGTATGTATATGTGTATGTATATGCATGTATGTGTATGGGTATGTATTTACTATGTATGTGTATGTATGTATATGTCTATGTGTATGCATGTATGTGTGTGGATGTGTATGTGTGGATATGTGTGTATGTGTAAGAAAATGCATATGTGTATGTGTATGCATGTGTATGTGTAGGTATCTATGTATGTGTAACTGTATTCATATGTGTATATGTATGCATGTGTGTATGCATGTATATGTAAGTGTATTTATGTATGTGTAAGTCTATGTATATGTCTATATGTATGCATGTATGTGTGTCTGTGCATATATGTATATATGTGGGCATGTATGTATGTGTAAGTGTATTGTTGGTGTGAATGCCAAGCCTTCAAACTTGGGAACCCTGTGCTCCATGCTTGCACAAAGGACATTGAGGTGCACTATAATCATGCCAGGTGGAACACCTTTTTAGGTGGAGCATCTATTTGGATTTCAAATTCAAATTGAAGAAAGTCACTATAAAAGAAGCTTGTAGTCTCGTGGCCAAATGTGCCTCCTTTACTGAGCATATTGTAGATCATTTGTTGAAGTTGAGAGGCTTACACCATAGCCTACTCTTATCACAATCATTGGGCATCATATTCATGCCAAGGATTATGTATAACATTGTTACATAATACATTACATCATTGATCATGTTCATCTCCTTCTTTGGTATGACTACTCAAAATAGTGTACTTGTGATAACCATATCTTAGTGCATTGTCATTGATTTTCCCTATTGTATAGCTTATTCAAATCCGCTCAAAGTATAATAGAAGCTATTAAAGTTTCAAAGGATTTGCACCAGCCAATTGGGAGAAAACGGCCTCGAAGTGCTCACTGGCCATTCTCTTCATAGTCCCTAAAAAGGCCGGGGTAAGATTCTACTTGCTAAAGACATTGCTCAGTGTGTACTCTATCATTTTACGTGATTCCACTTGGAATCATTAGATCTGCAAGATTATTTGATTCAACTCAAAGGAAATTTCCTAATTGCTACTGTACTGTGAGCACCAAGCATAATATCCAACACGTATCAAGATCGAAATAGCAAGTTTTTGGTCATAAGCTAGTTCCAAAGTTATCTGTTTTGATTCAATTGTTTGAATCATCATCTCCAAAGTACATAGGTACTTTATTTGTGTCACTTGAAAGCTAAGAGGGCCTAGAACACAACTCTAAAGTAAAATAGGGTATGTACTAAGCAGGGTTTGGTAATACCAACTCATCTATTGTGGTATCCATCCATCTTTCCCAATAGTGGTATCAGAGCAAATTGAGGTAAAATGGGAGATGGTTTCCCTTCTTTTATTGATAAATTGGACATGAAAAACTACCAAGCATGGTCCTTGAGGATGAAGACATACTTCCAAAGAAGGAGTGTCTATGGATACATATCAAGAGATGAGGAGATGCCCATTTTTAGAAGCAATGGACAACCTACAAGAGAGGAGCTTGAAACACTCAACTCATAGTGTGCCAAAGATGTATTGGCAAGGTCATACTTACTTAACTCTATCTCTGACTTCTTCCACACATTAGGAATTATAAACCATCCCAAGAGACTTGGGATACATTGTCTTCATACTTTTCTTCTAACACAAGAGCAAGAAAGAATCAATTGTGGATTGAGTTTACCACTCAAAGGAAGCAACCCAAGCAAAGTGTCTCAGAGTATGTGACCAAAGTTAAAAATGTAGCTGACCAACTGGCAAGCATAGGAGAAGAGATTAAAGAGGAGCAAATAGTGAGGCAAGTAATCAATGGCATCAAGGCAGATGTTAAATGGGAATCCTTCACAACTGTCATGGACTTGTACATGGACATGCAAATTTTAGATCTTACCACACTCATGGGGCAACTCTTTACCCATGAATCCAAGCTCAAAACAAAATAGAGAAACATCAAGAGGTAATAGCTCTTCTACCCTATACAGAGATAAAGGAAAGTCTAAAGAGAAATGGAAAAGCAAAAAGATTGAAGATGAAGGTACTACTTCTCAAGCTATCTATGAAGGGAGAGGTAGGAACTCAAGAGGAAGGGGCGGAGGAGGTAAGCAAGGTAGGGGGAGACCTTTCACCTCTTCCCCATGCAACAAATGTGGACTTTCTAATCACACTACAAATGAGTGCTATAGGAACTTCAAGAATCAGAGAGGAAGAGGATATCAACGAGGCAACTACTCACAATCAAAAGGAAGATTCAACCATAATCAAAGCTACAACTATAACCACAACAACAACTACAACAACAACTACCAAGGAGGTTACAAGTCAAGGAAAGACTTCAACAAGTACATAGAGGATGAAGAGAATTCCCTTCTCATTATGAACATGACTTCAAAGCAAGGTATGAATGATGAACACCTCTTCTATATTGAGTTAGGATGTTCAAACAATGTGGTAGGCAATGTAGCTCTTTTTTCTGGCCTTGAGGAACCCAAGGGAAAGCACCAAGTGCAAACAAGTGATGACACAAAGCATTCAGTGGTCAAGGTAGGAAATGTCAAAAGTCCTGATGGGAATAGAAATCTATTGAGTAGGGTTCTATATGTACCTACAATCACCAAGAATTTGATGAGTGTTGGACAGATTGTGGTAAAGGGTTTGCAGGTTAGGTTCAACAAATATGGAGCATTTGTGGAGGATCCCCAACATGGATTCAAGAGAATTGCAAACGAGGGACAAAAGATAGGTAGATTATTTACATTTGAACTTGAAGATACAAGGAATATTGCACTTTATAATTACAAGGATCAAACATTGTCAGAGGTTGAGATTTGACATAAACAATTATGGCATATTGGTGAGAGAACCTTGAAGCAAATATGTAAAGATCAATGTGTGCTTGGGATACCTAATGTATCCAAGCAACACATGATCTATAAATGTGGTGCATGTCATTTTGGTAAATCACACAGGTTATCCTTCTCAAAGAAAGGCTACATGCATGAAGATTACTTGGAACTTGTCCACATAGATGTGTGGGGATCAAGCAAGGACCATTCAATTTTAGGATCAAGGTACTATGTGTCTTTCATTGATGATTTCAGTAGGTGGACTATCTTGTACTTTATGAAGCATAAAGATGAAGTGTTCAGTTGCGTAAAGAAGTATCTTGCACTTGTGAAAAACCAAACAAGAAGAATCCTAAAAAGACTAAGGTCAGATGGAGGAGGTGAGTACTTCTCCAATGAATTTGATGCATTCTTGCAGGATAGAGGAATCAAAAGGGGGATCACAACAAGGTAAACCCCTCAGCAAAATGGGGTAGCAGAGAGGAGAAATAGGTTGATTGTGGAAACAGCTAGATCAATGCTTAATGAAAAAAGGCTACCTAATTATTTGTGGGTAGAAAGTGTACCTACTGCCACTTATCTTATTAACAAGTTGCCATCGAAATCACTTGATGGGATGACCCCATATGAAGCATGGCATGGTAGAAGGCCATCACTTGATCATTCAGAATCTTTGGATGTGTTGCTTATGTGCATATCCCATCTCATATCAGAGGTAAGCTAGACCCTAAGGCAGAGAAGTGCATCTTCATAGAGTATGATTTAAATCCGAAATGGTACAGGTTTTATAATCTATCCAACAAGGGTTTTATGGTCAGTAGAGATGTTTTGCTTGATGAGAATGATTCTTGGATTGAAAGTGAATGCAAGAAGGTTAATTTGCCATATGACTTGGAAGAGGAAGTTCCAAGCCTCACCATAGAGGAGAAAAGCCAAATTGAAGACATCAAATCAGATGATGAGGACAACATCAACCTAGAAGAATTCAAGGCATGGAAATCGAAGGGAAAGGCCAAGATGAAGAGGTTGGAAGACTTACCTGAATCATCCAACCAAGCTCTAAGGAGATCACAAAGGGAAAGCAAGAAGCCAAAGATATGGGTATGACACATCTTTAGTTACTAAGCACTCCATTTATCTTGCTAATGATTTATCATTTGAAGAACCTACTTCATATGAAGAAGCAAAGGCCAAGGCAAAATGGAAGGAAGCTATAGATGAAGAAATAGAAGCATTTAAGGAGAACGATACTTGGGAGCTTGTGCCAAAGAAGGAATCAATGAAGGTAATTGGTTCTAGATGGATTTACAAAATAAAGAGAAACTCGGATGGATCCATAAACAGGTATAAAGCTAGGCTTCTGGCTAAGGGATTTTCACAAACCCAAGGAGTTGATTATGAAGAGACATTCTCATCTCTAGCGAAAATGCCAACCATAAGAGTATTGATGTCTACATCAAGGAAGTAGAATATGTACCAATTAGATGTGAAAAATGTTTTCCTTAATGGCTGGATTTTACACGAGGTTTACATGCTTCAACCTAGTTATGAA
Organism: Ceratopteris richardii; assembly: GCA_020310875.1. Taxonomy (NCBI): domain Eukaryota; kingdom Viridiplantae; phylum Streptophyta; class Polypodiopsida; order Polypodiales; family Pteridaceae; genus Ceratopteris; species Ceratopteris richardii. The sequence continues at coordinate 25,763,550 of CM035414.1, read as the reverse complement.
GACCCAAGCAAGGTAAATTATGTATGCAAACTAAACAAAGATCTTTATGGATTGAAGAAGGCACCTAGGGCATGGAACCATAGGTTAACTACCTATCTTCAAGATGAAGGATTCTTGATCAGCAAAGCAAATACTTCTCTGTTTGTCAAGAGAAGTAATTCAAAGGTGATATACCTATGTGTATGTTGATGATATCATACTTACAGGTAGTGATGCCAATGGCATCAAAAAAATCAAGAACCTAATGATGTACAAGTTCAAAATAAGTGATCTAGGGTCACTAAAGTATTTTCTTGGACTTGAATTGATCTACACAAATTCTGGAAATTATATTAGTGAAAGGAAGTATGTGTAGGACATGTTGAAGAAGTTCCACTTGGAGAATACCAAGATAGGTAGCACTCCTATGGAGGTAAACCAAAAATTGAGTGCTCATGAAGGTGATTTGCTTGAAGACATTGCAGGATATCAAAGCATAGTTGGAAGTCTAAATTATGCAACCTTGACAAAGATTGATATTGCGTATGGATTAAGTGTCTTAAGTCAATTCATGCACAAACCTAGAACACCTCACCTGCAAGCTGCAAAAAGGATTTTGAAGTATCTCAAGGGTACTCAAAATCAAGGTTTATATTTTCCATATACTTAGATTTGGACATCAAACTATATTTAGATGCAAATTTGGCAGGTTGTAAGGATGATAGGAGGAGTACTTCTGGTTATTTTTCTTTTGCAGGTGATAAGCCCATTTCATGGTCTTCCAAGAAGAAATCTACTGTTGCTCTATCTTCAAGAGAGGTTGAATACAGAGGATTAGCCAATGCTACTCAAGAAGCCATATGGATTAGATTACTATATTCAGATTTGGGACTTCACAGTCACTCACCAATGATTTTTGGTGACAATACTAGCTCTTTACATCTTGCAGCAAATCCTATCTATCATGCAAGAACCAAGCATATAGAAGTTCACTATCATTATGTGAGGGAGAAGCTATTGAGCGTGGAGATTCAACTTGCATATGTATCCACTAATATGCAATGTGCAGATTTATTGACCAAAGCACTTGATGGTACTAAATTTTGTAGGTTGCTATGATTGGATTGTAGGACATTCAAGAGGATTCATGAAGAAGACCAAGCCAAGATGTTTGGCTTGAGGGGGAGCTGTTGGTGCAAATTCCAAGCCTTCACACTTGGCTAGGCATTGAAGGCGTTTTGTGCAAACATTGGAAGAACAACATGATCCATTGCTTATGAGTTTTTTACCATTAACTTTTGTAAAATCCATTTGACTTGGAGGAATCTTGTAATGCCACTAAACTTGTGGTGTTAGGAGAATAAAGAACTATGAGTTTCTCATAAGAGAATATCTCCTCATTTATAGGAACACCTTTTTAGGTGGAGCATCTATTTGAATTTCAAATTCAAATTGAAGAAAGCCACTATAAAAGAATCTTGTAGTCTCATGGCCAAATGTGCCTCCATTACTGATCATATTGTAGATCATTTGTTGAAGTTGAGAGGCTTGCACTATAGCCTACTCTTATCACCATCATTTGGCATCATAATCATGCCAATGATTATATATAACATTGTTACATAATACATTACATCATTGATCATGCTCATCTCCTTCTCTACTATGTCTACTCAGAACAATGTACTTGTGATGACCATAGCTCAGTGACTTGTTATCTAGTTTCCATGTTCTATAGCTTTTTGGAATCAGCTCAAAGTCTACTACAAGCTTCCAAAGTTTCAAAGGATGTTTTTCAGCTGATTGGGAGAAAACCACCTCAAAGTGCTCACTAGTCATTATCTGCATTGTCCCTAAAAAGTCAAGGGTAAGATTCTACTTGCTAAAGACATTGCTCAGTGTGTAGTCTATCATTTTAAGTGATTCCACTTGGAATAACTAGCTCTCTTAGATAATTTGATTCACCCAAAAGGAATTTTCCTAACTGCTATTGTACTATGAGCACTGAGCATAATATCCAGCAAGTATCAAGACCAAAATAGCAAGTTTTTGGTCATAAGCTAGTTTCAAAGTTATCTGTTTTGATTCAATTGTTTGAAGCATCATCTCCAAAGTACATAGGTACTTTATTTGTGTCATTTGCAAGCTAAGAGGGCCTCAAACACAACTCTGAAGTAAAATAGGGCAGATACTAAGCAGGGTTTGGTAGTACCAACTCATTTCTTGTGGTATCCATCCATCTTTCCCAACATGTATGTATATGTGTATGTGCATGCATGTATGTATATGTGTATGTGTGTGTATATGTATGTGTGTGTGTCTCTATATGCATGTTTATAAATTTAAAGTTTTTTTCTATATTATGAGTCTTTTTTTCTTTGAGATTGAAATAATAGGAGTATTTTATGGTAGAACAAAATAAGAGAAGACCTAACATACCACCTGAGATGTGGGAATTTTTTTGTAGACAACTACATCTTCAAGAATCATTTCCTTCTCAATAGAAGGTATATGTTAAATCTCTTTCTATCCTATCCATACTATATCTGGGCACAATTCCTTGTATATACATTGTTTCGGCTTCTTCAAAATTGTGCTTTATCTTTTTCTATAATGTTTTCAGGAATTTGTATACATTATCCGAATGTGATAAACATGCATTAGGGCTAGTTGAATCGAAAAAAATAGCTTGATTGAGTAGGCGCTAACTCTGATCTTGCAAGATCACTTCTTGAAGATAGAAGTCATTCGTTAAGGGAGCTTGACACCGAAGTTTACTATCAGCTATATGTTCATCAACCAATTGTAGTTGATCCTTCTGGATGCCTTATTGCTTTTCCATCCATTCCATCTGTTTTGACTGCAATTGAATGGTCTTGAAATATGCCTGACATTCCTTCTGAATGGCTTCTAGCTCCTGCAATTGAAGTTTCTAGCCTAGTCCATCATTCAAGGCCTACACTTTTTGCAATAATTCTTCTTTGGTTTCGGCCAATTCTTGCTCCCATTGAACTACTTTGGTGTGCATTGTGGCACAAGTCTGCTCTAATGTTGTAATTTGATTACTTGTTTCTTCCAATACGTGGCCCATCTTGTCCATCGCAGCCTCTTTCTCGACCAGGACTTGCCATAACTGCAATAACTCATTTTCTTGTGTAGTCACCTGGGTCTGCAATTGAGGTTCACTAGCATGAAGACAAATGATCTCTTCTTGGAGTGGTGCTATATCAGCTTCCTGCAAATCTACTTTATGCTAGAATTCTTGGTGAATTTTCTACTTCTTTGCAAGAATCTCTGATTGAGATGTGTCAACAACTTAAATGAAGAATTGACTAATAGTGGCCAAATGCTGTATGGAAGGCAGAAGGGGCAAAAATAATAATGAAGATTAGAGGAGGGCCATTGTTGCTAATTGAACATGAGCAATCTCCTGTGAACGGGGTGGTGAATAATCAGGAGACTTGGAGGTTGTGCATGGGATAGACGGAGAGAGGGGAGTAGCCACAATGGTTGTGCAGCAACTTCCTGATCATCCTTAAATCGGGAAACCATGTGATTGGGGAGTGCATCAATAAGTTTCATAATGACATTGCGGACTGTCGATGAAATGGGAGGCAAAGAAGAGGCACAGTGGACCTTGGTCAGGGAACTAGGAGAAGTGGTGAAGACTTGAGCCAACTCCTTGTTGATGCCATCCACAGTAGTAGACTTAACAAATTCCTTACAGTAACTATGATTGAAACATCTTTCTGATTGATTGGAATACCACAAGAAGGTGGGACGCAAGAGGCACTAGATGAAGGAGAAGAGACGGTAGCCACATGACACCGCTTCTTCTAGAAACATAGCAATACTTCATCATCATATTCATGAATATCCATGTGAGAGGAGGTCACCACTGGGAGAAGAAGAAGCTGTGGAATGTCAAAGGAAACCACAATCGGAGCAAGCACAGAAAACACCTATGGTGGCTAGGTGCGTGGAAATTCACCCTTGCACAATTATTTCACAATCGCTTAGCATTCCTTATGAATGCAATGGAAGTAGAATAGTGCCCAATTGATGGGCTCATCTGAAGCCACATCAAGGATTGAATAGATTGGCTAGGAGATTCCATAGTTACATTTTTGTAAATTAATGGATGACACAAGGAATTGTAGGGCGTGACACTTAGGGGTGGGGTAACACATGATAGCGTAATCATTGGAGAACTTGCAGGGAAACAGTTGATTCATAGTGGTGATCGGGAGTTGGGGAACCTCGATTTTGCCTTCATTTGGGAGATGGAGATTATCCACAATAATGGAAACAGTAATGTGTGCGATAATATATGGGGTAAAAATTGGCCATGCCATAGTCATAGATGGACATGCAGCAATATCCCGGGTGAGGGTGAAAGACGGTGGGTGGGTCTGCATATTATGCCATGGAAGTTTGGAAAATTGAAGAAATCCATAGACCCGAAGGTAGTTAGCGAGCTCGTCTAGGATGCCATTGCTAAAGGCAGTAATGTGTGATAGAGTGTCCATGGCCCAATCAGACTCGAGCATGTATAGTGGCACAAATAGAGCACACATAGAATGCATAGAGAGCAACACACACACACACACACATAGAGTAGAGAAAGAAAGTGCAAATCATAGTTTAAGTAACCGATGGGAATTAATGACATGCACTTATCATAGAAATGTGCACCATAGATAAACACTAGCTGACATTTAATCATAAAGGATATAGCATGCAATTAAAATATAATATGCAAAAGGTGGCACGAATTCATTAGGTACATGTGACAATTAAAAGTCCAAAGTAACAAGAACAAAATGAATTACGATCAAATAGTCAATAGAAAATAACCCAGTTCGGTAGAGGGAGTTTACGGTGGATGTTGGAATGATGACCATAATGGGCATGTCACTCTAGCTCAATGGCAAGTACCAATGTGAGGAGATACACCTCTTAAATTTCAATCCGTGGAGACGTGAGGACCGGTATGAAGACCGTGAGCAAGTGATGGCACAAGTGTGTGAGTGAAAGCACACAAGCATGCACACACATACACACACACGCGCACAAAGTAAGAGCAAAGAGTGGAACAATGGAAGGACTTCGATTACAAAAGAACTCTCTTACAAAGCTCAAATCTACAACAAGCTAGCCTCAAAAATGAGCTCTCTAGCACTTTTTATAGTTTTTTGAGTTGTTTTGGCCTTGTCTAGACCTAGTCTTCGGCCTTAAAATTAGGTTCTAGGGCTTATTTGGGGGCTCAAACAGAGTCTAAAAATTATGAAAATTGGAAGGCTGATACTTCTAATATCCTCAAGCTTGAGGACTCCTTGTCTTGAACAAAATGGAGTTACAAAAATGGAAAATGGTATTTACAATGGTTTTTAGTGATAAAAATCTAGCGATTTCTTCTCAAAATTTGACATGTGCTTCTTGGAGCTCCCTACATGCTCCTTCTTCTTGTGTATCCACTTCCTTGATGTGCTTCTATGCTTGTGCTTGACCTTGATTGTCAACACTCCCCCCCCCCTCTTGAGTCTGTCCTTCTTGATAGACCCTTGTTGTAGTGGTTGTTACATGTGGTACATTGAGAGGTAGTGTTCATCATGTGCCCACCAGAGTAGTGTGCCTTCCCAGTGTAGCAGGGCAGTTGTTATTTTCTTCATTTTGTAATTGCTAGCTTATGCAAGTGTTATTCCATTTCCATGTAGCTCTTTCTTGGATTCCAACATAAATGTGTCGTTTTGAGCTTCCAAAAAATTGTGAGCTGCTCAAAAGAGGCTGCCAATGTTGATTGTGAGCAGCTCTTAGTGGGGGATGGCTTCCTTGCTCTTGCTCTTAGCACCTTGATTTCCTTTGGATTTCATAGATGGCTCCCCTAGTTTTCATGCCAAGTGCTCGTGACCGATAATGACTGATGGGTAAGTACATCAGTGCATGCGTTAGAAGAAGAATGTGCCTCCTGCACAGCCTTGTAATGTAGCCCTATGCATGCATACTTGGGAAATGCATTGAAAGAATTATGGTGCAAGAAGTTGGGTCTTGAGCTAAGTGCTCAAGGGTATGCCGACGAAGAGGTTTCCTAATGTATCAGGGTTATCGTGTTGTTGAAGCCTACATGTCTTACCATGGTGAAAGGTCCGTGAATCTTCATCTCGTCGTGTTGTACTTCCATCATGGTGTTTGACCATTGGCTTGTCATTGTTGTTGATGGATGTCCTTGCTCATGGTTCACTCATGAGCTTCTTCAAGCACACAGTCTTGTTCATTTCTCTTTTTTTTGTTCTCCTTTTTTTTGGAACAATGGAAGAAAACAAGAAGAAAGAGGTTAGTATCAAGAAAATATTTTACATGTGGAAATTGTGTCTCATGTGCCTAGGACCTCTCAATTGTGTCTATGCACGGCCATGTAATGTGGCTCTATGATAATGCATACTTTGGACATGCATGACTAGAATGGTGCAAAAGACAAGGTTATGCCAAAGGCACATGGTTGCTGCATGAAGAGGCTTCTTGGTTTTTGCCGATCTTGATGTAGCCTCTGTTGGAGGTATCCATTGGATCTGGAAATGATGTGATCAATCAATGGTTAAATGACAACTGACCATTCCTCCCTTTAGGGTCCATTTGAGAACAATGTTTGACTGTGTAGAGATCAACTTTGCTTTTGTGGGTGCTACTGATGTTTTTGGCTTCCAAACCCATATCCTTGATGAGTGTCTTCTTATGTTTGCCGAAGGGGTGAGTTTATCTCTATTCGGTCTTTGTGCTCCATTCTTACCTTTTTATCTCCTTGGCTTCTTTGTTGAGACCATTTGCATTGTGGAGAGCATAGGCCTGTGTGCATGTAAGAGTCCTTTGGGAACCCACATATGTAATCACCCCTGTTGAGATGCAAATAATTTCTTAGGCACCCAAATTTATCAAAGACCTTCTTGTTGAGCTAGTCCTGGTTGCTTGTTTCTTGTCTTCACATGGTTGGCTTGCCTGAGTGGGAATTGTGCTGGCAAGGCTAGTGGTTGCTCTCCTTTTCGTACCCAGATTTGCTTCATGCTTGGAACTACTTTCTTCTTGAAATCTCTTCATCTATTTGATATAGCGGTTGACATGTACTGTGTTGCTTGCCTTTTTGGTTGAGTTGTGGTAACAACATTAGTCTTTGCACAAGAGGAGGAGTCTGCTTGTCTTAGAGCCTCTTCTTCCATGATTGAGTTGTTCTGGAACATAGAGCTTTTGACACATACAACATCTTTTTTTCTAGGATTAGTTCTAGAAGAACTGAGAGAATGTGTGACATCTGGATTTGTGAGCATGCAATTCTCTAATTCTAAAGTAATGCATTGTTCTTGTACCCAAACTTGAAGAATTTGACTTCTTAGGTTCAAGTTGACTACATGGTCATAAGTCTAATCTTGACCCAAGACCAGTGGCTCTGTAAGGTCCTCATCATGACACACTAGAATTTTGACTTTCATTGGAACATCTTCAAGGTAGATGGGAAGTTCCACCTTGCCCAAACAAGGGGTTTCCACACCTTCCAAACCTATGAGATAGGCTTCTATGGGCATGATGTTCAATTGTAGGTCTTAGCAATATGAAAGTCTAACTGCACTAGTAGCTGCACCTAAGTCAACCAAGGCTCTCAGAGTCCTTACACTCTTTCCTTCTCCTACTTCTACAATCACAAAGGGGTGGCGATCGATTATGCGAGAAGTAATCATCCCCAATTTTTGGAACATGTCCATGTGATATTTTGGGGCTTTTGGGTTGACATCTAGGCCTAATTGCCTTAACTTATTTCACCTAATGCGCTCTCTAGCCTCTGCCTGTTCTTCTTCTCTAACCCTAAACTCTTCTTCTTTTCATTTCTTAGCAGTGTTGAGTCTCATTAGCATATCGTTTGTAAGAGGTTCTTGATATAACTTGACTCGACAACCACTTATATAGTTTGGAAAGATGTCACCTTCTAGGGTGGCTGATTGAACCGCACCACTAATGGAGATTCTATTAATGCTCATGGGTCCATATCCTCTTTTTTCCAATTTACAAGCATGTTGCTTTAGCGTATAAACCAGCACGAGATCTCCTTCTTTCAATCCTTTATCCTTTATATGGGCATCAAAGTATGCCTTTTGCCGTTTCTTTGTAGCAGAAGTGCATGTTGCCGCTCGTAACCTTGTCTCACCTAAGCGTTCTAGATCAAAGATCCTGGATGACAACTCGTGTCCATTACACTCGTGCTCTTGTGCTACTGTTAAAGTTGGGACTAGGAAGTCTAATGGTAGCACAACATTCTGTCCAAAGACCATCTGAAATGGGGTGGCATTGAGTACCATTTTATAGGCAACTCGGTAAGCCCAAACAGCATGATGAAGTTGTTTATCCCAATCATAGCGTTTATTATTTACCAGTTTTGTAAACACATTACATAGGATCTTATTTGTGCTCTCAACTTGTCCGTTAGCTTGTGGATGATAGGGGCTAGAGTTCTTGTGTATCACCAAGAATTCTTGGAGAAGGTTTTCAAGGACTTGGTTCAAGAAGTATGTGCCTCTATCACTTACTAACTCTATGCGTAACGCGTATCTGGTGAACACATTGCAAGGTTTATTGACCAAGTATAGTAAAGCTTGATGATCAGTGAAAAACTTGAACTTGTTGGCCAATAGATAGTGTCTAAACTTCTTCACAACATATACCATGCCTAAACCTTCTCTTTCCATTGTGGTATAATTTCGCTCAACCGCATCCAATTGCCTGCTAGCATATGCTATAGGCAAGTCTAAATTTCCTTCACCTGTAGGTTATGACATCACACATCCTATTGCATAATTGGATGCATCCACGTGGACATGGAATGGCTTATTCCAATCACGAGTGGTCAATATTGGTGCTATGCACAAATGTCTCTTCAGCTCATTGAAGGACTTTTCGCATTCATCGTTCCACTCAAATTTAGTCAACAAGGCATAAAGAGGTTTAGCTATGATCACATACATGTGGATAAATCTACGGTAATATCCACAATGGCCCATAAAATCTTGTACCTCTTTAATGTTCGTTGGCCTCGGCAACTCTGCTATGGCTCTAAACTTTTCCTCATTTATTGCTATTCCATTCTTAGAAATGATATGACCTAAGATCTTTCCTTGTCGTACCATGAACACACACTTTTCTGGGTTCAGACACACTTGATATTCTCTACACTTGTTGGCGATCTATCTGAGCTCAAGAATGTGGTATCTTCTCTCTTGGGAGTGAGTGCATAAATCATCCACATATACTGATGGAGAGTGTTAATCTCCAAAAGAACAACCTACTCTTGTGATAAGAGCACCTCTATACCAAGAGTAAGTCAAAACCTTCACTAAATTAGAGGTCCAATCTCCAAATTATCAAAATTGAGAAAATCTGTGAAGAAGATAAAACACAGAAAAGTCTGCTGCACTATTTCTTTACATTGACCTATCAAACGTGTAAAGTTTTTTATGAAACTTTATACGAATCATCTCCTAGAGATTGCGCATCTTCTCAAAGTTAAAGTTCTCAAAAAAGTTTAGTATAACTTGAGAAATCAATTTCACAAGTTACCTATGTCCAAATCTGCACTTCTGAGAAGTCGATTTGACACCCCTAACTTCTTAACTTTGGTTCTCACAATGTCGAACCCGTTTTACAAAATGCTTTTAGCTGTAGATAGCTTATCTCTCAACTTAGATTTTGAGCTATCATATGTGTAAAACTTTACACTGTGCACTCAGCACTACTCATTTCTTTCAACTCAAAATGTGCGCCAGTTTCAGAGAACTGTGAACATTCAACACATATGAATGTTCCTACTTACAATTCTCCTAGCCTGTTTTCAATTAGACTCTGAAACTCAGGTCACAGATTCATCAACTAACAACTTAGATATCCTCAAAAGGATTTCTCAATTGATCAAACACAGACGGAGCAGACGCAGAAACATCGGGCGCAAGTTTTTCGATTTCTTCAGAAAATTTACATACAAGTGAGGATGGATGATTCACTCACTTTCAATGTGTCTAATGACACTAACTTCTCTCTCCCTATTCTCTAATCTTCTTCTGCTCTCTTTTCCCGACATTTTCCAAAAGTATTTATAGATAATTTGTACAAGATTCTTACTCAAACAAAGATCTAAGTCACTATGACTAGACTAATATACATATGTGAACACTTCTCATATACTCTGAATGTGTCTTTCTTCCAAGCTTCAATAGTTGATCCTTCCTTCACTCTTTAACCTTCCAAGCCTTCAATTGGTGATTGGTCTACACCAACAGCTCCCCCTCAATCATCAATTGAGGTCTTCACTATCTTCTTTATACCTGCCATGTCTTTGAACCTTTGTAACTTTGGTCCATCCAAGCCTTTTGTAAGCATATCAGCTATCTGGTCTTTTGTTGAAGTATGGATTACTTCAATCTCTTTATCCATCACCTTCTCTCTTAAAAAGTGATACTGAATCTCAATGTGTTTGGTCCTGGCATGAAAAACAGGATTAGCAGCTAAATACAATGAACTCATGTTATCTCCATATATAATTGGTACCCCATGCACAATGTCAAGACTCTTCATCAATGTCTTGACCCAAATTACTTCCTTTGCAGCTTCAACCATGCCTTTATATTCTGCTTCTGTAGAAGACAAAGCAACTGTATGTTGCTTCTTAGAACACCATGAGATTAACTTATCTCCCACATAACACATGTATCCATAGGTTGATCTTCTATCATCTGGATTACCTGCCCAATCTGCATCACTATAAATTTTGATATTTGTATCTGAGGTAAACCCATAATACAAACCTTCATTGAGTGTACCCTTAATGTACCTCAACACCCTTTGTCCTGCAATCCAATGTTCTTTCCTTGGGCAATGCATAAATTGAGACAAAACCCCTACTGCATATGATAAATCAGGTCTAGTTAGAGTAGCATAGATAAGGCTACCAACCAAACTCTGATATTGTCTCATGTCCTTGAATTCTTCACCTCCATACTTACTCAATTTGTGATTCACCTCCAATGGTGTAGGTACTACCCTGCAATCATCCATTTTAAACTTGATTAACAAGTTCTTCAAATACCTTTCTTGGGTCACAAATACTCCATGTTGAGTATATGTAATCTCCATGCCCAAGAAATATGACAAGTCTCCCAAGTCACTTATCTTGAACTCCTTTTCCATTTGCCTCTTGAGTCTTTGTATTCCTTCTTCATCTGTACCTGTAAGAATTATATCATCAACATATATGCACATGTATATGAAACCATTTTCACTTGCTTTAACAAGCAAGCTACTATCTGCTTTAGACACCTGAAAACCAAGTTCCTTTAGGAACTTCACAAGTCTATAGTTCCATGCCCTTGGGGCCTGCTTCAAGCCATACAAAGCTCTCTTGAGCTTACACACATGATCTGGATACTTTATATCTCTGAACCCTTAAGGTTGCTCCATGAATACATCATCTGAAATGTAACCATTCAAAAAAGCATTCTTCACATCAAGTTGACATAGCTTCCAACCTTTACATGCAGCAATAGCAATAAGTGTCCTTATGGTTGTCATCTTTGCCACAGGACTATAGGTCTCATCATAATCAATACCATATGTTTGAGCAAAGCCTTTGACAACAAGTCTAGCTTTGTATCTAGACACACTTCCATCTGCAAACCTTTTTGTCTTGTAGACCCACTTGCATCCAATAATCTTCTGACTATTTGGTTTTGGAACCAAATCCCAAGTTTGATTTTCCAATAGTGCATCATATTCCTCCTGCATAGCACTCTCCCATTTTTCCTTACCTTTTGCCTCTTCATATGTAGAAGGGTCTTCATCTGTATTCACCATATAAGCATAATCTTTTGTGGCTAGAAATGAAGTATCATAACTATACCTTATAGGTTGCCACCTATTTCTTGATGACCTTCTGAGTTCTCCACTCCTTGAGGTTTCTGGCTCTTCACATTCAGGATCAAATCTTGGTGTCTCTTCCACTTCAACCTGCACTTCATTATTCTCTTGCTCATCAAATATCTGAACTTTTGATTTACCTTTTCTTTGACTCACTTCTTCTTCATCACCTGTATTGATGTTGATTGTACCTGCATACCAAGTGCTTTGTTCATCAAATGTAACATCTTTAGAAACCATAAATTGCTTTGTAGATGGACTCCACAATCTATAGCCCATCTGCTTATCATCATAGCCAATGAAAACATATTTTTCAGCTTTAGGCTCCAACTTGTGTCTTAATTGTGATGGCACATATGCATATGCCACACACCCAAAAACTCTGCAATGATCCAAGGTAGGTCTTTTACCCCACCAAGCCTCATATGGTGTCATACCCTGCAAGGCTTTACAAGGTAACCTATTGACCAAGTAAGTGGCTGTATTTACAGCCTCAGCCCACAAATAATTAGGACAATTTTTCTCCTTCATCATGGATCTTGCAAACTCAACAATTGTTCTATTTCTCCTTTCTGCAACACCATTTTGTTGAGGAGAGTACCTGCAAGTAACTTCCCTTTTTATACCTGCATTCCATAAGTAATCACTGAACTCATTAGAGAAATACTCTCCCCCTCCATCTGACCTTAGTCTTTTCAACTTATGACCTGTAATTCTTTCTGCATATACATGATAGTGTTTAAATGTATTAAACACTTCTGACTTATCTTTGATCACATAGATAGTGATCCATCTAGTAGCATCATCAACATAGATCACATAATACCTTGATCCATTTATACTGAAATCTTTTGATGGTCCCCACACATCTGTGTGTACCAACTCAAGCTTCTCTGAGTACATAAAACCATGCTTGGAATATGAATGTTTATGAGCCTTACCTAATTGACATGCCTCACATTTGTATGTCATATGTTGACCTGCAACATTAGGCAATCCAAGCACTGAACCATTGTTAACCATATCTTTAATACCTCTTTCATTGAAATGTCCAAGCCTCTTGTGCCAAAGATCTAACTCAGAGATCTTATGTGATGGAGAGTGTTAATCTCCAAAAGAACAAGTTGACCTTGAATTTAGATCACCTCTATATCAAGATCAACTTTAGACTCCACCTAATTTAGAGAATCTTCACCAAATTATCAGGAAATTGATTATTCTGAAAAATTCAGTTTCTTCAGAAAAGTCTGCTGCAGATTAATCACTCATTGACTAATCAATCCTGTAAAGTTTTTGATAAAACTTTGCACAACACTTTGCCTTAAGGTTGCGCAGCTTTGCCAAGTTAAATCTCTCAAAAAGATTAAGTACACACTGAGAAATGTGTGAAACACTTTACCTATGTCTGAAAGTGCTTCTCTGCAATGGCGACTTTGACACCTGCAACTTCTTAGCACTGGTTCTCCCAACTCTGAACCCGTTTGATCAAGATCTTCTAGCCATAGATAGCTTACCTTCCAACTTAGATTTTGAGCCCTCACTTGTGTAAACCTTTACACTGTGGACTGAGCACTGACCATTTCTTTGAAGATGAAATGTGCGCCAGATTTTTCGACTCTCAGAACATCTTCACATATGAATGTTCCTAAACAAAATTCTCACAGCCTGATTGAAATTAATCTCTCAAATTCTAGCCATAGATAGATTAGCTATGGACTTAGATACGTGCAAAAGGATTCTTCAAAAGATTAAGCCCAGAAGGAGAATGGGAGAGAAGATCGACGCGCAGAATTCTACAACATTTTCTTCTTCATTACTTTTCATACATATGGTTGATGATACATACAATGTTCATCACCTCTACACCTATTCTTCTCTATCTAATCTATATCACTCTCTCCTACTATGAATACGTATCTGTAGATATATATACGAGTCTAACTCGTCATCTTTTTCAAAATACATTGAACTATTTACAAGAGTAATATACAAAAGAAACCTTTCTGATTCTATTTTCTTCCTCTGAAAGTAATCTTCATTCTTCCACATATCTTCTCACTTTGATCTTCATATAATCACTATTGATGATTGCTCTGCTCCAACAGCTCCCCCTCAATCTTCAATTGTGATTACCTGCATCTTCTTTATTCCTGTCATATCTTTAAACCTCTGCAACTTAGGTCCATCCAAACTTTTAGTCATCATATCTGCAAGTTGATCTTTTGTAGGGGTGTGTATGACTTCAATTTCCTTCTCAATGACCTTCTCTCTCAGAAAATGATACTGTATTTCAATATGCTTAGTTCTAGCATGAAATACAGGATTAGCTGCCAAGTATAATGAACTCATATTGTCTCCACAAATAATAGGAGTACTCTGAATCACATCAAAAACTTTCAAAAGTGTCTTTAGCCATATTACCTCTTTTGCAGCTTCCACCATACCTTTATATTCGGCTTCTGTAGATGACAAAGCAACTGTATGTTGCTTCTTGGAACACCATGAAATCAATTTGTCTCCTACATAGCACAAGTATCCATGTGTTGATCTTCTATCATCCACATTACCTGCCCAATCTGCATCACTATAGATCTTGATTCTTGTATCTGAAGTAAACCCATAGTACAACCCTTCTTTGAGTGTACCCTTGATGTACCTAAGTACTCTTTGTCCTGCAATCCAATGTTCCTTTCTAGGACAATGCATGAATTGTGAAAGCACACCAACTGCATATGACAAGTCAGGCCTTGTCAATGTAGCATAAATCAAGCTACCAACCAAACTTTGATAGAGTTTCATATCTCTGAACTCTTCTCCTCCAAACCTAGACAATTTATGGTTCACTTCCAAAGGTGTAGGTGCAACCCTGCAATCTTCCATTTTAAATTTGGTTAGCAAATTTTTAAGATACCTTTCTTGGGTCACATATACTCCATGTTGAGTATAAGAGATCTCCATTCCCAAGAAGAATGATAGGTTCCCCAAATCACTGATTTTGAACTCTTTCTCCATCTGCTTCTTGATCATTTGTATCTCCTTATCATCTGTTCCTGTAAGTATTATGTCATCAACATAAATACACACATAAATGAATCCATTTTCACTTGCTTTGACTAGCAAGCTACTATCTGCCTTTGATGCTTGAAATCCAAGATCATTCAAAAATTTTACAAGCCTATAATTCCAAGCCCTTGGGGCTTGCGTCAACCCATACAAAGCTCTCTTGAGCTTACATACATAATTTGGACTCACTTGATCTTTGAACCCATCTGGTTGCTCCATGTAGACTTCATCTAAAATGTAACCATTCAAGAAAGCATTTTTAACATCTAATTGAGACAACTTCCAACCTTTACAAGCAGCAATTGCAATGAGTGTCCTGATGGTTGTCATCTTTGCCACAGGACTATAAGTCTCATCATAGTCCACTCCATATGTCTGTGCATACCCTTTCACAACAAGTCTAGCTTTGTACCTAGACACACTTCCATCTGCAAATCTCTTTGTTTTGTAAACCCACTTACATCCAATGATCTTCTGACTATTAGGTTTAGGAACCAAATCCCATGTTTGATTCTCTATCAATGCATCATACTCCTCTTGCATAGCATCTTCCCAATTCTTCTTCCCTTTGGCTTCTTCATATGTAGAAGGGTCTTCATCTGCTTTTACCAAATAAGCATAATCTTTAGTAGTCAAGAATGAAGTGTCATAGCTATACCTTGTAGGTTGCCATTTGTGCCTAGATGATCTCCTAACTTCTGCACTTCTTGAGGTCTCTGGTTCATCACATTCTGGATCAAACCTTGGCCTCTCTTCAACTTCAATCTGCACTTCATTACTCTCACTTTCATCAAGTAATTGAATCTTTGCTTTACCTTTCCTTTGTTCCACTACTTCTTCATCATCTGCATGTACATTATATTTACCTGCATACCAAGTACCTTGCTCATCAAATGTAACATCCTTGGATACAATAAATTGCTTTGTGGATGGACTCCACAACCTATATCCCATTTGCTTATCATCATAACCAATGAATACATACTTCTCTGCCTTAGGCTCCAACTTATGCCTCAATTGAGATGGCACATATGCATATGCCAAGCATCCAAATATTCTGCAATGATCCAAGGTAGGTTTCTTACCCCACCAAGCTTCATATGGTGTCATACCCTGCAAAGCTTTACAAGGCAATCTATTAACCAAATATGTAGCTGTATTAACAGCCTCAACCCACAAATAATTTGGGCAATTCTTCTCTTTCATCATGGACCTTGCAAATTCAACAAGAGTCCTATTTCTTCTTTCTGCTACCCCATTTTGTTGAGGAGAGTACCTGCAAGTAACTTCTCTCTTTATACCTGCATTCCACAAATAATCATTGAACTCATTTGAAAAATACTCTCCCCCTCCATCTGACCTTAGTCTCTTCAATTTTTGACCTGTAATCCTTTCTGCATATGCATGATAGTGTTTAAATGTATTAAACACTTCTGACTTTTCCTTAATCACATAAATTGTGATCCACCTGGTAGCATCATCAACATATATGACATAATATCTTGAACCATTTATACTAAAGTCCTTTGAAGGACCCCACACATCTGTATGCACCAATTCAAGTCTTTCTGAATACATAAACCCATGCTTGGAATAGGATTGCTTATGAGCCTTACCTAATTGACATGCCTCACATCTGTATGTCATGTGTTGACCTGCAATGTTAGGCATTCCAAGCACTGAATCATTGTTAATCATTTCTTTGATACCTCTTTCATTAAAGTGTCCAAGTCTTTTGTGCCAAAGATCCAATTCTGACACCTTCTGCTCTCCATATGTGAACATAGCATGTCCAACATTTCCTTGTACCTTCAATGTGAAAAGCCTTCCTTCTTTCTTTCCTGCAATAACTTGTTTATATCCTTGACTAGGGTCTTCCACATAAACTCCATCATTGGTAAACCTTACCTCATAACCTTTTTCCACAATTTGACCTACACTGATCAAATTCTTTGGAATTGTGGGAACATAAAGTACCTTACTCAGAAGAGTGCTCCCATCCTTAGCCTTGACTGAACCAATTGACTTTACCTTATGCTTTGTATTATCACCTGTCTGAACTGTATGATTAATTGCATTATGATCTAGGTCAGTCATCAAAGCAATATTTCCACTTAAATGATTACTACATCCTGAATCAATATAGAACACTCTCATGTCCTCATGTGAGATTTCACATGTATTCATAATGAGAGTCGAATCCTCCTTTTGATCTGATGCATAGTTGTAGTAGGTGTTATTATAGGATTGATTTTGGAAGTCTCTTCCACCACCTCTTCCAAAAGAATTCCTACCACCTCTACCTCTGAAATTTCCTCTCTGAAATCTACCACCTCTTGCTCTTTGATTAAAGTTCTGATAATTACCATTGTTTTGATTGTTGTGCCAACAATCATGAGATAGATGATTGGTCTTACCACATATCCAACAAGCTCTTGCATTATCTTTGTTGTTTCTGCCTCTTCCTCTACTTCTGCCATTTCCTCTTCCTCTTATGAAGTTTGCTTGGTTTGATGTACCTTCTTCTTCACCTGATTGTTGCTTCCCTTTGTTGGCTTTCTTCTTGTCTTTAGAATACATTGCATGACCTGCACTCTTATCAACATCTCCTTTGACATCATTCTCAAAAGTTAGCATATGACCTAACAATTGATTCAAATCAGGAGTAAAGTGATCTAATGAAAGTTCTGTAGATAAAATGAAAGGCTTCCACTTCTCATCTCCTCTTAGCCCTGTAAGTATTTGTCTTACCAATTTGTCTTCTTCAATATCTTCATCAACTGCACCTAAAGAATCTGCAATGTCCTTCATCTTTGTCACATAATCAGAGATTGATTGTGAGGCCTTCTTCTTGAAGGTAGTAAACTCTGCCCATAGTGAAGCCTTCCTTGATTTGGTTGTATTTTGGAAATGCTCTTCCAAAGCATTCCAAATGTCACAAGCACTCTCAAGTCCTCTAATGTGAGGAAGCAAATAGTCATTGACTGCCATGTAGATAATGCTTCTTGCTTGAGCATCCTTCTTCATCCAATTCTTCAAATCTGCAAGCTCCTCCCTAGTTGGAACACTAGAATCTCTGAATTCTGGCTTTTCTTCATCTCCTGTGATGTATCCTATCAGATCTTTGCTCATAAGGTGAGCTTCCATCCTCATAGACCATGCAGGATAGTTCTCTCTATCCAACTTTTCAATTTGGAGACTATCTCCCATCTTTACTTCACCTGTAGCTTCAAATCTTTAACCTTTACAGATAATAAATGTACCTTTACTTCGAATGTTGCTCCTTCTGATCCTTTTGATGCTCTTTGTATGTCTTCCTTCAATCTTTCTTCAACCTTTACCCTTCTGCACCTTCAAAATGTAAAGATTTGTACTTCTGCAATAGTCGGAGTCTTCTTCTTCACAATTTTGACACAACCTGCTCTGATACCACTGATGGAGAGTGTTAATCTCCAAAAGAACAAGTTGACCTTGAATTTAGATCACCTCTATATCAAGATCAACTTTAGACTCCACCTAATTTAGAGAATCTTCACCAAATTATCAGGAAATTGATTATTCTGAAAAATTCAGTTTCTTCAGAAAAGTCTGCTGCAGATTAATCACTCATTGACTAATCAATCCTGTAAAGTTTTTGATAAAACTTTGCACAACACTTCGCCTTAAGGTTGCGCAGCTTTGCCAAGTTAAATCTCTCAAAAAGATTAAGTACACACTGAGAAATGTGTGAAACACTTTACCTATGTCTGAAAGTGCTTCTCTGCAATGGCGACTTTGACACCTGCAACTTCTTAGCACTGGTTCTCCCAACTCTGAACCCGTTTGATCAAGATCTTCTAGCGATAGATAGCTTACCTTCCAACTTAGATTTTGAGCCCTCACTTGTGTAAAACTTTACACTGTGGACTGAGCACTGACCATTTCTTTGAAGATGAAATGTGCGCCAGATTTTTCGACTCTCAGAACATCTTCACATATGAATGTTCCTAAACAAAATTCTCACAGCCTGATTGAAATTAATCTCTCAAATTCTAGCCATAGATAGATTAGCTATGGACTTAGATACGTGCAAAAGGATTCTTCAAAAGATTAAGCACAGAAGGAGAATGGGAGAGAAGATCGACGCGCAGAATTCTACAACATTTTCTTCTTCATTACTTTTCATACATATGGTTGATGATACATACAATGTTCATCACCTCTACACCTATTCTTCTCTATCTGATCTATATCACTCTCTCCTACTATGAATACGTATCTGTAGATATATATACGAGTCTAACTCGTCATCTTTTTCAAAATACATTGAACTATTTACAAGAGTAATATACAAAAGAAACCTTTCTGATTCTATTTTCTTCCTCTGAAAGTAATCTTCATTCTTCCACATATCTTCTCACTTTGATCTTCATATAATCACTATTGATGATTGCTCTGCTCCAACATTATGTCCTCCATATGTGAACATAGCATGACCAATGTTGCCTTGAATCTTCAATGTAAATAATCTTCCTTCCTTTTTTCCTGAAACAATCTGTTTATACCCTTGGCTAGGGTCTTCCACATATACTCCATCATTAGTGAACCTTACTTCATATCCCTTTTCAACAATTTGACCTACACTTATCAAATTCTTAGGGATTGTAGGAACATACAAAACCTTACTCAATAAGGTGCTTCCATCCTTGGCCTTCACTGATCCAATTGACTTCACATTGTGCTTTGTGTTGTCACCTGTTTGAACAACATGATTAAAAACTTTACTCTCCAAATCAGTCATCAAAGATATGTTACCACTCAGGTGATTGCTACACCCTGAGTCAATGTAGAAGACTCTTTGATCTTCATTCTGCCTTTCACAAGTTGCATTCATTATCAATGTTGAATCTTCCTTTTGATCTGAAGCATAATTGTAGTAGGTGTTGTTGTATTGTTGACTTTGGAATCCTCTACCTGCATTTCTTCCAAAGTAATTCCTTCCACCTCTACCTCTGTAATTACCTCTTTGATTTTTGCCACCTCTTCCTCTTGAATTATAATTTTGATTATATCCACCATTATTCTGATTATTATGCCAACAATCATTAGCTAAGTGATTTGTCTTACCACAAATCCAGCAAGCTTTGCCTCCATCTTTATTGTTCCTGCCTCTTCCTCTACCTTTGCCACCTCCTCTTCCTCTTAGGAAGTTGGCTTGAGTAGTTGTTCCTTCATCTTCATTTACTTGTTGCTTTCCTTTGCTATTCTTCTTCTTGTCCTTTGAGTACATTGCATGACCCGTACTCTTGTCACCATCTCCTTTAACATCCTGCTCAAATGTTAGCATATGACCTAACAATTGATTTAAATCAGGAGTGAAATGGTCAAGTGATAATTCTGTAGACAAAATAAATGGCTTCCATTTGTCATCACCTCTCAACCCTGTAAGGATTTGCCTTACCAATTTATCTTCCTCAATGTCTTCATCAACAGCTCCTAAAGCATCTGCAATATCTTTCATCCTTGTCACATAGTCAGAAATAGATTGAGAAGCCTTCTTCTTGAAGGTAGTAAACTCTGCCCATAAGGATGCCTTCCTTGACTTTGTAGTGTTCTGGAAATGCTCCTCCAAAGCATTCCATATGTCAGTTGCACTTTCAAGACCTCTAATATGAGGTAACAAGTAATCATTGACTCCCATATAGATAATGCTCCTAGCTTGAGCATCTTTCTTCATCCAATTTTTCAGATATGCTAACTCTTCCCTAGTTGGAACACTAGGATCTCTGAACTCTGGCTTCTCTTCTTCTCCTGTGATGTAACCAATTAAATCTTTGCTCATAAGATGAGCTTCCATCCTCATTGACCATGCAGGATAGTTTTCCCTATCCAATTTCTCTATCTGTAGAGCATCTCCCATCTTGTATCCACCTGTGTATTGAAATCTTCAAGCTTTACAAACAATGTATGTACCTTTACTTCGAATTAAACTCCTTTTGCCTTTCTTGATGTCGAATAGTCTTCTCCTCAGGCTTTTGACTCCAAGCTTTCACTTCTTAGTTCTTCAAGTGTTGAATTTCTTGAATCTGCAGCAGTCGGGATCCTCCTTTCCTTGATTTGATGTCTCCTGCTCTGATACCACTGATGGAGAGTGTTAATCTCCAAAAGAACAACCTACTCTTGTGATTAGAGCACCTCTATACCAAGAGTAAGTCAAAACCTTCACTAAATTAGAGGTCCAATCTCCAAATTATCAAAATTGAGAAAATCTGTGAAGAAGATAAAACACAGAAAAGTCTGCTGCACTATTTCTTTACATTGACCTATCAAACGTGTAAAGTTTTTGATGAAACTTTATACGAATCATCTCCTAGAGATTGCGCATCTTCTCCAAGTTAAAGTTCTCAAAAACGTTTAGTATAACTTGAGAAATCAATTTCACAAGTTACCTATGTCCAAATCTGCACTTCTGAGAAGTCGATTTGACACCCCTAACTTCTTAACTTTGGTTCTCACAATGTCGAACCCGTTTTACAAAATGCTTTTAGCTGTAGATAGCTTATCTCTCAACTTAGATTTTGAGCTATCATATGTGTAAAACTTTACACTGTGCACTGAGCACTACTCATTTCTTTCAACTCGAAATGTGCGCCAGTTTCAGAGAACTGTGAACATTCAACACATATGAATGTTCCTACTTACAATTCTCCTAGCCTGTTTTCAATTAGACTCTGAAACTCAGGTCACAGATTCATCAACTAACAACTTAGATATCCTCAAAAGGATTTCTCAATTGATCAAACACAGACGGAGCAGACGCAGAAACATCGGGCGCAAGTTTTTCGATTTCTTCAGAAAATTTACATACAAGTGAGGATGGATGATTCACTCACTTTCAATGTGTCTAATGACACTAACTTCTCTCTCCCTATTCTCTAATCTTCTTCTGCTCTCTTTTCCCGACATTTTCCAAAAGTATTTATAGATAATTTGTACAAGATTCTTACTCAAACAAAGATCTAAGTCACTATGACTAGACTAATATACATATGTGAACACTTCTCATATACTCTGAATGTGTCTTTCTTCCAAGCTTCAATAGTTGATCCTTCCTTCACTCTTTAACCTTCCAAGCCTTCAATTGGTGATTGGTCTGCACCAACATATACTTCTAAGCTCTTTTGCAAGAACTCTTTGAAGACGTGACACATGAGGCTCTGGAAGGTTGTAGGTGCATTGGTGAGGCCAAATGGCATCACACGGAATGTAAAGATTCCCCACTCTGTGGCAAACATCATTTTGTGTTGATCTTTAGGGGAAATGGCTACTTGATTGTAACCCGAAAATCCATCAAGAAAGCTATAAACTTCCTTGCCCGCAACATGCTCCAATAAATGTTCAGTGATTGGAAGCGGATAACTATCTTTGACCATAGCAGCTTTCCATTCTTTTTGGGCACATTTACAATGGGGGACACCCATTCAATATGCTCAATCTCATAGATAAATCCCGCTTTAATCAGCTTGTCGATTTCTTCTTTTATTTTAGCTGCATAAGTGTCATTATATGTGTAGGGCTTTTGTTTGGTGGGTTTGGCATCCGCAGTCATGGGGATAGTATGAGAGAAAAATTTTTAATCTAATCCCTTCAAGTCTCTATAGTGCCATGCAAACACGTCCCTATATTCCCTTAATAGAGCTATTGGGAAAGATGGATGGATGCTCCAAGAGACTGAGTAGGTACTGCTAAACTTGCTTTGTACTAGCCCTCTTTTGCTTCAGAGTTGATACGTAGACCTTCTTAGCTTTCCAATAACACCAAAAAATAGCCTATGTACTTTGGAAGTGATGTGTGTAATGATTGAACCAAAACATATAACTTTGAAGTTCACAAACTCAAGAAAACCTTCTATTTTTGTCTTGACACCTGCTGGATGTTTTACTCAGTGTGACCAGCATAGTAGAAATTGATAAAATTCCTTCTAGGGGTATTTAATTAGCTTAGTAAGATACCATTTGCAAGTTGAATGATGTAAAAAGGTAAACTATGCTAAGAGAAATCAATTTAGAAAGTTTAGCTATACCCCCGACTTTTTAGGACTATAGCGGAAAATGACCAGAGTTCACCTTGACGCAGATTTCTCTGAAATGATTGTATAGAATCAGTTCAAACTTTGACACATGTAGATGACTTTGAGCTGAATCCAACAAGCTTTGAATCACTTGATTTGGTGAAGAATTGGCTGAGATATGCCCTTGACAAGTTGACAGACTTTTGAGTAGACTAACAGAGAACTTAGAGATGAATGATGTAAATGTATCTATTAATGAACAATTGTATACAATCCCATTGGCATGAATAACATTGCCTAATGGTGTAGAGAGGTGTAGGCTATAGTATAGTCCTCACACAGAGTCAAACTCAGTAGAATGAGGCTAGGGAATTGATCTCACTTTTTCGTGACTTTTCATGTTCACTTTTTATATGAAGTGAGCAAAGATTTGAATTTGAATTCAAATTTTGGCTCCCTATGATCAAGCTCCTAAATGCTTGGAGATATTCCTTCAATCAAATGAGCTACTTTTTCCACGACTCACTATGGTAGGTGATTACAAAGGATTCCAAGTCAATTTGACTTTTACAATGAGGTAAAGTGGTAATTAACCACTAACATATGTTCCTATGCTTCTTCATGTATGTGTAGACTTTAATGCATCCTTTGAGACAAATGTGTAGGCTTGCAATTTACACCAACAGCTCCCCCTCAAGCCAAGCATTTTGGCTTAAGTCTTCATCTTCAATCTTCAAGTATATCCTGCAATCCAATCATAGATTTGAACCTGCAAAGTTTTGTTCCATCCAAAGCTTTAGTCAACAAATCCGCACATTGCATGTTGGTTGATACATAGGTAAGTTGAATGTCCTTGCTTATCAATTTCTCTCTCACATAATGGTAATGAACCTCTATGTGTTTGGTCCTAGCATGATAGATAGGATTAGCTGCAAGGTGAAGAGAACTTGTATTATCCCCAAAGATAATTGGTGACCTATTAAACAAACCCAATTCTATATACAAAAGCTTAATCCAAATTGCTTCTTGTGTGGCATTAGCCAGTCCTCTATACTCTGCCTCTGTGGAAGACAAAGCAACAGTAGGTTGCTTCTTTGAAGACCATGAAATTGGTTTGTCACCTGCAAAGGAAATATATCCAGAAGTGCTCCTCCTATTATCCTTGCATCCTGCCCAATCTGCATCTGAATAGATTTTTATATCAATATCTGAAGTGTAAGGGAAATACAAACCATGGTTCTGTGTACCCTTGAGATACTTCAAGATTGTCTAGCAGCCTCTAAGTGAGGTATCATTGGCTTGTGCATAAATTGACTTAGCACACTAACTCCATATGCAATATCAATTCTTGTAAGAGTAGCATAGTTCAAGCTACCCACCATACTTTGATAACCTGTAATGTCTTTGACTTCATCACCTTCATGGGCACTTAGCTTTAGGTTTACCTCCATTGGAGTGCTTGCTACTTTAGCATCCTACAAGTGAAACTTCTTCAACATATCTTGTACATACTTTTTCTGAGTAATGTATATCCCTGAATTAGTGTAAACTAATTCAAGCCCTAGAAAATACTTCAATAAACCAAGATCATTGATCTTGAACTCCTTCATCATCTGGCTTTTGATATAACTGATTCCATTGACATCATTACCTATAATGATGATGTCATCAACATAAACACAGAGATATATTACCTCTGAATTACTTCTCTTAATGAACAGAGAAGTGTCAGCCTTGCTCATGACAAAACCTTGGTCTTGGAGGTATGTAGTTAACCTGTAATTCCATGCCCTAGGTGCCTGCTTCAATCCATATAAAGCCTTTTTTAATTTGCAAACATAAGTTACCTTCTTAGGGTCCTCATAGCCAGGAGGTTGTGACATATAAACTTCTTCTGAAATCCATCCATTCAAGAAAGCATTCTTGACATCTAGTTGGTACATGTTCCAATTCTTTGATGCAGCCACACTTACCAACACTCTGATTGTTGGCATCTTGGCCACAGGAGAAAATGTCTCTTCATAGTCAATGCCTTGGGTTTGTGCAAAACCCTTGGCTACCAATCTGGCTTTGTACCTATTAATTGTTCCATCAGAATTTCTTTTCAACTTATAGATCCATCTGGATCCTATTACCTTCATAGAATCCTTCTTGGGTACTAACTCCCATGTGTCACTCTCCTTGAGTGCTTCAATCTCCTCATCCATAGCTTCTTTCCATTTTGATTTGGTTATTGCTTCTTCATATGAACCTGGTTCTTCATTTGACAAATCTTTGGCAAGATAAGCTGAATGTTTAGTAACAAGAGATGTATCATACCCATATCTGATAGGTTTCTTGCTTTCTCTTTGAGATCTTCTGATTGATTGAGTTGATGATTCAGGTATGTCTTCAAGCTTCTTCATCTTCATTTTTCCCTTGGACTTCCATGCCTTGAATTCTTCAAGGTTGATAGTGTCTTCATCATCTAAATTTGAGTCTTCATTCTGAGTATGTTCCTCCTTTGCAAGTTTTGGAAATTCCTCTTCCAAATCATAGGGTAGTTTAACCTTCCTACATTCATTCTCATACCAAGAATCATTTTCATCAAAGATCACATCTCTGCTCACCATAAATCCCTTATTGGTAGGATTATAAAACCTGTAACCTTTTTTATTTAAATCATACCCAATGAAAATGCATTTTTCAGCCTTTGGATATAGCTTACCTCTTATCTGAGAAGGAATGTGCACATATGCTACACATCCAAATATTTTGCAGTGATCTAATGATGGTCTCTTACCATGCCATGCTTCATAGGGTGTCATACCATCAAGTGACTTAGATGGTAACCTGTTTATGAGGTAAGTGGCAGTAGAAACACTCTCTGCCCATAGATAGTTAGGTAACTTCTTCTCATTAAGCATAGATCTAGCTGTCTCAACAATTAACCTATTTCTTCTTTCAGCTACCCCATTCTGTTTAGCAGAATCCCTTGTGGTTGTCTCTCTTTTGATGCCTCTGTCCTGCAAGAAGTCTTCAAATTCATTGGAGAAGTACTCACCTCCTCCATCTGACCTTAGCCTCTTCAAGTTCCTTCCTGTCTGGTTTTCAACTAATGCAAGATATTTCTTAAAACAATTAAATACCTCATCCTTGTGCTTCATGAAGTATAATACAGTCCATCTGCTATAATCATCAATGAAAGACACATAGTACCTTGATCCTGAGACTGAGGGGTCTTTGCTACATCCCCAAACATTTGTGTGTACAAGCTCTAGGTAGTCTTCATGCATATATCCTTTCTTCGAGAAGGGTAACCTGTGAGACTTACCAAATTGACAAGCACCACAATTGTAAATCATATGTTGTTTGGATACATTAGGTATCCCAAGCACACATTGGTCCCTTCACATTTGTTTCAAGGTTCTTTCTCCTATGTGACCTAACCTTTTGTGCCAAATCTCAAGCTCTGAAAGTGTTTGATCTTTATAATTGTATAGTGCAATATTCTTTGTATCTTCCAACTCAGAAGTGAAAAGTCTACCTGATTTTTCTCCTTTAGCAATCCTCTTGAACCCATGTCTTGGGTCCTCCACATATGCTCCATATTAATTGAATCTGACTTGCAAACCTTTCTCCACAATCTGACCAACACTCATAAAATTTTTGGTAATGGTTGGTACATAGAGTACCCTGCTCAACAAATTCTGATTACCATCACAAGTCTTAACGTTTCCAACTTTAACTACTGAATACTTTGTATCATCACCTGTTTGGACTTGATGTTTACCTTTTGGTTCCTCAAGATCAGAGAGTAGTACCACATTGCCAGCCACATGATTTGAGCACCCTGAGTCAATGTAGAATAGGTGGTCATCATTTGTACCTGACTTTGAAGTCATGTTCATGATCAGAAGAGAGTCATCCTGCTCCTTTGTGTAGTTGTTGTAGTCCTTTCTGGTCTTGAATCCTCCTTGGTAGTTGCCATTGTAACTGTTGTTGTGAATGTTGTTGTAATTGGTGTTGTGGCCTTGGTGATGGTTGAACCTTCCTCTTGACTGCGAGTATCCACCTCTTTGGTAGCCTCTTCCTCTCTGATTTTTGTAATTCTTGAAACACTCATCTGTAGCATGGTTTGATAAACCACAAATGTTGCATGGTGATGCGTTATAGGGTCTCCCCCTACCTTGCTTACCTCATCTGCCCCTTCCTCTTGAAGATCTACCTCTCTTTGCATAGTTGGCTTGGGAGGTAGAGCCTTCATCTTCCACTTTTTTTCTCTTGCCTTTATCCTTAGACTTGTTATCAGTGTATAGGGCAGAAGAGTTATTACCTTTGGATGTATCTCCATTTTTGGTGAGCTTTGCTTCATGTGTAAATATTTGTCCCATGAGAGTTGTAAGATCTGGAGTGTGCATGTCCATATAGAGATCCATTGCAGTGGTGAAGCTTTCCCATTTGTCATCAGCCTTGATTCCATTGATCACTTGCCTTACAATTTGTTCTTCTTCAATTTCTTCTCCTATGCTTGCTAACTGATCTGCAACATCTTTGATCTTGGTCACAAATTCTGAAACAGCTTGCTTAGGTTGCTTCCTTAGTGTTGTGAATTCAATCCACAACTGATTTTTCCTAGCCCTTGTATTGCAGGAAAAGTATGATCACAACGTTTCCCAAGTTTCTTGGGATGTCTTACAATTTCTAATATGTGGCAAAAGAAAGTTAGAGATAGAGTTCAGTAAATATGACCTTGCCAATGCATCCTTAGCACACCATGTGTTGAGTTTTTCTTGTTCTTCCTTGGTTGGCAATCCTCTTGCTTTGAATGAGGGCAATTCCTCATCTCCTGAGATGTATCCATAGAGACTCCTTCCTTGTAAGTAGGTCTTCATCCTTAGAGACCAAGCTTGATAGTTGTTCCTGTCCAATTTATCAATAAATGAAGGAAAATCATCTCCCATTTTACCTCTAAAGCTCTGATACCACTGTTGGGAAAGATGGATGGATGCTCCAAGAGACTGAGTAGGTACTGCTAAAACTGCTTTGTACCAGCCCTCTTTTGCTTCAGAGTTGATAAGTAGACCTTCTTAGCTTTCCAATAACACCAAAAAATAGCCTATGTACTTTGGAAGTGATGTGTGTAATGATTGAACCAAAACAGATAACTTTGAAGTTCACAAACTCAAGAAAACCTTCTATTTTTGTCTTGACACCTGCTAGATGTTTTACTCAGTGTGACCAGCACAGTAGAAATTGATAAACTTCCTTCTAGGGGTATTTAATTAGCTTAGTAAGCTACCATTTGCAAGTGGAATGATGTAAAAAGATAAACTATGCTAAGAGAAATCAATTTAGCAAGTTTAGCTATACCCCCAACTTTTTAGGACTGTAGCAGAAAATGACCAGAATTCACCTCGACGCAGATTTCTCTGAAATGGCTGAATAGAATCACTTCAAACTTTGGCAGCATGTGAATGACGTTGAGCTGAATCCAACAAGCTTTGAATCACATGATTTGGTGAAGAATTGACTGAGATATGCCCTTGACAAGTTGACAGACTTTTGAGTAGACTAACAGAGAACTCAGAGATGAATGATGTAAATGTATCTATTAATGAACAATTGTATACAATCCCATTGGCATGACTAACATTGCCTAATGGTGTAGAGAGGTGTAGGCTATAGTATAGTCCTCACACACACTCAAACTCAGTAGAATGAGGCTCGGGAATTGATCTCACTTTTTCGTGACTTTTCATGTTCACTTTTTATATGAAGTGAGCAAAGATTTGAATTCAAATTCAAATTTTGGCTCCCTATGATCAAGCTCCTAAATGCTTGGAGATATTCCTTCAATCAAATGAGCTACTTTTTCCACAACTCACTTTGGTAGGTGATTACAAAGGATTCCAAGTCAATTTGAATTTTACAATGAGGTAAAGTGGTAATTAACCACTAGCATATGTTCCTATGCTTCTTCATGTATGTGTAGACTTTAATGCATCCTTTGAGCCAAATGTGTAGGCTTGCAATTTACACCAACAAGAGCTACATGCTCCACTTCTTCTTTTGCACTTAGGTCATCTCCTATATACGTGCATCTCTCTTTGTTCTCTTCAATGGTCACTACAATCTTCTTGGTCTTTTCTTTATTATCATATGATTGTCCTACGATGGCCTCTCTCTTAGGTATTCATAGAAACTTTTTTTGGTCTTCCACTTCGTATTTCTTGAAATTGTCTGGTACTTCGAACAATGATTCCTCTTCTTCTTGTTTCACTGCTTTTCGTTTCTTTTTATTTTTACTACCTTTACTTCCATCCTTTGAATTTACTGTTTTAATGCTTGTGAAAGGTTCTTCTGCTTGTTGGTTAAATACTCCTACATCTTCTAGATAGTGCGTTTCTGAATTAAAGAAACTATCCATTACAATGGACTCTAGATCATCGTTGTTTTCTTCTTCTTCTATGACATCACTAGGGTCACATTCTTCCAACAAGGGCTAACACATGAACACTGAAACATCATAACCCTCTTCATCACAATGAGGTGTCCATTGTTCTTCATTGACAACAATGTCCATGGTAGCTAAGATTTTTGCCCAACCATGAGGCTCAAATTTCTCATTTGGAAATATCATCGGTGTATAGGCTAGGTCTTCAATTGGTTTATCTCCTGGAGGAGCTCCTTCTTGTCTTTCTTTTAGGTGCTCTTCCTCTTCCTCTACGACCTTGCACATCCACAAGTGAGTATCTTCATGCAACCATGATGGATCAGGTGAACTTCCTGAATGCATACAGAAAGAATCTTCTTTCTCTTTGTGGATAGGATTCCACTATAGGGGTGGTACATCTCTAGAGGTGTAATCCTTCAAATTGACCTTGGTGGTGACCCCTAAGTGCTATAAGTACAAGGACTTGGTTCCCCAATCTTGTACAATTTGCAATTGTCGTAGGAAGGGTCTTCCTAGGATCATCTTGTAGACATTATTTTTCTCAAAGTCACATATAGCAAATGTGTTTTCAAACTCTACACCACAAGTGGTTAGAGTTATCCCTTCGAGCAATCCTAGGGGTCTTTCAAAATGACCATCTACCATTTGAAGCTTCATCCTAGTTGTTCTTAATGTGGGTTTGCCCCATCGCTTCCACAAGGAGGTGGTCGCAATAGCAACACCAGCACCTGAATCTACGATTACTTTGGTTATTTAACCCTGGTAGGTGATCGGAAGACAAGTATTACCTTCTTCACCTTCACTCATGTCTCCTATTTTGTCTAGAGGTATCTCTAGTACTTTTTTCTTAGAGCTTGCTTTTGACATATTGGAATCAAGTTTTGGAACCTGATCTTTCACATGATTCCATAGCTCAAGTTTTGCTTGAGCAGCTCTTCTACGGTGAGATGACATTGAACCTTAGTATTCTTCACGACATCAGTGTTTCTTGGAACCACTAAGCCTTCATGTCTTACCAATATTGTGGGAGCTCTGATCTGAAGAGATTTAGATTCCCATGGGCCTGTGAATTGTGTCAATTGTTGTAAAGACTTAGATTCAAAATCTAATCTCTCATCTTCTTGTTGCTCTACTTGGTCTCCATAAATATATGGAATTTCTTGGGGAAATTGATCATGAAGGTTATCAATTTTAGGAATAGGAGAGGGATTACACTTCTCCTTGGCCCATTTTTCTTCTTGTACTTCCCGCAAGAACTCTTGAGAGTATTGTTGAATTGAAAGAGTTGCTCCCTCATCCACGGAATCAGGAACATAAGCTTTCATTGGCGGCGAGTTTTCTCTTTTAATAATTGGTTGAGCCTGTGGAGGTATAGAAACCTGGGATTTGTTTACCAACTACTCTAATCTTTCTAGTAAGCCTTGGAAATGCAAATCCGGTTTGATAGATTTTGTCTGATTGAACTTTTGATTAGTCTCGAGCATAGCTTGAGCTAGTTCTACCATTTTCATGTACATTTTTGTCTGTTCAATCTCTAAATCTGCTCTAGGGTAACTCTTGTCTAAGTTTGCAGCTATTGGCCCTTCTTGAAGTCGAGCTTGGTAGGCCTTGAACATCATGTCCAAGCCTTCTGGGGTTGGATCTGCAAGAACAGACCCTGGTTGAGGGTTATTTACAATGAGTGGTGGGGTGGGATGAGGTGGAGTGGATGGAGCTTTGGCATGTGAGGGGCTTTGAGATGCCATGTCTTCTATTTTTGTTTTTGCATCTTTGAGGCTTATACATGCATGTCCTAAAGATTTTCTTTTATATAGAGGTGAATATGCAGACTCTTTGACATGTCCAAAATGTCAATCTCCTTGATGTAAGGACAAAGAGGGTAAAATCCCAAAGATATTAAGACATTTTCCATTGGCTCCACAAATTAGACATATGTTTTAAAGCCCTAAATTATCAAAGCTTTTGACATGGGGATTTGATCATAAAAGTATTGATGGAATAATGAGACTTCTAGCAGATAGTGCAACTTTTCAACATGATTCTAGATGGTCAGATTTTGCACAAGAACCATGCAACCTAAAGTTAGGAGTTGCATTATATGGGGTTAATCCCTTTTTTATGAAATCTAGTAAATGGCCAACATGGCCTCTGATAGACATCAACTACAATCTCCCACCACACCTGAGCATTAAAAAGGAACATTCAATGCTTTCACTTTTAATCCCCAAAAAAAAAACAATTTAAAGACATGAATATATATCTTGCTCCTCTCATTGATGATCTCTAAGAGTTATGGAGAGGTATTAATGTCATTGACGTATGAAAAAGCATTAATTAAAGACACATTATGGTTCATGGAATTGTGGCTTGGAGTATACAAAATTTTCTAGGATATGGTGTCCATTCAGGTAATGATGTAATTTTTTAATTAATTTATATATATTTAATATATATACAATTGTATGTGAGTTAATCTAATTATATTTTTATGGTTTTCATGATGCACAAATATCTCATAAGGGATATAAGGCTTGTCTTGATTGTGGTGATTGGCTGACATCATTTTATAGTAAGAATCTCAATAAAAATATTTATCTTCGACATCGATGGTTCTAGACTGATGATCATCCATTAACATGCAAAAGAGAGATGATAGATTTTAATCGAAAGATTGAAATAGATCACTGTCCAAAACAAATGACACCTATGGATTCGTATCCGAAATGGAAAAATGGGCCTCTTATAGACCCACAATTCTCAAATCTTCAGTGATGATGAAGATGATGAGAATGTAAAGATTAGAGGTATAGGAAAATTCGCGCTAGCAAAGAATATGTGGATATGGTATTCTTTGGAGTATTGGAGAGAGTTAATTTCAGTCATCTTCTTGATCATATGCATACATTCAAGAATATTGGTTATTCACTATGGCAACATCTTCTTGGATTAAAAGACACAATAGCATCAAGAAATGATTTAAGTAGCAAAACTCAAAACCAATCTTATGGCCAATTTTTGATAGAAATGGACAAGAAACAACTTATGCACTTGCTCCATGGATTCAAAAATAACAGATGAGGTATTATCAAGAAAGGGAGTTGTACTTTAATTTACATTGCAAGAAAAAAGTGATGCTTCTACTTTTGTAGCATATAATAGTGAATGCATTCAAGCCTTCATTAGTAAGTACGAACTGGAAACGTCAAAATATCTGAAGTAAAAGACAGAGAAACAAAAGATATAGATGTAATCTCGATGCTAATGAGAATACAAATATATCTTCTTTCATGGACTTGCTATATACTTATATGCAAAAAGCCAATGCAAAAATGGAGAGGGAGTTAATGGTAGGTTGTGAAAGAAAGGTAATTTAATTTTAATAATATTCTATTTTTTCACATATGTCTACATTACTTTTCTTTAATAATTTGATTTTTATTGTAGACTCGAATGTTCACAAATATGTGGACTTTTGGACATCACATTAGAATCAAAATGATTGATTCTTTACGTCAAATAGAGGATTCTAGTATTGTTGCTTCTTTCAAGCAACTATCACATGCTAGCTCAAAAGATATGAACCTTATAGATAGCAAACTCGGATATGTATGTATGTGTGTATGTATATATATGTGTATGCATATGTATGTGTGTATGCATGTGTATGTGTGTATGCATGTGTGTATGTATGTGTGTATGTGTGTGTATATGCATATATGTATATGTGTGTGTATGTGTATGTAGGTATGTATGTGGATGTATGTATGTGTGTATATTTGTATGTGTGTGTGTATGTGTGTGTATGCATATATGTATATATTTATGCATACACACACATGAAGTTATACATGAACTTACACATAAGTCTACTCTTGAGAGAGCACATGAACTTATACATAAGAGAGCACATGAACTTGTTTAAGAGAGCACATGAACTTATACATAAGTCTATTCTTGAGATCTTTGGCCATACATAAGTGGATTACTTGTTTAAGAGAGCACATGAACTTATACATAAGTCTACTCTTGATTTCTTTGGCCATACACACAAGTGACCAAACGGTGTTCGATTTCAGATCTCTCTAAATCAGTCGGACCCTTAGATCATAG
This sequence comes from Ceratopteris richardii, assembly GCA_020310875.1. Taxonomy (NCBI): domain Eukaryota; kingdom Viridiplantae; phylum Streptophyta; class Polypodiopsida; order Polypodiales; family Pteridaceae; genus Ceratopteris; species Ceratopteris richardii. The sequence continues at coordinate 25,729,966 of CM035414.1, read as the reverse complement.
GCTTACTTTATTACATTCTCCCCCTTGGGAAAGATTTTTCTCCTAAAAAATAAAGCTATATATAATAACTAGGCAACCCCTGAGCCTCATGTTCTAAAATCGGAAGAACATGGTCATGCTCTAAAACTAGAAGAAGATGTCTTATCTCTATGGTGGGACCCTTGCCCAAATGATACAAAAACACTCTTTGACTTTACACTTTGATAAACTTTTCAAATTACAAAGGAGTGAATGAATTATAACGTTGGATCTAGAAATATCACCAACCACTTCATTGTTTCTCGATGTGCGATCTAGGCACAAACATATGAAATGGATGGATTCCAATTATGAGTCCATTTCTAGGTATGAATTGTGCATGGACTTAGTAACTAAGGTGGGATTTTAATCACAATCAAGAGTTTGAGAACTCTTGATTCACTTGAATTTTATTTTGAAAACTTGAAGTTTGGGTGATCCAAAGCATCTAACTTGGATGTTTATGCCATGGTATATTCTCAACCAACATTTACCTGATTTTTTCACCCAACTTGTAGACTACCTAGTCCAAATAGGTGGAAACAAATCCTATCTAAACTCGAGGAGAAAGTGTACCATTGACACGTGATCAACCATACTTTATCTTTGATCAAGTCAAATTCAAAATGAAAAACTGTGGAGCTGAGGACTTTACTCAAAGTATTTATCTTTAACTTCATGGCAATTGTCAAGCTGATGAGCAATTCCTAACTTCTCTATTCTAGAGTATATTGGACTCTAGAAAATCATGAGAGTTATGCTAGTAATTGGAAGCAAAACCAAATGAATAAGTTAGCTTAGACTTATCATCTTTTGAAGATTGAAAAGAGGTTCTTGTATAGAACATCTATCTAGGATGTTTAATTTAGCTACTTGGTTCTAATCGGCTAGCCCTTGACTTTTGTGAAAAGAACCTGAATCATATCTAAGTCAAATCCAAAAGATTCAGCAAGTAGAAAGAAAGAACTCAAACTATGTTTAACCAATTCAAAATTTGAAGAGACATAAACTTGCTATGAGTCAAAATCTAGATGATGCAAGACTTTAACTTTATAAATGTTGGATGTGATGGCAGGGTACAATCAGAAGATCAAGCTGGTGCTGCTAGACCTGCTTCACACCTGCCCTCTTTTCTCTTCAGATATGGTTAGGAGACTCCTTGAGCTTCCAAATGACACCAAGAAACTATATATGTGCTTTACAAAATGATTGAGTAATGACCAAATCAAAACAGATGATTTTGAACCTTCACAACTCCAAAAACTTTCTATTCCTGTATTGACACCTGCTCAGTCCTAAGCTCAGTGTGACCAGCACACTTGCAATTGGTTTAATTCCTTCTGGGAGTATTAAATTAACTTAACAAGCTACCATTAGCAAGTTAAATCACTCCAAATAACAAACTATACACTGAGCATGATCTTTAGCAAAATCAGGGACACCCCCGATTTTTTAGGAACAACACAGAGAAATACCAGTGATCACTTCGACAGCGATTTCTCCCAATTGGCTGAATAGAATGACTTGAAATTTTGTAGTGTTGTAGAATGCTTTGCGCTGGTTCCAATGAGCCCTGGATCATCAAATTTGGTTCAGTAGATCATGAGATATGCCCTGTTGAAGTTGACAGACTTGGAGGTAGTCACTCAGAGAAAAACACAGAGATAATGACTATGAGTATATGTATTGAATCTATGAAATGTACATTCCCATTGGCATGTAGAGTGATGCCCAATGGTACTCAGAGGTGTAGGCTCAATAGTAGCTCTCACACACTCACAATTTTGCTTGGGTTAGCCTCGGGAAAGGTGTCACAAGACCCGCGACTTTTTCATAGTCTTTTATAAGTCATCACTTGAGATTTGAATTTCAAATTCAAATGTAGGCTCCCTCAAATCTCTCAACTAATCACATGGAGATATTCTCTCCATTCATAACTTCTAGTTTCCACTACTTTTGAATGTAGGTGAGATTACAAGAGGTGAGTTAAGTCACTTTGACTTTTACATTGGATAAAGGATAATAAAGCATAGGCATGTGTTTCTATGGTATATGGTTCACATGAATAGATCCTTCAAGGGTCCAAACTTTTATGTTTTCCAAGGGTTCAGTAGTCCAAGCTTTATGTTGAGTCTTCAAGGTACACAACAAGGCCAAGTGTTAAGGCTTGTTTTGCACCAACAACTCCCCCTCAAGCCAAACACTTGCTTGAGTCTTCATCTTTAGTCTTCAATGATATCCTGCAATCCAATCATGGATTTAAACCTGCATAGCTTGCTCCCATCCAAAGATTTTGTAAGCAAATCTGCACATTGAATATTAGTGGACACATATGATAATTGGATTTCTTTGCTAAGTAATTTCTCCCTCACATAGTGGTAATGCACCTCTATGTGTTTTGTCCTAGCATGATACACAGGATTAGCTGCTAGGTGAAGTGAACTTGTGTTATCTCCAAATATGATAGGTGGCCTTGTATATAGACCTAATTCTGAATATAGTAGCTTCAACCATATGGCTTCTTGAGTGGCATTGGCTAGCCCTCTGTACTCTGCCTCAGTAGATGATAGAGCCACTGTGGGTTGTTTCTTGGATGACCAAGAAATTGGTTTATCACCTGCAAAGCATATGTAACCAGATGTACTCCTCCTGTCATCTTTGCAACCTGCCCAATCTCATCTGAGTATACCTTGATGTCAATGTCTGATGAATATGGATAATACAAACCATGATTTTGTGTTCCCTTTAGATACTTTACTATCTTCTTGGCTGCCTCCAAATGTGGTACTCTTGGCTTATGCATAAATTGGCTAAGTACACTAACACCATATGAGATATCAATCCTAGTTAAGGTAGCATAATTGAGACTACCTACCAAACTTTGATAACCTGTAATATCCTTGAGTTCTTCTCCTTCATGTGCACTGAGTTTGTGATTGACCTCCATAGGGATGTTTGAGACTTTAGCTTCCTGCAAATTAAACTTCTTGACCATGTCCTGAATGTACTTCTTCTGAGTAATGAATATACCTGAATTTGTGTATACCAATTCAAGTCCTAGAAAGTACTTCAATAATCCAAGATCATTGATCTTGAATTCCTTCATCATTTGACTTTTGATGTGTCTAATTCCTTGAACATCATTTCCTGTAATAATGATGTCATCAACATAGACACACAAGTATATTACCTCTGAATTGTTCTTCTTTATAAACAATGAAGTATCTGCTTTACTCATCACAAATCCTTGATCCAAGAGATAGGTTGTCAACCTATAATTCCATGCTCTAGGTGCCTGTTTCAATCCATACAGAGCCTTCTTCAATTTGCAAACATGATTTACCTTATTGGGATCCTCATAGCCAGGTGGTTGTGACATGTAGACCTCTTCAGATATCCATCCATTCAAGAATGCATTCTTTACATCCAATTGGTACATGTTCCAATTCTTGGATGCAGCTACACTCACCATAATTCTGATAGTTGGCATCTTGGCCACAGGAGAAAATGTCTCCTCATAATCAATGCCTTGGGTTTGTGCAAAACCCTTGGCTACCAACCTAGCTTTGTACCTGCTTATTGTACCATCTGAGTTCCTTTTGAGTTTGTAGATCCATCTGGATCCTATCACCTTCATGGAGTCCTTCTTGGGTACCAAGTCCCAAGTATCACTCTCCTTGAGAGCCTCCATTTCTTCATCCATTGCTTCCTTCCATTCTGGTTTAGTAATTGCTTCTTCATATGTACCTGGTTCTTCATTCAAGATATCCTTTGCAAGATATACAGAGTGCTTGGTTACAAGTGAAGTATCATACCCATACCTAATAGGTTTCTTCTTTTCCCTTGAAGATCTCCTCATAGCTTGAGTTGAGGATTCTGGATTGTCTTCAAGTTGCTTCATCTTCATCTTCCCTTTGGATTTCCAAGCTTTGAATTCTTCAATGTTGATGGTGTCTTCATCATCTGAGCTTGTGTCCTCATTCTGAGTTGGTTCTTGCCTGACAAGCTTTGGAAAGTCTTCTTCCATATCATAAGGTAGGCTAACTTTCCTGCACTCATTATCATACCATGAATCATTTTCATCAAAGATGACATCTCTGCTTACCTTGAAGCCTTTGTTTGAGGGGTTATAGAACCTGTATCCTTTCTGATTCAAATCATAACCAATAAAGATACACTTTTCAGCCTTAGGGTCTAGCTTTCCCCTTACCTGTGAGGGAATATGCACATATGCAACACACCCAAAGATTTTGCAATGATCCAGAGATGGTCTCTTACCATGCCAAGCCTCATAGGGTGTCATTCCATCAAGTGTCTTTGATGGCAACCTGTTGATTAAGTATGTGGCAGTAGATACACTCTCTGCCCAAAGATAATTTGGTAATTTTTTCTCATTAAGCATAGACCTAGCTGTCTCCACAATGAGTCTATTCCTTCTTTCAGCTACCCCATTTTGTTCAGGTGAGTACCTTGTGGTAATCTCCCTCTTGATGCCTCTTTCCTGCAAGAACTCTTCAAAGTCATTGGAGAAGTATTCTCCACCACCATCTGACCTTAGCCTCTTCAAATGTCTACCTGTTTGATTCTCAACTAATGCAAGATATCTTTTGAAACAATTAAATACTTCATCTTTATGTTTCATGAAGTACAAGACAGTCCATCTGCTATAATCATCTATAAAAGATACATAGTACCTTGATCCAGATATGGATGGCTCCTTGCTTGGTCCCCAAACATCTGTATGCACCAATTCCAAGTAGTCTTCATGCATGAAACCCTTTTTGGTATATGGCAATCTGTGTGACTTACCACACTGACAAGCCCCACACTTGTATATCATGTGTTGCTTGGATACATTAGGTATCCCAAGCACACATTGATCCCTACTCATTTGCTTTATGGTCCTCTCTCCAATGTGACCTAATCTCTTGTGCCACATCTCCAATTCTGATAGGGTTTGGTCCTTGTAATTGTACAATGCAATATTCTTAGTATCCTCAAGTTCAAAGGTAAATAGTCTACCTGATTTCTCTCCCTTGGCTATCCTTCTGAATCCATGTCTTGGATCCTCCACATATGCACCATGTTGAGTGAACCTGACCTGTAGACCTTTTTCCACAATCTGACCTACACTCATCAGATTCTTGGTGATTGTTGGGACATACAATACTTTGCTTAGCAAATTCTGACTACCATCACTTGTTTTGACATTACCTACTTTAACCACTGAATGTTTAGTGTCATCACCTGTCTGCACTTGGTGCTTGCCTTTAGGTTCTTCCAAATCAGAGAGTAAGGCAACATTCCCAGCTACATGGTTAGAACAACCTGAGTCAATATAGAACAAATGATCATCATTGATACCTGATTTAGATGTCATGTTCATAATCAACAAGGAATCATCTTGATCCTCTGCATAATTGTTGTAATCCTTTCTGTTCCTGTATCCTCCTTGATAATTGCCATTGTGATTGTAGCTATTGTTATAGTTATTTTTGTAACTATTGTTGTAGCCATGGTAGCCTTGAGATTGATTGAACCTGCCTCTGCCTTGAGAGTATCCTCCTCTTTGGTGACCTCTTCCTCTTTGATTCTTGTAGTTTTTGTAGCATTCATCTGTAGTATGGTTAGACAAGCCACAAATATTGCATGGAGATTGGTTATAGGGTCTCCCCCTACCTGACTTACCTCCTCTGCCCCTACCTCTAGATGATCTACCTCTCCCTGCATAGTTTGCTTGGGAGGTGGATCCTTCTTCATCAACTTTCTTACTTTTACCCTTGTCTTTAGACTTCTTATCTGTATATAGGGCAGAGGGATTGTTACCTTTTGATTGCTCTCCATTCTTTGTGATCTTTGCTTCATGTGTGAATAGTTGTCCAATCAGAGTTGTTAGATCAGGTGCTTGGATGTCCATGTACAAGTCCATTGCAGTGGTAAAGCTTTCCCATTTGTCATCTGCTTTGAGTCCATTGATCACTTGTCTGACTATTTGCTCCTCTTCAATTTCTTCTCCAACACTTGCAAGTTGATCTGCAATGTCTTTGACTTTGGTGACAAAATCTGAGACACATTGTTTTGATTGCTTCCTGAGAGTTGTAAACTCAATCCATAGCTGGTTCTTTCTGGCCCTTGTGCTTGATGAGAAGTATGTTGACAAGGTTTCCCAAGTCTCTTGGGAAGTCTTACAGTTCCTAACATGAGGTAGACGAAAATCAGAGATAGAGTTTAGAAGATATGACCTTGCCAAAGCATCTTTAGCACACCATTGATTAAGTCTCTCATGCTCATCCTTTGTAGGTAGGCCTCTGGTTTTGAATGAGGGCAACTCCTCATCTCCTGATATGTATCCATACAAGCTTCTCCCTTGTAGATAAGTCTTCATTCTTAATGACCATGCCTGGTAGTTATTCCTATCCAATTTGTCAATAAAGGAAGGGAAACCATCACCCATGATTACCTTATTTGCTCTGATACCACTGTTGGATGTGATGGCAGGGTACAATCAGAAGATCAAGCTGGTGCTGCTAGACCTGCTTCACACCTGCCCTCTTTTCTCTTCAGATATGGTTAGGAGACTCCTTGAGCTTCCAAATGACACCAAGAAACTATATATGTGCTTTACAAAATGATTGAGTAATGACCAAATCAAAACAGATGATTTTGAACCTTCACAACTCCAAAAACTTTCTATTCCTGTATTGACACCTGCTCAGTCCTAAGCTCAGTGTGACCAGCACACTTGCAATTGGTTTAATTCCTTCTGGGAGTATTAAATTAACTTAACAAGCTACCATTAGCAAGTTAAATCACTCCAAATAACAAACTATACACTGAGCATGATCTTTAGCAAAATCAGGGACACCCCCGATTTTTTAGGAACAACACAGAGAAATACCAGTGATCACTTCGACAGCGATTTCTCCCAATTGGCTGAATAGAATGACTTGAAATTTTGTAGTGTTGTAGAATGCTTTGCGCTGGTTCCAATGAGCCCTGGATCATCAAATGTGGTTCAGTAGATCATGAGATATGCCCTGTTGAAGTTGACAGACTTGGAGGTAGTCACTCAGAGAAAAACACAGAGATAATGACTATGAGTATATGTATTGAATCTATGAAATGTACATTCCCATTGGCATGTAGAGTGATGCCCAATGGTACTCAGAGGTGTAGGCTCAATAGTAGCTCTCACACACTCACAATTTTGCTTGGGTTAGCCTCGGGAAAGGTGTCACAAGACCCGCGACTTTTTCATAGTCTTTTATAAGTCATCACTTGAGATTTGAATTTCAAATTCAAATGTAGGCTCCCTCAAATCTCTCAACTAATCACATGGAGATATTCTCTCCATTCATAACTTCTAATTTCCACGACTTTTGAATGTAGGTGAGATTACAAGAGGTGAGTTAAGTCACTTTGACTTTTACATTGGATAAAGGATAATAAAGCATAGGCATGTGTTTCTATGGTATATGGTTCACATGAATAGATCCTTCAAGGGTCCAAACTTTTATGTTTTCCAAGGGTTCAGTAGTCCAAGCTTTATGTTGAGTCTTCAAGGTACACAACAAGGCCAAGTGTTAAGGCTTGTTTTGCACCAACAATAAAGATCTCGTTCGACAAGGTATTGAAGTTTTTTTTTTCTATCTTTTAAGAGAAAATAGTTTCATTCTCAAAAGGTATCATAGAGTAAATCTCATCATCCAACCACAAGATACTAGTGTGGTATCCAACATCACTGTGTTGACCCAATGAGGTCCTATTGATGAGCTTTTACTCAAATAATACTTCACTTGAGACTACATTCATGCCTATATTCAATCTTTATGACTCCTTACTAGGAATGCAATTCTTGTGCATTGGGTTGACTCAAAGGATTGAATTTATTGCATTACACTAGGAACTTGGTGCTTGACTTAGTCAATCAATTGCATAGTTGAAAGGATCATTTCAATGTCAAAGTACTTCATTAGAAATTTAACAAATATTTCTTATCAACAACACTTAATCTTGAGGCATTTCGTAATTCAAATAAGCACGAGTCTTTCTTGGAAAAAGAAGATCTTTGAAGCTATTAACTTCACATCTTCTACTTCGTTGATCTTGAAGTATCTTGAGATCATTATACTACCTCCTTGAATTTAAACTTCTCTTTGGAAGTTTTAATTCCCTTGAAGGTCAAATATAACTTCAAAATTCATTCGCATACTAAATGATAATTATCATCCCAAAGTCTTATGTCCCATACCATCTTTCCTACATCAATCTGAGTATAAAATTTGGTGTCCCTTACCACCCTATTTTATATTCACATTAATGTGTAGGTGATGCTTATCCTAAAGTTTAAACATATCATTATAGAGTACCTTTTCACTTCAACTCTTTAAAAGAATTTTGAAGTTTTAGGCATTACCTCTATTTTGATATTCTAGGTTTTGGTCCCTTCACATGATTGTTTCATGATCTTGTGCTTTGCTTTGGGAACTTGAAAACCAGTTGATAGAATATCTATTCTTCTTTGCTCCGGTTTTCAAACAAAAATGAGTTATAATTCCAAGTACTTGAATTTTCACAATTTCAAGTCCAATTGGTTTATTCTTGACCAATTTGTAGTGACAAGATCTTTTTACTTTTTGATTTTAAATTCATTTCTTACTAATGTTTTAGGTACCTACCCCAGTAGAGACTTTATAGGAATCTCTCTACTGCTTAAGTCTAAACATCCGCTCATGCTTTTTCGATTGTACCAAAATCCCTTTAAGGATAGGTAAACTTTATATTGTACCTTCCACAGACTTAATTATCATCAACATAGTTGCATACTACATACTTGGAATATTTCACTCTATTCAGGCTTGGAGTAGCTTACTCCTATCACACATTTCCATTGGATAAATGGACTTGAGTAAAACTTTCCCAAAAGGAATTTGATTTCCAATACTTGGGCAAATTTGAGACTAGTTCCAATCACAATTTCTTGGACAATGTTGGGGTTCTTCAACACATCACTACTTACTCACATAATAGAATGAGGCACACACCAGTGCTTACTCAGAATGAACAAAAATACATCAAGGGAGATTATGTAACTATCAAAGATTACAGAGTTTGAGCATTGAAAATGAATATAGAGCTATAATCATGTTTGGTAGGAGAATTCCAAGATTTACCCTTAGTTCAGCCTCTCTTCACATACAACATAAGTCTTATTAAATAAACGAAGCATCCACATCATGTGAATAGAACCGTTTACATCATGCAACAAAGTTGTTAAAATCAGATTGTAACTAACTTTCAAAAATCAGACCCATAAAAAATTCTGAGTAAGCAAGATCCGACTGAGCAAACTCCAATTTAGCAAACTGACCAACTTTAAATATCCAATTAAGCAATGTTTCTTGCACAAACATCCACTATTAACACCTAGCACTGCCAAGTGGATGATTTGTCAAAATATAACCTGAACTCACAAACGCGTGATCAATCACAACCACACTCAATTCTCTATTTTGGTTCTCCATTTATGCCATTTCTTAGACCATCGTACTTTATAAAACTCTCTCAACTTCTACTTCAATATCCATTTGCACCATAATTACCTTTTGAACTTCCTCTTCCCGAACCAAGTCTTGTTGCACTTCTTCCTTCAAATCCTGTTGTAACAATTTCCCCTTCAGCTCTTCTATTTGCTATAGTAATTCCTCTTTGTCTTTCTGATTCTGCTCAATGATCTCCAACAATTGAATTTCAATTGAGAAACAAAACGAGATTGTAGAACTTCATAAAGATACTGAATTAAAGCTTCTTGTCTTTCTTTAATACCATTTCACAATTCTTGCATCCTCTTTTGCATTCGCTGCTTCATTAATCCCATATCTAATTCTGACATTAGTAGAGCATCCATCTCTACTTCTTCCATGTGCAATATCTGTTTTTCCAATACCTACAAAGGTTTAATTCTTAAATGTAATACCTCATTCTCCAATTGTAATGCTACATTTTCCTCTACCAAAATTTTCATCTCTTTACTCATCGTCTCCTACATCTTTATTGTCCAATCTTCAAATACATATAAAGATTGTTTTACCTTGATTAAATCTATAGCTTGCTCCTTTCTCAAATCTACAATACCTACCTCATACTATTCCGAATTCAAGTGTAACACCATCTGAAAACCTTGAACCTTCTTTTGTTGCTCTTGATATTCCTTTGAATTTAGTAATTCATTCAACAACTTTTGTTCTTTTAATAATTCCTGCTGTTTCACCATAAAGTGATGCACTGCCTCCAATTTTATATGGATCCTCAATATCCTTATGACTAGAGAAGATATATGATCCATCTCCTCAAACGGTAATTGTACAATTGGTGTCTTTAATGTTGAATCCATTCTTCTTTTCTTCAACAACCTAACACTCTAAAAGAACTTGGGGAAGCTTGTAGGAGGTAGAAAAGTGCATTTCGAAGCGACAAAGTTTGGTCCAGCCAACCGGCACAAGACCAACCCTTGAGCTTATGGAGACTCAAATAGACCCTATTGACATGCCATAAGTGCAAAGAAATGCACTATGTACTTTGGAGCATCAAGGAGAAAGAATCGATACAAAACAGATAGGTTCGCATGTTGACTAACTTAAACTTACTATCTATGGAAGAGATAATGAACTTCAAATGCTCATAGCAATCAGGGTGATTACAATTAGAAACACTCCTTTTATGGGAGTGATACAAATAGGGTTACATATAGAGAATGTATAAAAGTATAAGGAATGAGCAAACTATGCTATGGAAATGAATCAGACACTCAACAGTGGTACCTTCTATTTTTAAAAAATATGTAGAGATTGACCCCGAGATAGAAAAACTCAGATTTCTCCCAATGGACTGAATCAAATGCTATGAAAACTTATAGGCGTAAATTAGACACTAATATCTTTCCAATGAGCCATCTTTCACTCAATTGAGAGCTCTGTAGAGAGATCCCCAACCTCTACAAGATTATTGTTGGCAAAGAAGATGATGCAGAGAATTGAAGGAGCAAGACAATGATGGTCACAAGTGTATGTATATTCCTTCATGTATTGTACAAGTGATTTAAAGTCTTTATATGGAATCAAGGAGTGTTCCAAGACTTCTACAAGTTTTCTTTGAACTCAAATGAAGGTGGGAATGGTTGTTGGAGGGAATCAATTCACTTTCCTATAATCTAGGAAAAGTGAAGATCTAGTTTGATCTACTTATAGATGATTGATTTCTTGATTGAATGCAACTCAACCACCACAAATTTGCGGGATTTGGGCTCTATCTTTCTACCTTTACATGCCTAAAGTTCAAGGCTTTTACAATGGTAAATGAACCATCAAAAATCTCTTAAGAAAAATAGAATAAATGAGCATAGGTAAAAGAACTCTCCAATGGATATTCTTTTGTTGTAATCCAAGCAATAGTTTTTGATGTAGATCAAATCCACCTCAAGAATAGTGTAAGATTGAGGTTCCAATAGCTCCCCCTCAAGCTAAAGTATTCTTGAGTCTTCATTCTCTGATAGGTTGAATACCTGCCATAGCTTTGAATCTACAAAGCTTTATTCCATTAAGTGCCTTCCTCATCACATGTGCTACTTGCTTTTCAGTTGGAACAAAAGAAATGTCAATCTCCTTTGCCATGAGCTTCTCTCTAATGAAGTGGTAATGAACCTCTATGTGTTTGGTTCTCGCATGGAAAATAGGATTTTCCGCTAGATGTGTGGAACTTACATTATCTCCAAATATGTGAGGTTTGGAAATCACAAGTCCCAAATCTGTATACAATGCTTTTATCCATATTGCCTCTTGAGTTGCTATGGTCAAACGTCTGTACTCTACTTCAGCTGAGGATAAAACAATTGTAGGTTGCTTCTTGGAACTCCATGACACTAGCTTTGAACGTGCAAATGCTAAGTAATCAAAAGTACTTGTTCTATCATCCTTAGCTCCTGCGGAATCTGCATCTGAATAGGTTTTGATATCCAAATCTGAAGAATAAGGATAGAATATACCTTCATTGATTGTACCTTTGAGATACTTAAGTAATCTCTTAGCTGCATCCATGTGTGGTCTTCTCGATGAGTGCATGAATCGACTAAGCACTCTGACACTATATGAGATGTCTGCCCTTGTATGAGTAGCATATATCAAACTACCTACCAAGCTTTGATACTCTTTAATGTCTTCAATTTTCTCACCTTCATAAACACTAACTTTATGATTCATCTCCAAAGGTGTACCTACAGGTTTTGTGTTCTCCATTTTGAACTTGAGAAGTACATCCTGAATGTATCTTCTCTAAGTCAAATACATTCCTTCATCTGTGTATATCACCTACATACTTAGGAAATATGTGAGTTCACCTAGGTCACTAATTTTGAAATCCTCTTGCATGTCTCTCTTGATCCTTTGGATGCCATTTAGATCATCACCTCTCACAATAATATCATCTACACATACAGAGATAGATAACCTCATCTTGATCCCTTTTGATGAATAGAGAAGGATCTCAGTTGCTAGCTTTGAACCCTTGATCTTGAAGGTATGTAACCAACCTATAATTCCAAGCTCTAGGAGCTTTTTGCAATCCATACAATGCTTTCTTAAGTCTGCAAACATAAGATGCATGATTAGGGTCTTCAAAACTTGGTGGTTGTGACATTTATACCTCTTCACTTATCCAACAATTTAAGAATGCATTTTGCACATCAAGTTGGAGAAGTCTCCAATTCCTTGCAGCAACTACACTTATCAATGTTCTGATTATAGTCATCTTTGCAACTAGTGAGAATGTTTCCTCATAGTTCATACCATGATTTTGTGAGCATCCTTTGGCAACTAATATTGCCTTGTACCTACAAGCTGATCCATCTGAATTTCTTTTAACTTTATGTATCCGTCTGCAACCAATTACCTTTTGATTCGGTGACATTGGAACCAAATCCCAAGTGTCCATCTCCTTCAATGCATCTATTTCTTCTTTCACGGTCTTTTCCCAGTTAGGGTTTCCCTTTGCCTCTTCATAGGTTGAGGGTTCCTCTGAAATAGAGTCTTTAACCAAGTAGATTGAATGCTTTGTAACAAATGTGGAATCATATCCATACCCTTCTAGTTGTTTCTTCTCTCTTGCTGATCTTCTAGGTGCTTGTTTGGAGCATTCTCAACCTCTTGCATCTTTGCTTTGCCTCTTGACTTCCATAGTTTGTAATCCCTTTCTCTTTCATCTTCATCATCATCTGTATCACTTCTTGGATCCTGGACCTGTGTATAATGCTTGCTTCCTAATTGATGAGAATCAGAATCAAGATCATATGGTAGAGTTATCTTTTGTTTGTCTTCATCATACCAAGACCTGTGTTCTTCAAACACAACAACTCTACTTGTAGTGAATCGCTTGGTTGAAGGATTATAGAACCTGTAACCCATCTGAGTTGAATCATATCCAATAAACACTGCCTTTGTTTCCCTTTCATCTATCTTACCTCTTATTTGTGATTGTACATAAACATAAGCTAAACAACTTAGAAACCTTGCAACGTCCAAGACTAGGTTTTCTTCCATGCCATGCTTCATAAGGAGTCATACCGTAAAGTGATATGGATGGTAATCTATTGACAAGGTACACAACAGTTGAAATATCTTTTGCCCATAGATAATGTGGAAATTTCTTCTCTTCAAGCATTGTTCTGGCTTATCCAATCAATATCTTATTTCTTCTCTCAATGATTCCATTCAGTTGAGGAGAGTACCTGGTAATCACCTCCCTTTTGATACCTTTATCTTGCAAGAACTCATCAAACTCTTTGGAGAAGTATTCTCCCCATCCATTAGATCTGAGCTTCTTTAGTGATCTACATGTATGATTCTCCACATGTGCTAGATACTTCTTGAAGCAATCAAACACTTCATTCTTACTCTTGATAATGTAAAGAATAGTCCATCTACTATGGTCGTCAATAAATGAGACATAATACCTTGATCCTGCCAATCAAGGCTCTTGACTTGGTTACCATACATTTGTGTGTACTAAGTTCAATAAGTTGTTGTGGATGTAGCCTTTATGGTTGAATGGTTGTCTTTGTGCCTTCCTAATCTAAAATGCATCACACTTGTTGATCATGTGTTGTTTTGATATGTTTGGCAATCCTAGAACACTTTGATCCCTACATATATCCTTCAAGGTTCTTTCATTCACATGAGCAAGTCTCTTATACCACACTTCAAGCTCACTTAGGGTTTGAGACCCAAAAGTGAATACATATATGTTCTTGGTTTCTCCTACTTCAAAAGTAAAGAGCCTACCATGCTTCTCACCTTTCGCTGTCTTGTTGAAGCCTTGACATGGATCTTCCACAAAGGCTCCATGTTGGGTGAACCTGACTTGCAAGCCTTTTTCAACTATTTGGCCTGCACTTATTAGGTTTTTAGTGATAGTGGGTACATAGAGAACCTTACTCAGAATGTTTGTCCTACCATTGGAAGCTTTGACATTACCAATCTTCTCCACATTGTGCTTTGTGTCATCCCCTGTTTGCAGTTCATGTCTATGCTTTGGACTTTCCAAATTAGATAGAAGAGCAATGTTGCTTGCAATATGATTCGAACATCCTGAATCTATGTAGAACAAATGATCATCTTCTTTGCCTTCTTTGTGGCTTAGATTCATAAGACGTAATGAGTCTTCATGTGGTTTATCTTCTGAATAATTGTTGTTGTACCTTCTATTATAGCCTCTATTGTTATTGTTGAAGTTGTGTCCACCTGTGCCTTTATTGCTTCCATATCCACCTCTTTCACTTCCTTTCTAGGTGTTCCCATTGAACCAACAATTCTCAGTGGTGTGGTTAGTCTTATCACAAATGGCACAAGGTTGAACATTCTAAATTTTGGTTTTGTCTTGCTTTGGTCCTTTATTCTTCCCTTTCCACTTGTTTTTGCTTGTGAAGTTGGCTTGGGAAGTGTCTTTCCGCTTCTTATCCTTCTTCTTGCCTTTCTTCTTCTTATCCTTCTTATCTGCATATAGAGTGCTAGTTGAATTATCATGATAGGATTTACCTTCCTTTATGCTATTGTTGGCTTCTTGATTGAAGCATTGTCCAAAAAAGATGTTTAACTCTGGAGTTTGCACATCCATGATGAGATCATATGCGGTAGTGAAAGATTGTCATTGCTTATCACTTCAAATGCTGTTGAGAATTTGTCTCATGATGACCTCTTCTTCAATCAGCTCTCCAATGGATGCTAACTGATCTGCAACCTCCTTGTTGGTAGCAAAATCCGTGATGGTTTGTTTAGGTGTCTTCTTCATTTGGTTGAACTTGTTCCAAAGATGATTCTTTCTTGCTTTGGTACTAGCAGAAAAGAAAGTCTCGAGGGCATCCCAAGTCCCTTGAGATGTCTTGCATCCTCTAATATGTGTTAATAGAAAGTCAGAGATAGAGTTTAGTATGTATGACTTTGCTTGAGCGTCCCTTGCGCACCAAAGTGTGAGCTTATCTATCTCCTCTTGTGTAGGTCCTCCTTTGGATCTTGGAATAGGCATAACTTCATCACCTACTACAATTCCATAAAGATTTCTACCTTGCAAATAGGCCTCCATTCTGATTTGCCGAGCCGCATAGTTGTGTCAATCAAGCTTCTCAATCATTGAGGGAAAGCTTGTTGGTGCAAATACCAAGCCTACACATTTGGCTAAAGTTTATGTACAATTGAAGCTTCATGGAAACCATTGCTAGGAAGCTTTTATCTTTTGCTGTGTAAAAGTCATTATAACTTGAAAAGAATATTTGTAATCACCACCAAACTTGTGGATTTATTAGTTCAAAAAGTCACGACTCCACTTGAGAGAATATCTCCTAAATTGGAGGACTACTTTTTAGTGAGAGCCAATGGAAGATTCAATTTCAAATTCAAATCTCACATCTATAAAAAGATTTCTAAAAACTTGAGGGGTGTGTGGCTCCATATCCGAGTTTTCCTAGACCACATTGTAAGAGAGTAAGGCATAATTCATAGCCTATACTACTCACAATCATTAGGCCTTGCGTATCATGCTAATGATCTTGTACAACATTATGTTCTAATACAATAGATCTATACTTCTCATCTATGGTCTCTTTGTTATAGTCACTTATTACAGTCAACTTTTACTGCTCATATCTCAGTCATTTTTTCACCATTTTCAATGTTCTATAGCTTGTTGGAATCAACTCCAAGTTCTCTACATGCACACAAAGTTGGAAGATAATCTATGTAGCTAATTTGGAGAAAAGCATTGTTAGCCCCCAGATTGGATCTCTTTGTAATTTTATTTTCTATTCGCACGCACCGAAAAGGCTTGGCAAAAAGATGTAACCTTATTTTGAGTAATGAAAAGGCAAGCACGGTATTCTTCGAGCGGAGAGGAATCGCCAGGTTCTCTATCTGGGCGATAGCGCTGGAGATGTTGTGTTGCAGAATTTGAAGAAACTCTGAGTACTGTGTTGATATTAAGTTCAGTAATTAATCTTTAATTACCATAATATTGTGATTAACCTTAATCACTCTGTGCGAATTGGTCAATGTGCACATGCATGGTAGACGCAATGCGGAGTGATAACTGTTGAATCAGAAGTAATTAGTTGGTAATTGACTATTTAAATTGGGAAAATTAAAAAGGGCCTCTGTATTATCAAACCCCTGTCCATCCCAAGAACCCAAAAACGAGATTAAAAGGACTTATCAGAAAGTAATTTTAACACTCGTGCTGACTGTGGGAATTGGAGTAGTTGCTTGCACAGAAGATTAAAAATTGATGAAGAACTCTTTGATATATGTCGGTAACACGCTCCGGTGAATCATACCCCAAATACCGCAGAGATCAACATCCCTGGGCAGTTCCAAACTTATTAGAAACACCCCTTGGAGGTAGAAGTACAGGACAGTTAAGTCCAATTGCAGAAGGATCGGAGCCAGTTAGTAGGTGACACTATGGTGTTGCCTGGTGGACACTTACTGCGTTCACCACTTTTTGGTACAAGTCTATCTAATTACACCAAAGTTGAGGAAAGGCTGCTAGACTTGGAGTTCAGCAATTGGTTCAACGATATTTTTGGACCAGAAAGTGAGCAGGTTGACCATCCAGTTTAGGAAGCTCACGAGAAACCTCCCCAAAATTCAGGTAACAACAACACCACCAGCAACAACATCATGAGTGGTTCATAGCAACAACAACAAACACCGCCACAGCCGCAACCGCAATTCCAGTAGCAACAACAACAGCAGCAACAACAACAGCAACCACAGCTAGTCGGTCCACCTCAACCGGTCCCAACCGGAGTGACCTATACAAAATTCAGTGGATTTCTGGGGGATGACCCTGACGCACATGTTCACACATTCGAAATCAATTATGTAGTGTTGAAGCACCCACCAAATCCGGCGTATAAGGCCATTGTGTTTTAGGCCACGCTAGTTAATGAAGCAGCAAGATGGCTGACAGAATACGATATTAATCATTTTGGTAATTATGATGATGTGAAGGACTCGTTCCTACAGAGGTTCGGCTTGAAGAAGAACCCTACATAAAGTTTTGACTATTTGCAAAACAATCGGCAAAAACCACACCAGAGTGTCTAGGAATATGCGACACTATTCAGAACTCACTTGCGGTAGCTGCCACCGGTGCATGCCAACCTGCCAGATGATGTCATAACACAATGGTTCATCAACAGATTGAATCCATAGTTAAAACAGATCATGATCATTCAATGTGTGGGCGGAATGACATTGGATGTTGTCATTGCAATGGCCTTATAGTTGGAGCACAAAGTCGGAGGGTTTACGAAGGATTTGGAATGGTTGAAAGCAAGTAAGAACGTGATCGAAGATCCATCCAAACAAGTGTACTGTACTAAGTGTAAGAACCCTGGTCACACTAGTTCCACATGTGCTCTCCATCAAATGTATTGTGCCATTTGTAACACGCCAGGGCACTCAACAGAAACCTGTGCATACAATGCAAAGGTGCAAGGTAGAGCGGCAATAAATGCCATAATATAGGAGTAGGGGCAACCAGCTAACCATTACATACCACCACAGTTGCGGACCAACCAGCAGCAAGGATACAGGAACTATCGGGGTCCGCGAAGTAATAATTTTAATCAAAATCGATGGCATGCGGGTACATTGGTTGAAGGCACCTCTCTCCCACCCCCTCGATGTCATTTCTGCAGTGAGGTTGGGCATATTCGTAGATTTTGTAAAGAAGTCGTAGAGTATGACAAAAGAAAAAAAGAAAGACAAAATCCGATGATAAATATGGTTTATATTTCCCCGGTTGATTCACAAGCAGCCACAATATAGACAAGATCGAGAAAGCAGTTGCAACCAGCAGCTAAAGTTTTCGAGCCCGGAATTCATGAGCAACAACGGATTTTTACAAAGGCCAGTCAATGGACAACTAAGGAGCCGACTGTGTTCTCTGACCCAGTTTTGGTAACTCAGTTTCCCCTGCCAAATGCAAGACGGAATGCACAAACTCCCACCCTGGCAACATCCGAATCAAAGCCAGAGTCGGTGATGACCACAACCTAAACACACCAGGTATGGGACGTTATATCTAAGGCTTCAATCACACTTCCTCTTGGACAGTTGCTCGCTCTAGTTCCTAGTGTACGACAACAATTCCAACAGCAAGTCAGCCCCGGACCTTCATGTACTATAGCAACTGCGACCATTCAACCCGAGATGGATCCTACGAAGGATCATATGGAACCGCTGATCACCGTTTGGTATAAAAACCAGAGGATCACACAAGTTTTAATTGATGGAGGGTCTCGAGTGAATATTGCAGTAGCTACACTCTGTAAGAAATTGGGTTGGACCCAAATTGAACTAGTGGAGTTCTTTGTTCGAATGGCAGACCAATCTAGAGTCCGTCTGATTGGACTAATGTGTAATATTCCCATCACCCTGGAGGGAACTACATTTAAAATGACTTTTGTAGTCCTGGAGCTACCCGAATCTAGCCTTGACTACAACTTACTCTTCGGTCAACCATGGCTATGACAAGCCAAGGTTGTGCAGGATTGGTCAGCTCAAGAGTTAATTTTTAAGAATAATCACCAGAATATGTTGTTGCATTGGACGCTATGCAACCTTGTGATCTACATGCACGCCCATATGTAGCAGAGCCAGTCCATATGTTGGATAGGCTATCTGATGATGAGGAGGAGGCTTTCCTCAAGATTAATAAGGACCTCATCGCATTAGGTAAAGTTGACTTACAGTCGGTAGCAGATAATTGGAGTCCGACAGCTTGTACGGTCATACCACTGACCGAAGCAGCAAAAGCATATGCCGACATAAATATGGATGAATCGACATTACAACAAGTGTTGCAGCTAGTTGATGACTTGGCAAAACCTCGACACCTATATGTACCGGAGGATCAGCTAGTACTGTACAATTTGGGTGACACGGTCAACCCGAGACCAATAAAAATTAAGGCAGGATTAGCAGACAAATTACAAAGACAATTTAGCGCAACTCCTACGCGAATTCTCAGCTGTCTTTGCTTGGGATTACAGGGACATGAAGGGTCTTGACCCACAAATTTAACAACATAGAGTGGTGCTGAAACCGGATGCGAGATCCATCAAACAACCTAGTTATAGGATGAATCCTAACTATGCGGCACAGGTTAAGGCCGAACTTGATCGTTTGTTGAAGGTGGGATTTATTGTGCCAATTGAGCATGCCGAGTGGATCTCGCCAATAGTAATAGTTGTTGGGAATGATGGATGGACACTCCAAGAGATTGAGTAGGTACTACCAAATCCTACTTTGTACCAGCCCTTTGATGCTTCAGAGTTGATAAGTCGACCCTTTTGGCTTTCCAATGACGCCATAAAATGGCCTATGTACTTTGGAGAGGATGTATGAAACAAATGAATCAAAACAGATAACTTTGAACTTCAAGCTTCGAAGAAAACCTTCTATTTTTTACTAGACACCTGCTATATATCACTCAAAAAGACTAACTATGCTCAGAGAAATCAATTTAGCAAGTAAACCTTTACCCCCAATTTTTTAGGACTGTTGCAGACTTTGACCAGTGATCACCTCGACGAGCTTTTCTCTGAAATGGATGAATAAAAATCCTTCCAATGGCTGAATAGAAATCCTTCCACAACATGTAGACAACTTTGAGCTGGTTCCAACAAGCTTTAGATCTTTGAATTTGGTGTAGAAATGAGTGAGATATGCTCTCCACAAGTTGACAGACTTTTGGAGACTATGACAGAGAACTCAGAAATGAACAATGTAGATATATGTATTAATGAACACTTGTATACAATAGCATTGGCATGAAGATCATTGTCTAATGGTGTAGATAGGTGTGGGCTAGAGTGTAGGCCTCACACACACTCATAATTGATAATGAGAAGCTTAGAAAGAGATCCTTCTTACCGCGACTTTTTGATGAACACTTTTATAGTGATTGAAATCAAAGTTTAAATTTGAATTCAAACTTTTGGCTCTCTCTAATCATACTCCTATATCCTAGGAGATATTCCATCAATCAAAGCTAACCTTTTTCCACGAGTTCCTTTGTTAGGTGTTTTCTAAGATTCCAAAGTCAAAAATGACTTTTACAGAAAGTAAAGTGGTAATTAACCACTAGCCTTTGTTCCTACACTTCTATACATGTGTATGTATTACAAGCCAAATGTGTAGGCTTGTGCATTGCACCAACAACTCCCCCTCAAGCCAAACATTTTAGCTTGGTCTTCATCCTTCATTCTTCATAAATATCCTGCAATCCAATCATTGATTTGAACCTGCAAAGTTTGGTGACATCCAAAGCTTTGGTTAACAAATCTGCACACTACATGTTGGTTGATACATATGTTAACTGAATGTCCTTGCTTAATACGTTCTCTCTGACATAATGCTAATGGACCTCTATATGTTTAGTCTTAGCATGATAGATAGGATTAGTTGCAAGTTGAAGTGAGCTTGTATTATCTCCAAAAATCAATGGGGAGTTAGTATACAAACCCAATTCTGTATACAATAGCTTAATCCATATGACTTCTTGAGTGGCATTAGCCAATCCTCTATACTCTGCTTCTGTGGAGGATAAAGAAATAGTAGGTTGCTTCTTTGAAGACCATGATATTGGTTTATCACCTGCAAATGAAAAGTGCTCCTCCTATCATCCTTGGATCCTGCCCAATCTGCATCTGAATAGATCTTGATATCAAGGTCTGAAGTGTAAGGGAAATATAAACCATGATGTTGAGTACCCTTGAGGTACTTTAGAGTTCTTTTGGCAGCTTCTAGGTGAGGTACCCTTGGCTTGTGCATAAACTGACTTAGCACACTAACTCCATATGCAATATCTATCCTTGTTAAGGTAGCATAGTTCAAGCTTCAAACTATGCTTTGATAACCTATAATATCATCAATTCCATCACCTTCATGGGCACTTAGTGTTGGAGTTAGACGTCTGCGGAAGCACGCAAACAACACAAGGAATAAGAAGAAGCTTGGAGCACAACACACAATAGTGAATGTATTACTAGAGAATGTACAAAGATAAGTAGCCCATTAGGGCAATAGGCGTATATACAAGCTGGAGGGAAAAAAACCTCCTAAAGAGGGAAAAAAGTGCCCCGGTGGTCCTAGTGTGTTCACACACATCACTACCTAAATATATCAACAAATCCCCCCTAGGAGTGATGCGGTGAACAAGGAGCTGGCACTCATGTATAAGGAAGTGCCAAGCTATGTGGAAATCACTCCACAAAAGGAAGTAAGCCTAAAGCTTTGCGGAAAGATTCAAACTTCTCCCTAGGCAGAGCCTTCGTGAAAAGGTCTGCAATGTTCTCCTACGTGGGCACATATGCCAAGCTGATCTCCCCAGCAGAGAACCTCTCCCTGATATAGTGATAATGCACCTCAATGTGCTTAGTGCGAGCATGGAACACAGGGTTCCTCGCAACTGCCAATGGGCTCTAACTGTTAGTGAAGATGGTGGTGGGAGAAGACTGACCAACACCCAAATCAGCCATAAGGCGTCTGAGCCACACAGACTCAACAGTCGCTATGAAAGCTGCCCTATACTCAGCCTCACAACTGGAAGTGGCCACAATAGGTTGCTTCTTGCTCAACCAAGATATACATGAGCTACCAAGCATGAAGCAAAAACCACTGGTGGACACACGAGTGTCATAGCAACCAACCCAATCTGAGT
Source organism: Ceratopteris richardii (assembly GCA_020310875.1). NCBI lineage: Eukaryota > Viridiplantae > Streptophyta > Polypodiopsida > Polypodiales > Pteridaceae > Ceratopteris > Ceratopteris richardii. The sequence goes on along the minus strand of CM035414.1, from coordinate 25,707,679 downwards.
CAGAAAAAGCATGTAGATCTGGCGGTAGTGATCCCCCCCCGGGATAAAACAACCCAAGTAGCCGAGTACCACTCAAGTAGCGAAAGATGTGCTTAACCGCCTTCCAATGCGTGACTCCTGGGCAATGCATAAACCTACTCATCTGTGAGACAACAAACTGAATATCTGGCCGAGTAATGCATAAGTAAATCAAGCATCCAACAACCTGCTGATAGAGAATAGCATCAAATGCATTTCCAGCATCATGGAGACTCAATCGTAAACCTGTCTCCATAGGAGTGGTAATAGGCTTACAGTCTTCAAGGCCAAAACGCTGCAATAATGTGTCAATATATTTCGTTTGACACAAAGCCATTCCACCATCAAATTGCATAAACTGAATGCCCAAATAGTGATGCAAATGCCCCAAATCAGACATCTCAAATGAGGCATGCAAATCAGCCTTAAAATCAGCAATATGCTTCTCAATAGGACCAGTGAGCAGAATGTCGTCAACATAGACAACAATGATCAGAAGCACATCATTAGCACGCTTAACATATAAGGTGCTTTTAGTTGGACTGTTTTGAAAACCATGTGCAATCAGATAGGCATGTATCTTCTCACACCAAGCACGTGGTGCTTGCTTTAAACCATATAGCACCTTCTTTAACCTGCACACATGGTTTTCATGCCCTTTTTGCACAAAGCCACAGGGCTAAAAAACATACACTTCTTCATGCAAGTCACCATTTAGAAATGCTGTTTTAATGTCCAACTGATGTACATTCCAACCATGATGGGATGCAAGTGCACAAATGCTCCGAACAGTAGTCATACGGCATGTAGGTGCAAAGGTCTCATCAAAATCAATGTCTCTTTCCTGTGCATAACCCTTTGCAACAAGCCTAGCCTTATACCTATCAACTGTACCATCAGGTTTACGCTTCAACTTGTATACCCACTTAGTGCCAATGGCCTTCTTGCCAGGAGGCAAGTCACATAAAGACCATGTATCATTCTTCATTATAGCACCATATTCAGATTGCATAGCAGCCATCCAATTTTCTGAATTCTGTGCTTCATCAAAAGAAACAGGCTCATTCTCATCACAGAGACTAGACGCAGCCATAGCATAGCAATCTGATGCAAAGGAGGCACTATGAGAGCTTGAACGAGTACGATATGACAAAGGTGCATCTAATTTGCTGTCACGCAAAGTCTGCACCAGCCATTTTGGCATAGTTTTTGCCTGCTCAATATCAGCTCTCTCATCAACAAGTGCATCATGTAAATCTGCATCAGAAATGGAATGATCTGCATCATCATATGAAACCTGCAAAGGCTGAGAAGTTGCCTCATTAGGACCAGCACTAGACTGCCCACCTGTAAAAAGAGGCATCAAAGTATCATACATGTCTTTGGAGCTAACAGATGTCTCCTTACAACATGAAAGCAATGGTTGAATAGCATCTTCCATAATTACAACATCACGGCTAACCAGAATGCATTTAGTATGTGGATGATACAGACGATAGCTTTTACTTTCACAACTGTACACAACAAAAATACATTTTACTGCCTTATCATCCAATTTTCTGTGATGTTGTTCAGGCACTAGTGCATATGTCAAACAACCAAAAACATGCAGATGAGCAACAGATGGCTTGCGGTCATGCCAAGCCTCATATGGAGTGATAGATTGCAGCGCTTTAGTGGGACACCTATTCAGTACATATGTTGCACACATGACAGCCTCAAGCCAGAAACTATGTGGTCAAGCCTGACTCTTGACCATGCACCTCGCCATCTCCATGAGTGGCCTGTTCTTTCGTTCAGCAACTCCATTCTGTTGAGGTGTATACGGCATTGTACACTGGTGTTTTATCCCACGTTCAGCCAGAAATGCATTAAATTCAGAAGACATATATTCCCCCCCTCGATCAGAACGGAGGGTGCCCATTTTACATGCTGACAGATTTTCAGCCAAAACCAAAAACTGTCGGACTTTGCTTTGAGTGGATATACCCATGCATGCTTGGAAAAATCATCAATGAAAGTCACGAAGTAAAGGTAATTTCCAAAAGAAGGTGTCTGCATAGGACCACAGACATCACTATGTACAAGCTGCAATTTCTGAGTAGCCCGAACTGAACCATCTTTTGGAAAGGATGAACGCTGCGTTTTGCCCAAAATACAGCCTTCACAAACATGTTTTCCAAGTGCCTCAAGTTTGGGCAATGAGGACACCATTTCAGATTTCTGAGGCGTAGCAAACTAGCAAAATTCAGATGACCAAAGCGTGCATGCCAAAGCTTTGCATCTAGCATAGCCTGAGAATCATTTACTGCACATGCCAAATCATTTACAGATCTTTCATAGTCTATGAGCTTATCCAGCCCACGACATAAAATGCCAGAAGCAATAATCACATCGCCATTTGACAGACCATGAACTGTACACCTGTCATCAACAAATTTCACAACCAAACCAATCTTGGCTAATGCACAAACTAATAACAGGTTCTTTTTTATCCTTGACACAAATAGAGCATCTGACAAAGTGAAAGAACTACCATCAGTAGTAGTCAAAATGATCTTACCAACTCCCATAACAGGATAAGAGGAGTTGTTGGTGCATGTAACAGTATTCCCTATAGGGGCAGGCTCTAGTGAAGAGAAGAAACTGCACTGTGAGGTAATATGTTTGATCGCCCCACTGTCAAAATACCAAACATCTGAGTCTACTGTAGACATGCACTGCTCATCAGAAGATGGGTCAAAACTGCAGACAGTAGTAAACGCCCATTCTTCTTCCTGCACAAGATTTGTAGACTCTGTTTTTGGTGTAGAGGCCTCTACAACAACCATTCTAGCCTCTTTCTTCTTTGCCTCTTTAGCAGCCAATTTTGGACAGCTCTTTATGATATGATCATTCCCTTTACAGTACTTACAAAACAATTTCTGCTTTTCTGATTTCTTCTCATCTTTATCTTCCTTCTTCGAATATGCAGAATTAGCAGATTTCTGCTTACTAGTTGAAGAGCTGCATTTTCCTTTGCCCTTCTGACTAGCCAGGAAAGCTTGATCTGCAACTTGCATAATGGACCTGTTTTGCCTGGACTGATCTTCCTGCAACAGAACAAAGACTAACTCCTCAAATGATAAGGCATTTGGATTGCCTTTCATCATCAACCGAAGAGTAGAAGCAAAACTCTGATATGAATCAGGAAGACCATTCAAAACGGTCTGCACAAGTGAGCTATCTGGTATAACCTCATCAGCATAAATCAACTGTTCCTTCAAGTCTTTGATCTTCGTTAGGAAACTGTCCATAGAATCACCTTCATTCATGTGCTCACTCTCCAACTGTTTTCGGCGGTAAGCAACACGAGCCTCATTCCTAGCTTGGTACAATGTGATAAGTGTATCCCAAGCATCCTTAGCTATTCTGCAAGAGCGAATATGAGGAATAATAGCACGTTTGACACACAAAGCTATCAATGCATGTGCCTAGGCATCTCTGCTATCCCAACAAATCTACTCTGCAGGAGGTGCAAAAGAAATAGCAGCACGAATAGGAATCTACACAATATCATCTTCGACACCATCTTCATCAGCTCCAGCACCTGTATTTGCAGTACCTATAGTTGCAGGTGTAACATGATGTCTTTCAACACCCTGCACAATGTTCCACAGTCCTTTTGCAACCAATACATGTCGCATCATATAAGCCGATAATGGGTAGTTGGTACCATCCAACTTATCCTCAATAGCCAATATACGGAATACATCACTGCTTTCAGCCATGGCCGGTGACTAAAATACGTTGATGCAAAAAATTGACTGTATCTCAAAAAGTTGAACGGAACTGCCCAGACAAGTTCTGCTAAACCTGTAGCAGACTTTGAGACGCTTATACTGGCGAATAGAAACAGGTATATACCTTTGGCACAAAAAGATGAAATAGCCTACACAAGCACTGTGATAGTGTGTTCGGAGGTCGACACCGAAATTCATACGATTCTAAGACTGCAAAACGGAGGAGTGTCGACGGCACCCTAGATGAAGCGAGGACCTGCTCTGATACCAATTGTTGGAGTTAGACGTCTGCGGAAGCACACGAACAGCACAAGGAAGAAGAAGAAGCTTGGAGCACAACACACAATACTGAATGTATTACTAGAGAATGTACAAAGATAAGTAGCCCATTAGGGCAATAGGCGTATATACAAGCCGGGGGAAAAAAAACCTCCTAAAGAGGGAAAAAAGTTCCCCGGCGGTCCTAGTGTGTTCACACACATCACTACCTAAATATATCAACACTTAGTTTTAGGTTTACCTCCATTGGAGTACTTGCAACTTTTGCATCCTGCAAATGAAACTTCATCAACATATCCTATATTTATTTTTATATATATTCCAGAGTTAGTATAGACTAACTCAAGTCGAAGAAAATACTTTAGTAGACCAAGATCATTGATTTTGAACTCCTTCATCATCTGGCTCTTCATTTTTTTTATTCCATTGATATCATTACCTGTAAGTATGATATCGTCAACATATACACATAGGTATATTACCTCTGAATTACTTCTCTTAATGAATAGAGAAGTGTCTGCCTTGCTCATGACAAAACCTTGGTCTTGAAGATATGTGGTCAATCTGTGGTTCCATGCCCTAGGTGCCTGCTTCAATCCATATAGAGCTTTATTCAATTTGCACACATATGTTACCTTGCTTGGATCCTCATAGAGAGGAGGTTGTGACATATATACCTTCTCTGAAATCCATCCATTCAAGAAAGCATTTTTGACATCCAATTGATACATGTTCCAATTTTTTGATGCAGCCACACTCACCAACACCCTGATGGTTGGCATCTTGGCTACAGGTGAGAATGTTTCTTCATAGTCAATGCCTTGGGTTTGTGCAAAACCCTTGGCTACCAATCTGGCTTTGTACCTATTAATTGATCCATCAGAAGTTCTTTTAAGTTTATAGATCCATCTGGATCCTATTACCTTCATGGACTCTTTCTTTCGTACTAGTTCCCATGTGTCACTTTCCTTGAGTGCTTCAATCTCCTCATCCATAGCTTCTTTCCATTCTATCTTGGTTATGGCTTCTTCATATGATCCTGGTTCTTCAATTGACAAATCTTTGGCAAGATAAACAGTGTTTAGTAACAAGAGAGGTATCATACCCATATCTGATAGGGTTTTTGCTCACCCTTTGTGATCTTTTGATTGATTGATTTGAAGATTCAGGTATGTCTTCAAGCTTCTTCATTTTGACTTTGCCCTTGGATTTCCATGCCTTGAACTCTTCAAGGTTGATAATGTCTTCATCATCTGAAGTGGTGTCTTCATTCTGAGTAGGTTCCTCCTTAGCAAGACTTGGAAACTCCTCTGCAAATCATAGGGTAGTTTGAAATTCCTTCATTCATTCTCATACCAAAAATCATTTTCATCAAAGACAACATCTCTACTAACCATGAATCCCTTATTTGAGGGGTTGTAGAACCTGTACCCTTTCTGATTTAGATCATATCCAATAAAGATACACTTCTCAGCTTTAGGGTCTAGCTTACCTCTTATTTGAGAAGGAATGTGCACATATGCTACACATCCAAATATCCTGCAATGGTCAGGTGAGGGTCTCTTACCATGCCATGCTTCCTAAGGTGTCATTCCATCAAGGGATTTTGATGGTAGCCTGTTTATGAGATAAGTGGCAGTAGATACACTCTCTGCCCATAAGTAGTTAGGTAACTTTTTTTCATTCAACATAGACTGTTTCAACAATCAACCTATTTCTTCTCTCAGCTACCCCATTTTGTTCAGGAGTATACCTTATGGTGATTTCTCTCTTGATTCCTCTGTCATTCAAGAATGCTTCAAACTCATTGGAGAAGTACTCACCTCCTCCATCTGACCTTAGCCTCTTTAGATTCTTCCCTGTCTGATTCTCAAGAAGTGCAAGATACTTTTTAAAACAGTTGAACACTTCATCTTTGTGCTTCATAAAATACAATACAGTCCACCTGCTTCATAGTACCTTGATCCTGATATTGAGGGGTCTTTGCTTGGTCTCCATACATTTGTATGGACAAGTTCTAGGTAGTCCTCATGCATGTAGCCTTTCCTTGAGAAGGGTAACCTGTGAGACTTCCCAAACTGACAAGCACCACATTTATATATCATGTGTTGTTTGGAAACATTGGATATTCCAATTACACATTGATCCTTGCATATATGTTTCAATGTTCTTTCTCCTACATGTCCTAACCTTTTATGCCATCAAGTTCTGAAAGTGTTTGATCTTTATAACTGTAGAGTGCAATATTCTTTGTGTCTTCTAGCTCAAAAGTAAAAAGTCTACCTGTCTTTTCTCCTTTAGCAATTCTCACGAACCCCTGATTGGGATCTTCCACAAATGCTCCAAATTGATTGAATCTAACCTGCAAGCCTTTTTCCACAATCTGTCCAACACTGATCAAGTTTTTGGTAATAGTTGGTACATATAGTACCCTACTCAAAAAGTTCTGATTTCCATCACAAGTCTTAACATTTCCAACTTTAACTACTGAGTGCTTGGTATCATCACCTGTTTGTACTTGATGCTTACCTCTTGGTTCTTCAAGGTCAGAGAGTAGAGCTACATTGCCAGCGACATGATTTGAGCATCCTGAGTCAATGTAGAATAGGTGGTCATCATTTGTACCTGGTTTTGAAGTCATGTTCATGATCAGAAGAGAATCATCTTGCTCTTCTGTATAATTGTTGTAGTCCTTTTTGGTTTTGAATCCTCCTTGGTAGTTGCCATTGTGTTTGTTGTTATAATTATTGTTGTAGCCTTGGTGATGGTTGAATCTACCTCTAGACTATGAGTATCCACCTCTTTGATATCCTCTTCCTCTCTGATCCTTGTAAATCCTGAAACACGCATTTGTAGTATGATTTGATAAACCACAAATGTTGCATGGTGAGGAGGTGATATCCTACCAAACTATATTAGTGGATGCCGAGTCAAGCTATATCAAGAACCTCTTACAGAGGATATGCTAATGAGACTCAAGGCAAAATAAGTTGAGCTGACTAGGCCTAGATGTCAACACAAAAGCCCCAAAATATCACATGGACATGTGCCAAAAATTGGGCAATATGACTTCTCGAATCATCGACCGACGCCCCTTTGTGACTATAGAGGTAGGACAAGGAAAGAGTGTAAGGACTGTGAGAGCATTGGTTGATTCAGGTGCAGCAACTAGTGCAGTTAGACTGTCATACTGCCAAGACCTGCAATTGGACATCAAGCCCATAGAAGCATATCTCATAGGCTTGGGAGGTGTGGAAACCCCTTGTTTGAGTGAGGTGGAACTTCCCATCTACCTTCAAGATGTTCCAATGACAGTCAAAATGCTAGTGTGTCATGATGAGGACCTTACAGGGCCACTTGTCTTGGGTCAAGATTGGATTTATGACCATGCAGTCAACTTGAACTTACGAAATCAAATTCTTCAAGTTTGGGTACACGAAAAATGCATTACATTAGAATTAGAAAATTGCATGCTCACAAATCCAGATGTCAAACCTTCTCATAGTTCTTCTAGGTCTAATCTTAGCAAAAAAGATGTTGTATGTGTCAAGGGCTCTATGTTCCAAAAGCACTCAATCATGGAAGAACAGGCTCGAAGACAAGCAAAATCCTCCTCTTGTGCAAAGACTAATGCTGTCACCACAACTCAACCAAAAAGGCAAGCACAATGGTATATGACAACCGCTGTATCAAATAGACAAAGAGACTTCAAGAGGAAAGTAGTTCCAAACATGAAGAAGATCTGGGTACGAAAAGGAGAGCAACCACCAGCCTTGCCAACACAATTCCCACCCAGGCAAGCTAACCATGTGAAGACAAGAACCAAACCACTAGGACCAACTCAGCGAGAAGGCATACGACAAATTTGGGTGCCTAAGAAATTAGTTGCAGTTCAACAAGGACAATCACATATGTGGGTGCCAAGGCGCTCTTACACGTGCAAAGGCCTATGCTCCCCACCATGCAAAAGGTCTCAACAAAGAAGCCAAGGAGAGAAAAGGGTAAGAAGAGAGCACAAAGACCAAAAGAAGATAAACTCAACCCTTCTGCAAAAGTAAGCAGGCAATCATCAAGGATATGGTTTTGGAAGCCAAAAGCACCAGCAACATCCACAGAACCAAAGGGCCAATCACACTGGATACCAAAGTTTGGAAAGCATCCAAAGATGAAGTGGCCTGAGGTGATCTCTACAGGACCAAATCCTATTCTAAAATGGGTTCCAATCAGGAGGATTACATAATTTTGAGATCCATTCGACACCTCCAATCAAAGAATGCATCAAGTATGCAAGTAACATCAAAAACCTCGACCAGCAGCAACCATGTGCCTTTGGCATAACCCAGTCTTTTGCACCATTCAGGTCATGCATTTCCAAAGTATGGATCAATATAGGGCCACCTTACATGGCCGTGCATAGACACAATTGAGAAATCCCAAGCACATGAGACACAATTTTCACATGTAAAATATTTTATTGATACTAACCTCTTTCTTCTTGTTTGATGCCATCATGTGCACCAACCAAAAAAAAATACGTAGGGCCACATTACAAGGCCATGCACAAGGCACATATTTTGTTCAACCCATGCACTAATGTACTTACCCATCATACATTATGGGTTACAAGTACTTGGCATGAAAACTATGAAAGCCATCTTTGGAAAAATCAGAGGACATCCAGGTGACCACTACAAGAGCAAGGAAGCCATCCACCACCGAGAGTTGCTCATAATCAACATCGACCACCTCCTTTGAGCAACTAGCAGTTTGGACAGTTCACAAATGCACCATCAAGATGGAATACAAGGAAGAAGTACATACAAAGGGACTACAAACTGCAAGAGCTAGCAGTGGCAAAGTGAAGAACCAAACAAATGACCAGGCTACATTGGGAAGATGGATCGCTCCTGTTGGACTTAAAGGACACTACCTCTCAACGTACTACATGGAACAACCACTACAACAAGGGTCTGTCAAGGACGACAGACTCAAGAGGGGGGGGGAGTGTTGAAGCTCAAGGTCAAGGACAAAGCATGGAAGTGCATCAAGGAAGTGGACACACAAGAACAAGGAGCAATTAGGGAGCTCCAAGAAGCACTTGTCAAATTTTCAGAAGTAATCCCTATAAAAATAGTGATTTTCATCACTAAAAACCATTGTAAATACCATTTTCCATTTTTGTAACTCCATTTTGTTCAAGCCGAAGAGTCCTCGAGCTTGAGGAGTATTAGAACTACCATCCTACCAATTTGCATAATTTTTAGACTCCGTTTGAGCCCCCAAATAAGCCATGGAACCTATTTTTTAACTGGGCCAGACACTAGGTCTCGACAGGGCCAAAACCACTCAAAAACCTATAAAAAGGGCTAGAGAGCTCATTTTTGTGGTTAGCATGTTGTAGATTTCAGCTTTGTGAGAGAGCTCTTGTGCAATCGAAGATCTTCCATTGTTCCACTCTTTGCTCTTACCTTGTGCGCGTGTGTGTATGTGTGTGCATGCTTGTGTGCTTTCACTCACGCACTTGTGCCATCACTTGCTCATAGTCTTCATACTAGTCCTCACATCTCCACGGATTGACATTTATGAGGTGTATCTCCTCACGTTGGTACTCACCATTGTGCTAGAGTGACAACATAGCTACAAGGAAGGAGTCTTTATGGATACATCTCAGGAGATGAGGAATTGCCCTCATTCAAAACTAGAGGACTACCAACAAAGGAAGAACATGAAAAGCTCAACACATGGTGTGCCAAGGATGCATTAGCAAGGTCTTACTTACTCAACTCCATTTCTGATTTTCTTTTGCCACATATTAGAAACTGTAAGACATCCCAAGAGACTTGGGAAACCTTGTCATCCTATTTTTCTCCCAACACAAGGGCTAGAAAAAATCAGTTGTGGATTGAATTCACCACACTAAGGAAGCAACCTAAGCATGCTATTTCAGAATTTGTGACCAAGATTAAAGATGTAGCAGATCAGTTAGCAAGCATAGGAGAAGAGATTGAAGAGGAGTAGATAGTAAGGTAAGTGATCAATGGAACTAAAGCTGATGACAAATGGGAAAGCTTCACCACTGCAATGGACCTACACATGGACATGCAAATTCCAGATCTTACAACTCTCATGGGGCAATTGTTCACACATGAAGCCAAGCTCAACAAGAATGGAGAATCATCCAAAGGTAATAGCTCTTCTGCCCTATACATTGATAAAAGTAAAGCTAAAGATAAAGGCAAGAACAAGACGATAGAGGATGAAGGCACTACCTCCCAAGCCAACTATGCAGGGAGAGGTAGATCATCAAGAGAAAGGGGCAGAGGAGGTAAGCAAGGTAGGGGGAGATCTTATAACTCAGCAGTCATGGGGATTGTATGAGAGCAAATTCGTGGATCTACTCCCTTCAAATCTCTATAGTGCCATGCAAATACGTCCCTATATTCCTTTAATAGAGCTACAAGCTCTACTTCTTCTTTTGCACTTAGGTCGTCTCCTATGTATGTACATCGTTCTTCATTCTCTTCAATGGTTACTACAATTTTTTTGGTCTTTTCTTTATTATCATATGATTCTCCTATAATGGCCTCTCTCTTAGGCATTTGTACCAAAATTTTTCGGTCTTCCACTTCATATTTCTTGAAGTTTTCTAGTACTTCAAACAATGATTCCTCCTCTTCTTGTTTCACTGCTTTTCTTTTCTTTTTCTTTTGACCTCCTTCACTTCCTTCCTTTGAATTTCCAGTTCTAATACTTGTGAGAGGTTCTTCTTCTTTTTGGGTTAACACTCCGATGTCTTCTAAATAGTGTTCCTCTGAGTCAAAGTAAGTATTCATCACAATGGATTCTAGATCATCGTCATTCTCTTCTTCTTCTATGACCTCACTAGGATCACATTCTTCCAACAAGGGCTCACACATGAACACTGAGATATCATAACCCTCCTCATAACAATGAGGTTTCCATTGTTCTTCATTGACTGCAATGTCCATGGTAGCTAAAATTTCTGCCCAACCATGAGGCTCAAATTCCTCATCTAAAAATATCGTAGGTGTATAGGCTGGGTCTTTTATTGGTCTATCTCCTGGGGAAGTGCCTTCTTCTCTTGCTTTTAGGCGTTTTTCCTCTTCCTCTGCGACCTTGCACATCCACAAGTGAGTATCTTCATGCAGCCAGGATGGATCAGGTGAACTTCCAGAATGCACGGAGATAGAATCTTCTTTCGCTTTGTGGATAGGATTCCACTGTAGGGGTGGTATATCCTGAAGGTGTAATCCTTCAAATTGACCTTGTCTGTGACCCCTAAGTGTTGTAAGTACAAGGAGTTAGTTCCCCAATCCTGTACTATTTGCAATTGTCGTAGGAAGGCTCTTCCTAGGATCATCTCGTAGACATTATTTTTTTCAAAGTCACATATAGCAAATGTATGTTCAAACTCTACACCACAAGTGGTTAGAGTTATCCCTTCAAGCAATTCTAGACGTCTTTCAAGATGACCATCTTCCATTTGAAGCTTCATTCTAGTTGGTCTTAATGTGGGTTTACCCCATCGCTTCCACAAGGAGTTGGTCACAATAGCAACACCAGCACCTGAATCTACGATTGCTTTGGTTGTGTAACCTTGATATGTGATTGGAAGATAAGTATTACCTTCTTCACCTTCGCTCATGTCTCCTATTTTATCAAGAGGTATTTCTGGAACTTTTTGCTTAGAGCCCACTTTTAGCATATTGGAATCAAGTTCTCGAACTTGATCCTTCACATGATTCCATAGCTCCGATTTTGCTTTCAGCAGCTCTTCCATAGTGAGATGACACTGCACCTTAGTGTTCTTCACGACGTCAGTGTTTCTTGGAACGACTGAGTCCTCATTCCTTACCAATATTGTGGGGGCTCTGATCTGAAGAGATTCAGATTCCCATGGGCCTGTGAATTGTGGCAACTGTTGTAAAGAATTTTCAAAATCTATTCTTTCATCTTCTTGTTGCTCTGTTTGATCTCCATAGATAGACGGAATGTCTTGGGGAAATCGATCATGAAGATCATCAATCTCAGGAATAGGAGGGGGATTACCCTTCTCCTTGGCCCATTTCTCCTCTTGTATTTCCTGCAAGAACTCTTGAGAGTATTGTTGCATTGAAAGAGGTGCTCCCTCGTCTATAGAATCACGAACATAAGATTTCATTGGTGGTAAGCTTCCTCTTTCAATAACTGGTTGAGCGTGTGGAGGTAAAGCAACCTGGGGTTCGTTTACCAATTTCTCTAATCTTTCTAATAAGCCCTGGAAATGCAAATCTGGCTTGATGGAGTTTGTCTGATTGAACTTTTGACTACTCTCAAGCATAGCTTGAGCTACTTCTACCATTTTCATGCACATTTTTGTCTGTTCAATCTCTAAATCTGCTCTAGGGTAACTCTTGTCTAGGTTTGCAGCTGTTGGCCCTTCTTGAAGGCGAGCTTGGTAGGCCTTGAACATCATGTCCAAGCCTTTTGTGGTTGGATCTGGAAGAACAGACCCTGATTGCGGTCTATTTACAATGGGTGGTGGTGGAATGAGGTGGTGTGTGTTAAAAATAAAGAAGTAAGCTCGTATATATTTTTGCAAAAAGGATTTTCTTCAAGTAGAAGGAAAGTAAAAAAATGAAAAATAGAAGCATTTGCTTCAGCAAGTAGTGGAGGCCAAAAGAGAATCATTCAAAAGAGAATCAAATCCAAAAACTGAACTGTAAGAGGAGTGGCTATCCAAAGTAGTGGAGAAATGATGGAGAAGAGCTCTCAAACTCATCATGAGAGTTTTTGGTCACTTGGCTATAAAAGAGGCAAGGGAGGACACTCAAGAATAGAGGAAGAAGGCGTGGAAGTCCCCTTGTAGCTAGTTCATTTGGTTTGAGTCATTTTGTTTAGTTCACTCTCATAGAGTATGTCCAGTCGCACACCCATTTTTGGGTAGTCTACTTGTGAGAGTCATATCTCTCAATATATGTATCCAATTCTAGTGTTTAAACATTCGTTGGAAAGCTTATTTTGAGTACTTCCTCTATCTAGAACAGTTTTATGAAATTCTTTATGGTCTGTGAGTTATTCAGTTTTTAGTGAAGTCCAATTTTCAGCTTAACTGAGTGGACAGGTAGTCTGTTTTGAATCAAAGAGTTACCAACCCAAATCTACTCCAAATTGAGTGTTTGATAGCTCACTTGAAATCTCTAGGTGTCTAGTTTGACCAAAGTTTCAAGTTCATTGAATTTTTCAGTTGGTACCAGTTTTCATTTGAAGGTTCAGCTATTGGCAAAAGTCTTGATCTTGAGAAGGTCTTCTACACTTTTCGCTGCGATTAGGAGAGGAATTCTCCAACAATTGGTATCAGAGCATTTGAGTTTGAAGAGGCAAAGCATTGGAACTGAACTGAAGCAAAGGAGAAGCTACAAATCAAGGGGGAGCTTCGTGAAGTCAAGAAAGAGCGGCACAATATACTTGAGGTAAACTTCAATCTTGGAAGTTTTCAATGGCTGATTTAGGACAACAAGTTGAGAAGTTAGACAAAGATAATTATCAGTCTTGAAGGTATAGAATGATAAATTACCTTAAAGGTAAAGGTTTATGGAGTCTAGTTAGTGGAGACGATCCACAACCGGTGGACCTTGAAGATCCCAACATTACTCCGGCACAAAGGAGACAATTTGCTGATTGGGAAGAGAGGAATTGAAGGGTGATGTTCCTCATCTCACAAGTTATTTCTAACACTATGATTGGTCATGTGCAAAGCTTAGAAACAGCCAAGGAAGTTTGGGAAGCATTGGACAAGGTGTATGCTACCTCAACAAGGTCTCGGAGGATGCAACTCAAGAACGAGCTCAACAACATGAAGAAAAGCTCAAACCAAAGCATTAGTGAGTATACATTGAGGATCAAGGAGCTTCGAGATCAGCTAGCATCAGTTGGAGGCAAGATAGAAGAGGAAGACATCGTCCAAACAGCCCTCAATGGCTTGAGGAGTGAAGAAAAGTGGAAGCCCCTCATCACAAACATTCTTTATAGAGATCCTCTACCAACATTCGACGAGATTATACCAAATCTTGTGGCTGAAGAGGTTGCTCAACAAGGAGAAGGCAACAAAGGTAAGGACAGCCATAGTCAAATGTTATATGCAGGAAGAGGTAGAGGAAGGAACTCAAGACGAGGCTCGAGAGGAAGAGGAAGAAGCTACAACAACACAAATTTCAGCCAACACAACTCGGAGGACAACAAGGACAACTCAAATGACAACACACATGGAAGAGGTCAAGGAAGAAATAGAGGAAGAGGTCGAGGTTCATACAATCCTCACAAAGGTATAACATGTTATCATTGTGGTAAACTAGGACATTATGCAAATGATTGTTGGCAAAAGAATGGAAGGCTGAATGGAGGCAACCAAAGGAGCCAAAATAACTATGCGATTACATCAAGTGAAGGAGACAAGCAAACCATGCTTGCCATGAAGCATGACTACAACAACTCGAGGAGTGATGACCAAAAATGGTTCATAGATTCAGGTTGCAGCAACCATATGACATGCCAAGGAGATTTATTCACAAAGCTACAAGCTCCAAGTGGAAAAGGATGTGTGGAGACCGGCGATGAAACTCAACACGCAATTGAGCATGTTGGAGATATCAAGCTTGGAGATAGAAAGGTATTGGCTGATGTTCTTCATGTTCCTACTATTGCAAAGAATTTGATTTCAGTAGGACAAATGGTAGAGAAAGGATATCATGTTATCTTCAATGAAACAGGCTACTTTATAAAGAATCCAAAAGAAGGATTCAAGGTCATTGCTCAAGGAAGGAAAGAAGGTAGGATGTTCACTTTGGACATTCAATAACCACATGAAAAGGTGATGTATATTCAGTTTGGAAACAAGAGGATTGCTGAAATCGATTTGTGGCACAAAAGGTTTGGACATATCAACATTCCGAAGCTCAAGGACATGAGCAACCATGAAGTGGTAAGAGGTCTTCCAAGATTCAATGATGCTGGACTACATGAGTTTTGTGAAGCATGCCAACTAGGAAAGCAAACTCGACAACCATTCAAGAAGAGCAACTACGTGGCAAGGAATGTCCTTGACTTGATACACAAGGATGTATGGGCACCATCACAACAACCATCAGTGGCTGGTAATAGATATTTTGTCACTTTTATCGACGATCATTCAAGAAAAGTATGGATGTTTTGCATAAAACAAAAATCAGATGTGTTCTCCATGTTCAAGAGATTTAAAGCACAGGTAGAAAAGGAAACAGGACGCTCCATAAAGACCTTGAGGTCCGATGGAGGAGGAGAATACTTCTCCAAAGAATTTTCAGATTTTCTTTATGAAAATGGCATCAAGAGACAATTTACATGTAGGTACACACCTCAACAAAATGGAATAGCTGAAAGGAAAAATCGATATATCACAGAAGTTGCAAGATGCATGCTCAACGAGATGAAGATGCCACTAAACTATTGGGCTGAAGCAGCTAGTACGGCTATTTATTTGATGAACAAGTGCACAACGGGTGGAGTGCATAATCTAACTCCCGAGGAGGTTTATTACGGTAAGAAACCTGACCTTACACATCTCAAAGTTTTTGGATGTGTGTGTTATGTTCACATCCCTCAAGAACTAAGGATAAAGATGGAGGCAAACTCAGAAAAAATGTATTTTCATTGGATATTCATCGAAGCAAAAGGGATATAGGTGCTACAATCCGGTGACAAAGGAGCTACGAGTCTCACGAGATGTGGTATTTGATGAGCTAAGACCATGGTTTGGAGACAAAGGGAAAGAGAAGATTCTTGAAGAAGATTGTGAAGATGATGGAGGTGCTGTCCAAGAAGAATTTCAGCAAACAAGCACTCAAATGTCAGGTCCAGAAGCTTCTACATCACTTGGAGAAAGCTCAACATGGAAGGGGAGGCTAAGGAGTCATTCCTCATCACCAACATCAGCTTATGAAAGATCTAAAGCTGAAAGTGCTGCCCAAAATAGTGATTCAAGTGCAAGTGAAGAAGAGTATGAAGAGGTGATCACACCAAAGGTAAAGTTGAACCGGTTGAAGAAGCAATGTTCAAAAGGAAAAGAAAGGAGGTCTTCAAGAGCAAGGTATCCAATTGAAAGGCTGAGCTATGATAGTTTTATTGCAAAGCATTTTGCATATATGACACAGGTGGTCAAAGACAAAGAACCGGATGCATATGAAGAAGCACGTACACAAAAAGAATGGCAAGAAGCTATGCAAGAAGAGATGAAAGCTCTCAAGGACAATCACACATGGGAGCTAGTTCCAAAGGCTGAAGGTATGAAGATTGTTCCAAATAAATGGGTGTTTAAAATAAAGAGAAATGCTGATGGTTCTCTAGCTAGGCATAAAGCTAGACTAGTAGCAAAAAGATTCAAGCAAACTCACGGCATCGACTATGAAGAGACTTTCAGCCCGGTTGCAAAGATGGGAACAATTAGAACCTTGATTGCAGTGAGTGCAGCAAGGAGATGGCCATTATACCAACTTGACATAAAAAATGCTTTTCTCAATGGTGAAATTCAAGAAGAGGTATACATGAGTCAACCGATTGGATTTGAAGACAAAAAGCATCCAAATTTTGTTTGTAGATTGAAGAAAGCTTTGTATGGGCTGAAGCAAGCACCACGTGCTTGGAATCAAAGATTGGTCGAGTACCTTACAAGGTGTGGGTATAGTCCAAGTAATGCAGATCCCTCTCTGTACATGAAGAAAGAAGAAGGCAAGTAGGTATATATTTGCATATACGTTGATGATCTCATCATAACAGGAAGTAATGTTATAGGAATACAAGAGATCAAAAGGAAACTCGGTAAGGAGTTTAGAATTTCAGATCTTGGTGAGCTGAAATACTTTTTAGGCATTGAGATAGTCTATGGGAAAGATGGCATCTACTTGATGCAAAGAAAGTACTTGTTGGATGTTCTTTTCAGATTTGGAATGAGTGAATGCAAACCACTCACTCAACCTATGGACACAAATGTGAAGCTATGCTCAAATGATGGAGAGAAGTTACATGATGTAACTACATACAGGAGTATTATAGGTTCGTTGATCTATGCTACGATCACAAGACCAGATTTGTGTTATATTGTTGGAGTTCTTTCTCAATTTATGCAAGCTCCAACAAGTGAACATTTAAATTCAGCCAAACGAGTGCTAAGATATGTGAAGCACACAGTCAATCATGATTTGTTTTATAGATATGATGAAGAATTGCACGTAAAAGGCTTCAGTGATGCTGTTTGGGCTGGTTCGAAGGAAGATAGAAGATCCACTTCAGGTAATGTGTTCATGATAGGTAGCAAACCTATCACATGGAGCTCGAAGAAGCAAACTGTTCCACTACCATCTACAGAAGCTGAATATAGAGGTTTAGCCTTTGCAACTTGTGAAGCTATTTGGATTAAGAAGCTCTTGGCTGATCTTGATGTGCAGGTGGAGACCATTCCAATTTATGGTGACAACATGTCAAGCATTCACTTGACAAACAATCCAATGTTTCATGCACGAAGCAAGCACATAGAAGTGCATTATCATTATGTTGGAGAAAATGTTTTGAGCAAGGATGTGGATATAAAGTTCATTGGAACTAATGACCAGGTTGAAGACATGCTTACAAAGTCCCTAGATGCTTCTAAGCTAAAGAGGTTCAAGGATGACATCAACTTGCAGGATACGGCTGAAGGTGCAAGCTCACATGTGAGGTTGAGGGGGAGTGTTAAAAATAAAGAAGTAAGCTTGTATATATTTTTGCAAAAAGGATTTTCTTCAAGTAGAAGGAAAATACAAAAAATGAAAAATAGAAGCATTTACTTCAACAAGTAGTGGAGGCCAAAAGAGAATCATTCAAAAGAGAATCAAATCCAAAAACTGAACTGTAAGAGGAGTGGCTGTCCAAAGTAGTGGAGAAATGATGGAGAAGAGCTCTCAAACTCATCATGAGAGTTTTTGGTCACTTGGATATAAAAGAGGCAAGGGAGGACTCTCAAGAATAGAGGAAGAAGGCATGGAAGTCCCCTTGTAGCTAGTTCATTTGGTTTGAGTCATTTCGTTCAGTTCACTCTCATAGAGTATGTCCAACCGCACACCCATTTTTGGGTAGTCTACTTGTGAGAGTCATATCTCTCAATATATGTATCCAATTTTATTGTTTAAACATTCGTTGGAAAGCTTATCTTGAGTATTTCTTTTATCTACAACCGTTTTATGAAATTCTTTATGCTCTGTGAGTTATTCAGTTTTTAGTGAAGTCCAATTTTCAGCCTAACTGAGTGGATAGATAGTCTGTTTTGAATCAAAGAGTTTCCAACCCAAATCTACTCCAAATTGAGTGTTTGATAGCTCATTTGAAAGCTCTACGTGTTTAGTTTGAGTGACCAAAGTTTCAAGTTCATTGCATTTTGCAGTTGGTACCATGTTTCATTTGAAGGTTCAGCTGTTGGCAAAAGTCTTGATCTTGAGAAGGTCTTCTACACTTTCCGTTGCGATTAGGAGAGGAATTCTCCAACAGTGTGGATGGAGGTTCGACATGAGAGGGGCTTTGAGATGCAATGTCTTCTATTTTTGTTTTGGTATCCCTTAGGCTTTCTTCTAGTTCGGATATCTTTTTGTTCCACTTGCGATTAGCCTTCTCTCTGGTATCCTTCCAAGTTCTTGTTTTCCTCTTACTAGGCTCTCCTCATTCACTTGACTCCAATTGTTGAGATGGCTTTGGTTGTTGAGCAGCCTGTGCCCTAGTAACTCCTTACAGAGGAGCCACATTACTACTACTTGAACTTGAATTTGCCACTAAGCCTACGACATTGATGAGTGTAACCTTGGGTGCACTAGAGGGGTTTCTGGGACACTCTCTCGGGAGATGTTCCTTGCCACATTCAGGACAAAAGCCTTGTATTGTGATGTTTTGTCCTTGTCCTAGGATGAGTGTATGGGGGCATTCACGAATGAAATGGTCACCTTGACATCTAAAACATGGTCCTCTAGGGGCTTGTGGTCTTACTTGTCTCAATTGGGGCCTAGGATTTGGATTCGTATACATGATGTTGGAGTATTCTGGCTCCCAATTTTGTTCCATCGGGCGTGTCTCATATTGATATGGAGAAGTCTCACTTTGCTCAGGTGACTCTATGTAATAAGCTTGTGAACTATCTTCATGGAAGTAGTCTGAACTATGAGCATGAGAGTCATTTTCTGGTATCAAGGGTGTTAGTGGTACCAATGCTCTATTAGGGTTCTCCTCCGCCATCGTATACTTAACTGCGATCACATTGGCAGGAGCTGGTGGTTGGTTTCCTAGGACTGGTTGTGGCCTGTATGGTGCCTGATATTGTTGTTGTGGCCTATGGTATGGCTGTTGGTACTAGTTCTGATACCTACCCTGTTGGTAAGGTTGCTGATAATTTTGTCTAACAGCCTACCTGTTGTAGGGACAATCTTGAGCCGTGTGGTTCATGTATTTCCTCTCAATGGTGCAATACAGAGCATTAGGGTTTCCTTGGGGCTGAGTCATCATTGGGCAAACATTAGCCATGTGGTCTCCTCCACAGTTGTAACATCGTTTCAATGAGGTGACCCTTGGCATTTGTCTATTTTGAACTCCTAGCCTCTTGGCAACCTGCTCAGCTATCTCATCTATTTCCATGAGGTTCTAGAGGTATGCCTAGTAGAAATGTCAGAATCTTTATAGAGTTTGGATAGTCCTAACTCCTCACCCAAGTTGTCCTCTATGTCAATGCATATCCGCACACACTCTTCTATGGATCTAGGCTCTTTCAAGTACACATATGACCTTAACTTTGTGCTCAGTAAGCCATCTAATAACAAGGCCACTTGTTTGGCTGGTGTGGGCAATTTCGACGCAGGGCATCTTTCCAAGTACTATCTAAACCTTCTTCCTGCAAGTCGCACTATTTCTAGGGGTGTCTGCTTAAAGCTGTGGATCAGGGATGATGTGTTATGCCTGATACCACTCTTGGAAAATTCTACAATGAATTCCTCTAGCAACTGACCTATCTCCCTATAGTTGTGACTATTTAGAGGTTGAAACCATGCTAAGGCAGTACCCTTAAGAGTCAAACCAAATGCCTCGAATTGGGTGAACAAGTCCTCAACCTGTTCAGCTCTTAACACTTATTTGAACTCGGCCACATGATCATAAGGATCTCCTGTCCCATCAAAATAGTTCTTCATTGTCTTAACCACTTGAGAGGGTCTAAGGGTTCTTGAGTGCTCTCGTGGTCTAGGTAATGGGAAATCATGATCATCTCTTTGATGCCTAAGAACTCTATGTCTCTCCCTTTCAGGTCTTTCCGTTCCATATCCTGATATGTCTCTGCCCATAGTGTTTGCAAAACTTACCTCAGGTCTCTCTCTAGTTCTTTCCCGCTGGTTTTCATGAGCCTTAGATGATCCTGCTCCTTGGAGACCATGGGAAATGCTAGATCTCAGTGGAGGCAAGATTGATTCACCCTGCCAAGTGTATGCATGCCTATCCTGCTCTGTCACTAGGAACATTTTCTCAGATGTGTGATCTAGATAGACAACTTTCCCTGGTGTCTCCGGATCTTTACTATAGGGCTCGATTGATCTGGCTTGAGTCTCCAAAAGGCTTCCTCTGTTTCTCTATTCAAGAATAGTTCTATGCTTTTATTGTCTTGGGAAATCCATTCTGGAGTGATCACTCTAGTCAAGACTGACTTACCTCTAGTGGTCTTGGGTTCTCGTCCTAGGTCTCCTTGCTCTAGGTCTCCTATCTCGTTCTCAAGAATGATGTTTCCAAACTCATCTGTCCTGTCTGGTAAGTTGATAACCACATACATGGTTCCTTCCTTCTCAATGTATGCACCCTCTTCGAACTTGATCACTAGGTGTTCAAGTCCCAAGGGTTGGTCAGGATTTTTGAGTTGAACCACTGATCGTCTTAGCCCATCCTCATAGATGCGAGCACCTAATTGGTTGGTCCTGATATACTCCAATTGGGTCTTATAGGGACGTTATGGTGTCTGTAAATAGGCAGTGCCTGAGCTACGTGTGGGTCTTTCCATGCTAAAAGACATTTCTGAGTCACTCGATTCTGAACTTAGTGTGTAAGGATAACCACTAAGCTGTTGAGCCCAAGATTTGGCTGTATGGTTGACACTAGCCTCAAATGCTCTAATGCTTTGTCTATCCTTGCCTAAGTTTCTACCAGATCTCAGGTTCATAAGACTTGGCTTCTAGTCCCCAAGTTCTCTTATATTGCTCAAAATCCTTTGGAACTCCTTGGTTTTCTAGTTTCCCTGAGGGTCAACTTCAAAATACCCTATCTAATAATTCGTGTATTATTTTTACTGTAACCAGTGGAAGTTTTGGTAGTACTCCCCATGAGCTTTCCAACAAAACCAAAATCACAGCAAACGGATTTCGTATGAGAAAGTTATGCCAGTTCAGGGTTCTCAGGGTTAAAATAGGGAAACATGACCTCTCTGGGATTACTGCAAAACAGGCGATACACGATACTTAACAAGTATTGTGATACTTGGAAGCAGACGATACACGATACTTACCTTGCCATGATACACGATATCTCAGCTAAACGATACACGACACTTGACACAGAAGTAAGTCCACGATACTCGATACTTAGGCAACATGATACACGATACTCGACCAACTAGATAGATCACGATACTCGATATCAAGCGAGAGTTAGACTCACGATACTTGACACTGGAGGTCATGATACATGATATTGGGTGGGTATCGTGAAACAAATCACGATACACGATATTGGGTGGGTATCGCAAAAAAAATCACGATACACGATACTTGGAATTCCCACGATATTCGATATTCATCAAGTGTCGTTTTCAAATCTCCACGATACACGATAGGTCCCAACTATTGCGAGAAATACTCAGCGATACACGATATCTCCCAGGTATCGCGGAAGAAAAATTCACGATATACGATATTTGTCAAGTATCGTGAGAACCTCAATGATACACGATATTGGTCAGGTATCGCGAGTGTTTCTCAGCAATACACGATATTCGACGACTTGCAAGTCACGTCGCGATACTCGACCATAGGAGTTCACGATACCCCGGTATCGCAATACCTCAACCGCAGGAGAACACGATACTTGGGTTTTTAGGAGTCCAAATTCAAAAATTTCTGCAACTATGAGTACCTTGTATATTCCTTGTCACTCCTGTGTGTTTGTAGATGCCAAAGCTCCCTTCAAAACCGTGATATTGCACTCACGATACTTGACGCAGGTGGTGTCACTTCACGGAAATGGCCGCTCGGATTCTTGGTGTTTTGAGAGTCTTTCAAGAGTTTTCTTCAGCGATTCAGTTCTCCACTCCCCTCTAAGCTTCTTGTTTGTAGCCACAGGTGAAAAACGAGATGAATGTACAGCCGAAAGTGAAGAAAATATGAGAAGATGAAGGTGGGGAAGATGGTGGTGATGATGAAGATGGAGATGAAGAAAAACTCAGTAACTGGACTGAAAATGGTGATTTTTTTTACCTTCCAACATCGCTACTCTACGTCTTACCGTCACACGCTTGTCCTCCAAGCTCTCTCCCTGGCAACGGCACCAAATTTGGTGTCACTCTAGCACAATGGTGAGTACCAACGTGAGGAGATACACCTCGTAAATGTCAATCCGTGGAGACGTGAGGACTAGTATGAAGACTATGAGCAAGTGATGGCACAAGTGCGTGAGTGGCACACAAGCATGCACACACATACACACACGCGCACAAGGTAAGAGCAAAGAGTGAAACAATGGAAGATCTTCGATTGCACAAGAGCTCTCTTACAAAGCTGAAATCTACAACAAGCTAACCACAAAAATGAGCTCTCCAGCCCTTTTTATAGTTTTTTGAGTGGTTTTGGCCCTGTCCAGACCTAGTGTCTGGCCTAGTTAAAAAATAGGTTCCAGGGCTTATTTGGGGGCTCAAACGGAGTCTAAAAATTATGGAAATTGGTAGGATGGTAGTTCTAATACTCCTCAAGCTCGAGGACTCCTCGACTTGAACAAAATGGAGTTACAAAAATGGAAAATGGTATTTACAATGGTTTTTAGTGATGAAAATCACTATTTTTATAGGGATTTCTTCTGAAAATTTGACAAGTGCTTTTTGGAGCTCCCTAATTGCTCCTTGTTCTTGTGTGTCCACTTCCTTGATGCACTTCCATGTTTTGTCCTTGACCTTGAGCTTCAACATATGTCTTCATCCTTAGAGACCATGCCTGATAGTTGTTCGTGTCCAATTTATCAATAAATGAAGGAAAACCATCTCCCATTTTACCTTGACTTGCTTTGATACCACTGTTGGGAATGATGGATGGACATTCCAAGATATTGAGTAGGTACTGCCAAATCTTGCTTTGTACCAGCCCTTTGATGCTTCAGAGTTGATAAGTGGACCCTTTTAGCTTTCCAAGGACACCATAAAATGGCCTATGTACTTTGAAGAGGATGTATGAAACAAATGAATCAAAACAGATAACTTTGAACTTCAAACTTCCAAGAAAACCTTCTATTTTTTATTAGATACCTCCTGTATCTTTTGCTTAGTATGACCTGCACAGTAGGAATTGGAAAAATTCCTTTTAGGGGTATCTAATTAGCTTAGTAAGCTAACTATTCCAAGTGATATCACTCAAAAAGACTAACTATGCTCAGAGAAATCAATTTAGCAAGTAAACCTTTACCCCCGATTTTTTAGGACTGTTGCAGACTTTGACGAGTGATCACCTGGATGACCTTTTCTCTGATATGGCTGAATAGAAATCCTTCGACAACATGTAGAAAACTTTGAGCTGGTTCCAACAAGCTTTAGATCTTTGAATTTGGTGTAGAAATGAGTGAGATATGCTCTCCACAAGTTGACAAACTTTTGAAGACTATGACAGAGAACTCAGAAATGAACAATGTAGATATATGTATTAATGAACACTTTTATACAATACCATTGGCATGAGATCATTGCCTAATGGTGTAGATAGGTGTGGGCTATAGTGTAGGCCTCACACACACTCAGAATTGATAATGAGAAGCTCGGAAGAGATCCTTCTTATCGCGACTTTTTGATGAACACTTTTATAGTGATTGAAATCAAAGTTTGAATTTGAATTCAAACTTTTGGCTCTCTCTAATCATACTCCTATATCCTAGGAGATATTCCATCAATCAAAGCTAACCTTTTTTCACGAGTTCCTTTGTTAGGTGTTTCCAAAGATTCCAAAGTCAAAAATGACTTTTACAGAAAGTAAAGTGGTAATTAATCACTCGCCTTTGTTCCTATGCTTCTATACATGTGTATGTACTACAAGCCAAATGTGTAGGCTTGTGAATTGCACGAACAATAGTGCTTAAGAAAAATAAACAGTTACGTATTTGTGTCAACTACCGGAAGCTTAACGCAGCCACCGTACTAGATCCGTTCCCTCTTCCTTTTCTAGATATGATGCTCGATGAGGTAGCAGGTCACGAAATGTATTCTTTCCTGGATGGTTACAGTGGATACAATCAAGTGAGGATGGCGGAACAGGATATACCGAAGATGGAATTCATCACCAATTGGGGCATCTATGCATGCACTGTAATGTGGTTCGGTTTGTGGAACGCCCCAAGTACATTCCAAAGATGGATGCAAGAAGTGTTCTCACCTTACCTGACAACGTTTATGCAAGTCTATTTGGATGATTTTTCATTATTTGGCGATACTTCGGCACACCTGTATCATTTAAGGTGCTGTTTGGAAAAATGTCGGGAGTATCGATTATGTTTGAATCCTACCAAATTGGTCTTTGCGGTCTCCTTTGGGAAGCTGCTCGGTCACATCATCTCCAAACAAGGAATACAGGTAGACCCTGATAAGGTAGCAGCAGTGTTGGAGGCACCGGTTCCAAAGACACGCAAAGAAATTATGTGGTTTCTTGGCTAGATCTGGTGGCATGGCAGACACTTACGGTGGCTGGCTCATCTAGCGACGCCACTCAACCGACTTATGACCAGCACCCTGCGTAAGTATGAATGGACTAATGAGTGTCAAAGGGCATTTGATCATTCGAAGGTCTTACTGACGCAGGCTCCGATCCTGCAACCGCTTGATTGGGAACGTCCATTCCATGTATTTGTGGATGCATCCAACATTGCGATTGGCAGTGTGTTGATGCAACAAATCAACAAATGGTTTCGACCAATGTACTATGCAAGTCGCAAATTAGCTCCTACAAAGCGGAATTACTCCATGACCGAACGAGAGTGTCTTGGTCTAGTATACTCTGTTAAGAAGTTTCGGCATTACTTGTTGGGATGAAGGTTCACTTTCCATGTGGATCATGCCGCATTGGTGTATTTGGTTCACAAGCAACACTTAGGTGGTAGACTGGCATGATGGGTTTTGCTATTACAGGAGTTTGATTATGAAGTTATTCACTAACCAGGTACGACACATGTTTTGGTGGACTTTTTATCTCGTCTCGATTCTGGTGAGATTCCGGTAGGTGTGGATGACACAACACCGGCTATTTACATCACCGAGGCAGCTCCTGAAGAATCTGCAGAACTTCTTGTTGCACCTGCCTACTATGATACATTAATGACTTTCCTTATTGATGGTTGTCTCCCTCCTAATACTCCTGCTACTTTGCGCCGGAAAATTGCGGTCTACGGTTGACGATTCCGGTTGATTGTGGGTCAACTGTATTACATAGATCAGACTGGTGTCCTGCTCAGATGTATCCCTCCCCATGAAATTGCCATGGCTCACTCATCACCCACTGAGGGCACTTCGCAGCTGATCTCACTCATCGCAAAATTTTGCAAAGTGGGCTATGGTGGCCTACAATGTACATAGATGTTGTTAAATTTGTGCAGCAGTGTGATGTTTGTCAATGGTCTGGACAGCCTTTGCAGCGACATTTCTTTCCTCTCCAACCGGTCCTGCCTCTTGAATCCTTTAAAAAGTGGGATTTAGATTTCATTGGCCCAATTACACCCCCTGCTACCCTCACCAACAATCGATATATTTTGACATGTACAGACTATGCCACTAGGTGGGCGGAAGCTTGGGCTCTACGTTCTACCACAACTATTTTGGTGGCCAAATGTTTGATGAAGGATGTCTTCCCTCGATATGGATTACCTCTGGAGATAGTGACCGACCAAGGTACACATTTTGCAAATACCTTAATGCAAGTGCTGACTTAGACTTTCCAGATTGTGCATAAATTCAGCTCACCTTACTATCCACACACGAATGGTCTTGCTGAGAGCACTAATAAGACTCTGTTGAATATTCTTCGAAAACTAACCTTGGAATGTCCAGAATGCTGGGACCAGCTCTTACCTGTTGTTTTATGGGCTTACCGAACCAATCGATCTGCCAAAAAGTTTAAGCTACGGTGGTTCGGCCCATACCGGATTGTTGAACGAGTGGGACCTGCAACTTTTCGGTTGGCAACCTTAACCGGTGTCCTTCTTTGAAAAGTGATAAATGGCTCCAGGCTCCGCCCCTATCACTCTTCATCTACCAATTCATGAGGTGTCCTCGGTATTTTTATTCTTTTTTGCTTGTTACTTGCTTTTCTTTTATGCCCCGTGTTTCGGTTCACCAACTGACTTTAATCTTTCCATTTTGCTGCGCTAATCATAGTTAATAGCCGCCTTTGTGTCGCTACTTCTGTTAATGCATGCATGTCACCATGATGAAGGATATATTTCTGATACTACGTTATGATTAGGGTTCTTGCTACCTGATTTTTCTCGTGCTCTTACTTAGTCTTGTTTCTTTCACTAATAATTGCTATTGTGTTTTTGTGTGCTTGTGCCCTGTGTGTGTTCTGTGTCTTTGTTGCTCTCTACACGTGCCATGGAAGCTCTGGCTAACATAGCACACTTCCATGCGGGTCTCACTCTAGATGTGAGTGAGTACTTGCGTGCTCGGGGATTGTTGGCCTTCGCTGAATTGCCTTGGCATTCAGTGGAGTGTCACCCCTTCCATGCGCAGATCATCTCTGCCATCACCGCTACACCTGCTTCAGAGCAGTGCTAGCCGATAACGTGCATAAACCCCCGTGTCATAGTTATGCTAAACACGGTTGCTAAGGGATTCCGTCTCCCTCAGGAAGGGTTGGAGAATGGACCACTCCTTCCTCTCACCACCATGAAGGCATTGTTTCCTTGGCACTCATCTAATGAGTTTGCCATTCTTTATCGACCCGAACCAGAGCGTACAGCTCTGCAATTCCTTGTCGCAACGTTAAGCCTGCAAAAATGCACATATGGTATTTCCTGACCTTTTTACTCCATGATCGATACTGCCTCGCGCGAACTCGTAAATTTCACCTCTTTTTTCTTTAGGCACATTCACCGTGAATGCGTAGCAGTTACAAAACAGTTAGCCAAGCATGACATTCCTCGCACTCGTTTACTCCATCTCCTTTTCCTTCTCCTTCCCGTGATACAAGCCGCGCAACCCCCACCCAATACTATTTTGTTACACAAAGAATCTACAAGGATGGTCGAAGACGACGATGATGAAGACGTGCTTCATTTTTTTCACTGCAAACGCAGACGCGTTAGTCCGTCCAAAAGCCAGGTACAGGGTTCCAAGGTGGGCCAAGAAGTTGAAGTCTTCCACAACACCGCCACCTCCTTACAGGTCGAGTCCGTCCCGTCTTCTTCTTTCAAGTAATTGGATCAAGATGCTATCATTGAAGATGTCCCTCAAGTTTCATCGCGAGAGGAATCTCATGAACCGGATGTTGAGGTTGTGAAGGAGATAGCAGATACTGTTAGTATATGATCAATGTCTACCCCTCATGATTGTATGCACATTTTGTAAGGCCCCCTTTATGAGGAGAAGCCAAGCATGCATTACCCAATTGATGGGAATCCCAACTTGAATGTTGGATGAAGGTCATATTGGACCATGTAAGATATTATAAGGAAAGGGAGTTATCAAGGTCCCCAATTGTGGGGTCCGGGGCAGCGGTGAGCAGCCCCGGCTGGGGGGTCCAAGGGGGCCAGCGGGCCCCCTGGCTGGGGGGTCCCAGGGGGCCAGCGGGCCCCCTGGTGGGGGTCCGGGGGCAGCGCCCCCGGCGCGACGGTAAAGGGAATATTCCATGGAATATTCCCTGTCGGAGTCAGAAATCATTTATATTTGTTAGGTCGGTTCAACCAGTCTAAGCCGTGTATGGCAATTACGCGGGCGGTGGCCGCCCACGCTCTACCGCCCATGTATAGCCGTCCATGGCAGGCCACCCATGATCCTATATATACATGACTTCTGCACTACCTAAGACACCGAGTTGAGCCAGCATACCTCTACCTTGTATCTCCCTATCTAGAGTTGTCTAGATCACCATTTAAGCTCTACCTTGAGAGCGCACGGGTGGACAACGCCATCATCTTTGTACTTGCTGCTAGTAGAAAATTGTTGAGATTCTCCTATATCTGTTATCTTCTCTGCTATTGCTCCTGTGTTATATTGCGTAACTATTGTCTTACATGGTATCAGAGCTGTAAGGTTCGAATAGCTTGAGAAGTATCATTATTTTAGCCTACTAGCAGACTAGAATATCAGTAGATTATTCGAGTGATTACATGATGGCTTCATCGTCGAACACTAGTCTTGGTGCTTCACCTAATGTTAATGCTGCACCTATTCGAATTCGTCCACCTGCATTCTGATGGAGAGTGTTAATCTCCAAAAGAACAAGTTGACCTTGAATTTAGATCACCTCTATATCAAGATCAACTTTAGACTCCACCTAATTTAGAGAATCTTCACCAAATTATCAGGAAATTGATTATTCTGAAAAATTCAGTTTCTTCAGAAAAGTCTGTTGCAGATTAATCACTCATTGACTAATCAATCCTGTAAAGTTTTTGATAAAACTTTGCACAACACTTCGCCTTAAGGTTGCGCAGCTTTGCCAAGTTAAATCTCTCAAAAAGATTAAGTACACACTGAGAAATGTGTGAAACACTTTACCTATGTCTGAAAGTGCTTCTCTGCAATGGCGACTTTGACACCTGCAACTTCTTAGCACTGGTTCTCCCAACTCTGAACCCGTTTGATCAAGATCTTCTAGCCATAGATAGCTTACCTTCCAACTTAGATTTTGAGCCCTCACTTGTGTAAAACTTTACACTGTGGACTGAGCACTGACCATTTCTTTGAAGATGAAATGTGCGCCAGATTTTTCGACTCTCAGAACATCTTCACATATGAATGTTCCTAAACAAAATTCTCACAGCCTGATTGAAATTAATCTCTCAAATTCTAGCCATAGATAGATTAGCTATGGACTTAGATACGTGCAAAAGGATTCTTCAAAAGATTAAGCACAGAAGGAGAATGGGAGAGAAGATCGACGCGCAGAATTCTACAACATTTTCTTCTTCATTACTTTTCATACATATGGTTGATGATACATACAATGTTCATCACCTCTACACCTATTCTTCTCTATCTGATCTATATCACTCTCTCCTACTATGAATACGTATCTGTAGATATATATACAAGTCTAACTCGTCATCTTTTTCAAAATACATTGAACTATTTACAAGAGTAATATACAAAAGAAACCTTTCTGATTCTATTTTCTTCCTCTAAAAGTAATCTTCATTCTTCCACATATCTTCTCACTTTGATCTTCATATAATCACTATTGATGATTGCTCTGCTCCAACAGCTCCCCCTCAATCTTCAATTGTGATTACCTGCATCTTCTTTATTCCTGTCATATCTTTAAACCTCTGCAACTTAGGTCCATCCAAACTTTTAGTCATCATATCTGCAAGTTGATCTTTTGTAGGGGTGTGTATGACTTCAATTTCCTTCTCAATGACCTTCTCTCTCAGAAAATGATACTGTATTTCAATATGCTTAGTTCTAGCATGAAATACAGGATTAGCTGCCAAGTATAATGAACTCATATTGTCTCCACAAATAATAGGAGTACTCTGAATCACATCAAAAACTTTCAAAAGTGTCTTTAGCCATATTACCTCTTTTGCAGCTTCCACCATACCTTTATATTCTGCTTCTGTAGATGACAAAGCAACTGTATGTTGCTTCTTGGAACACCATGAAATCAATTTGTCTCCTACATAGCACAAGTATCCATGTGTTGATCTTCTATCATCCACATTACCTGCCCAATCTGCATCACTATAGATCTTGATTCTTGTATCTGAAGTAAACCCATAGTACAACCCTTCTTTGAGTGTACCCTTGATGTACCTAAGTACTCTTTGTCCTGCAATCCAATGTTCCTTTCTAGGACAATGCATGAATTGTGAAAGCACACCAACTGCATATGACAAGTCAGGCCTTGTCAATGTAGCATAAATCAAGCTACCAACCAAACTTTGATAGAGTTTCATATCTCTGAACTCTTCTCCTCCAAACCTAGACAATTTATGGTTCACTTCCAAAGGTGTAGGTGCAACCCTGCAATCTTCCATTTTAAATTTGGTTAGCAAATTTTTAAGATACCTTTCTTGGGTCACATATACTCCATGTTGAGTATAAGAGATCTCCATTCCCAAGAAGAATGATAGGTTCCCCAAATCACTGATTTTGAACTCTTTCTCCATCTGCTTCTTGATCATTTGTATCTCCTTATCATCTGTTCCTGTAAGTATTATGTCATCAACATAAATACACACATAAATGAATCCATTTTCACTTGCTTTGACTAGCAAGCTACTATCTGCCTTTGATGCTTGAAATCCAAGATCATTCAAAAATTTTACAAGCCTATAATTCCAAGCCCTTGGGGCTTGCTTCAACCCATACAAAGCTCTCTTGAGCTTACATACATAATTTGGACTCACTTGATCTTTGAACCCATCTGGTTGCTCCATGTAGACTTCATCTGAAATGTAACCATTCAAGAAAGCATTTTTAACATCTAATTGAGACAACTTCCAACCTTTACAAGCAGCAATTGCAATGAGTGTCCTGATGGTTGTCATCTTTGCCACAGGACTATAAGTCTCATCATAGTCCACTCCATATGTCTGTGCATACCCTTTCACAACAAGTCTAGCTTTGTACCTAGACACACTTCCATCTGCAAATCTCTTTGTTTTGTAAACCCACTTACATCCAATGATCTTCTGACTATTAGGTTTAGGAACCAAATCCCATGTTTGATTCTCTATCAATGCATCATACTCCTCTTGCATAGCATCTTCCCAATTCTTCTTCCCTTTGGCTTCTTCATATGTAGAAGGGTCTTCATCTGCTTTTACCAAATAAGCATAATCTTTAGTAGTCAAGAATGAAGTGTCATAGCTATACCTTGTAGGTTGCCATTTGTGCCTAGATGATCTCCTAACTTCTGCACTTCTTGAGGTCTCTGGTTCATCACATTCTGGATCAAACCTTGGCCTCTCTTCAACTTCAATCTGCACTTCATTACTCTCACTTTCATCAAGTAATTGAATCTTTGCTTTACCTTTCCTTTGTTCCACTACTTCTTCATCATCTGCATGTACATTATATTTACCTGCATACCAAGTACCTTGCTCATCAAATGTAACATCCTTGGATACAATAAATTGCTTTGTGGATGGACTCCACAACCTATATCCCATTTGCTTATCATCATAACCAATGAATACATACTTCTCTGCCTTAGGCT
This sequence comes from Ceratopteris richardii, assembly GCA_020310875.1. Classification (NCBI taxonomy): domain Eukaryota; kingdom Viridiplantae; phylum Streptophyta; class Polypodiopsida; order Polypodiales; family Pteridaceae; genus Ceratopteris; species Ceratopteris richardii. The sequence goes on along the minus strand of CM035414.1, from coordinate 25,675,896 downwards.
CCAACTTATGCCTCAATTGAGATGGCACATATGCATATGCCAAGCATCCAAATATTCTGCAATGATCCAAGGTAGGTTTCTTACCCCACCAAGCTTCATATGGTGTCATACCCTGCAAAGCTTTACAAGGCAATCTATTAACCAAATATGTAGCTGTATTAACAGCCTCAGCCCACAAATAATTTGGGCAATTCTTCTCTTTCATCATGGACCTTGCAAATTCAACAAGAGTCCTATTTCTTCTTTCTGCTACCCCATTTTGTTGAGGAGAGTACCTGCAAGTAACTTCTCTCTTTATACCTGCATTCCACAAATAATCATTGAACTCATTTGAAAAATACTCTCCCCCTCCATCTGACCTTAGTCTCTTCAATTTTTGACCTGTAATCCTTTCTGCATATGCATGATAGTGTTTAAATGTATTAAACACTTCTGACTTTTCCTTAATCACATAAATTGTGATCCACCTGGTAGCATCATCAACATATATGACATAATATCTTGAACCATTTATACTAAAGTCCTTTGAAGGACCCCACACATCTGTATGCACCAATTCAAGTCTTTCTGAATACATAACTTGGAATAGGATTGCTTATGAGCCTTACCTAATTGACATGCCTCACATCTGTATGTCATGTGTTGACCTGCAATGTTAGGCATTCCAAGCACTGAATCATTGTTAATCATTTCTTTGATACCTCTTTCATTAAAGTGTCCAAGTCTTTTGTGCCAAAGATCCAATTCTGACACCTTCTGCTCTCCATATGTGAACATAGCATGTCCAACATTTCCTTGTACCTTCAATGTGAAAAGCCTTCCTTCTTTCTTTCCTGCAATAACTTGTTTATATCCTTGACTAGGGTCTTCCACATAAACTCCATCATTGGTAAACCTTACCTCATAACCTTTTTCCACAATTTGACCTACACTGATCAAATTCTTTGGAATTGTGGGAACATAAAGTACCTTACTCAGAAGAGTGCTCCCATCCTTAGCCTTGACTGAACCAATTGACTTTACCTTATGCTTTGTATTATCACCTGTCTGAACTGTATGATTAATTGCATTATGATCTAGGTCAGTCATCAAAGCAATATTTCCACTTAAATGATTACTACATCCTGAATCAATATAGAACACTCTCATGTCCTCATGTGAGATTTCACATGTATTCATAATGAGAGTCGAATCCTCCTTTTGATCTGATGCATAGTTGTAGTAGGTGTTATTATAGGATTGATTTTGGAAGTTTCTTCCACCACCTCTTCCAAAAGAATTCCTACCACCTCTACCTCTGAAATTTCCTCTCTGAAATCTACCACCTCTTGCTCTTTGATTAAAGTTCTGATAATTACCATTGTTTTGATTGTTGTGCCAACAATCATGAGATAGATGATTGGTCTTACCACATATCCAACAAGCTCTTGCATTATCTTTGTTGTTTCTGCCTCTTCCTCTACTTCTGCCATTTCCTCTTCCTCTTATGAAGTTTGCTTGGTTTGATGTACCTTCTTCTTCACCTGATTGTTGCTTCCCTTTGTTGGCTTTCTTCTTGTCTTTAGAATACATGCATGACCTGCACTCTTATCAACATCTCCTTTGACATCATTCTCAAAAGTTAGCATATGACCTAACAATTGATTCAAATCAGGAGTAAAGTGATCTAATGAAAGTTCTGTAGATAAAATGAAAGGCTTCCACTTCTCATCTCCTCTTAGCCCTGTAAGTATTTGTCTTACCAATTTGTCTTCTTCAATATCTTCATCAACTGCACCTAAAGAATCTGCAATGTCCTTCATCTTTGTCACATAATCAGAGATTGATTGTGAGGCCTTCTTCTTGAAGGTAGTAAACTCTGCCCATAGTGAAGCCTTCCTTGATTTGGTTGTATTTTGGAAATGCTCTTCCAAAGCATTCCAAATGTCACAAGCACTCTCAAGTCCTCTAATGTGAGGAAGCAAATAGTCATTGACTGCCATGTAGATAATGCTTCTTGCTTGAGCATCCTTCTTCATCCAATTCTTCAAATCTGCAAGCTCCTCCCTAGTTGGAACACTAGAATCTCTGAATTCTGGCTTTTCTTCATCTCCTGTGATGTATCCTATCAGATCTTTGCTCATAAGGTGAGCTTCCATCCTCATAGACCATGCAGGATAGTTCTCTCTATCCAACTTTTTAATTTGGAGACTATCTCCCATCTTTACTTCACCTGTAGCTTCGAATCTTTAACCTTTACAGATAATAAATGTACCTTTACTTCGAATGTTGCTCCTTCTGATCCTTTTGATGCTCTTTGTATGTCTTCCTTCAATCTTTCTTCAACCTTTACCCTTCTGCACCTTCAAAATGTAAAGATTTGTACTTCTGCAATAGTCGGAGTCTTCTTCTTCACAATTTTGACACAACCTGCTCTGATACCACTGATGGAGAGTGTTAATCTCCAAAAGAACAAGTTGACCTTGAATTTAGATCACCTCTATATCAAGATCAACTTTAGACTCCACCTAATTTAGAGAATCTTCACCAAATTATCAGGAAATTGATTATTCTGAAAAATTCAGTTTCTTCAGAAAAGTCTGCTGCAGATTAATCACTCATTGACTAATCAATCCTGTAAAGTTTTTGATAAAACTTTGCACAACACTTCGCCTTAAGGTTGCGCAGCTTTGCCAAGTTAAATCTCTCAAAAAGATTAAGTACACACTGAGAAATGTGTGAAACACTTTACCTATGTCTGAAAGTGCTTCTCTGCAATGGCGACTTTGACACCTGCAACTTCTTAGCACTGGTTCTTCCAACTCTGAACCCGTTTGATCAAGATCTTCTAGCCATAGATAGCTTACCTTCCAACTTAGATTTTGAGCCCTCACTTGTGTAAAACTTTACACTGTGGACTGAGCACTGACCATTTCTTTGAAGATGAAATGTGCGCCAGATTTTTCGACTCTCAGAACATCTTCACATATGAATGTTCCTAAACAAAATTCTCATAGCTTGATTGAAATTAATCTCTCAAATTCTAGCCATAGATAGATTAGCTATGGACTTAGATACGTGCAAAAGGATTCTTCAAAAGATTAAGCACAGAAGGAGAATGGGAGAGAAGATCGACGCGCAGAATTCTACAACATTTTCTTCTTCATTACTTTTCATACATATGGTTGATGATACATACAATGTTCATCACCTCTACACCTATTCTTCTCTATCTGATCTATATCACTCTCTCCTACTATGAATACGTATCTGTAGATATATATACGAGTCTAACTCGTCATCTTTTTCAAAATACATTGAACTATTTACAAGAGTAATATACAAAAGAAACCTTTCTGATTCTATTTTCTTCCTCTGAAAGTAATCTTCATTCTTCCACATATCTTCTCACTTTGATCTTCATATAATTACTATTGATGATTGCTCTGCTCCAACACATTCACTGAAGGGAAGCTGGATGGAACCAACTATACACTCTGGAAGTTCAAAATTTCTGCAATTTTGGACTCCTATGAATTACTTGACACTGTCATGGGACCGATGGGATTGGATCCAGAGCCTATACCAGTTGAAGATCCAGCAAATTCAAGATTGATGATTCAGCCAGATCCAGATCTTCTACGAGCTTGGAAGCGGCGGAATGCTGATGCATTATGTGCGATTGTCACTAGTGTAAGTGATTCTGTGCTTACTTTAGTTCAACATACTACTAAAGCACATGAGGCTTGGGGCATATTGGCTCGACAATATGAGACCAAGAACCACACTAGGATACAGAATTTAGAAAATCAGTTGGCAAATGAAAAACATTCTGATTCTGAAAAGGCTGAAGATTTTATCAAACGGATAAAGCATCTTCAAGATCAATTGGCTGCAGTTGGTGTTGTTATAACACCAGAAGAGCTGGCTCGAAGATCTGTACGTGTTCTTCCAGCAAAGTATGATGGATTAGTAACAGCCCTTAACACTCAGGTAAGGCCAACTCCTCTTACATTTGAAGAGTTTTGTGCCATGCTTTTAGAAGAAGAGATGCAGCTGAAGAATCGGCAAAGTACAACTGATGCTGCATTCTCAGCAAATGCAAAAGGTAAAGGCTCTTCAGAGGGATCAAAGAAGAAGCCAAAGAAGAAAAAGTTCACAGGAAGTTGCTTCTATTGTGAAAAGAAAGGCCATGCCATCAAGGATTGCAGAAAGAAGCAAGCTGATGAACGGAATGGGACTGTAAAATCATCATGGAAGAACAAAGAGTCTGCAAACAACACAGAGCTGGAACTTTGGGTAGCTATTGAAGAGGTATGTTCATCTGCTCAAGCTCGTGTTGATGAGCCATGGATTTTAGATAGTGGAGCTTCTCGCCATATGACTAGTAAAAAGGATTGGTATAGTTCCCTAGTGCCTCTGCGGGAATCCATCAATGTAGTGGTGGGAAACGACTCCAAGTGTCCAGCTGAAGGAACTGGAACCATCTCTTTTATCACTTCTCCAGGTGTTGAGAAAAAGTTATCCGATGTTCTCTATGTACCTACACTCAAAAGAAATTTGTTGTCAGTTTCTGCAATAACAGATCGTGGACTCGAAGTTCACTTCAATAAGAGTGGTGCGGAAATCATGGATTCATCAGGTAATGTTGTAGGTAAAGGCACACGACGGGATAACTTGTATGAGTTAAGTGCTTTAACTGCTACAGAAGATAAAGATGTAAGCAGGTTATGGCACCGATGATTTGGGCATCTCGGATTTGCAGTTTTGAAGGAGATGCAACGAACAGGGATGGTTGCTCATATGCCTGCATTTTCAGAGTTGCAAGAACCTTGTGAAGCTTGTATGATGGGCAAGCAACAACGAAAGGCATTTCCAAGAGAGACCAGCAATCGATCTCAAGCTCCTCTAGAGTTGGTACATGCTGATCTCTGCGGTAAAATGTCTACACCTGCTTTAGGAGGATCTTTCTACTTCTTGCTGTTAGTCGACGATTATAGTAGAAAGATGTGGGTTTATTTCATTCGAGAGAAGGCTGATGCTTTTGAAAAATTTAAAACGTGGCATAAGTATGTAGAAAATGAATCAGGAAGGAAATTGAAGAAATTTAGAACAGATAGAGGAGGTGAATTCTTGTCAACAGAATTCAACAATTACTGTAAGGAGCATGGTGTGAAAAGGCAACTTACCACAGCTCATACACCCCAACAAAATGGCGTTGTTGAGCGCAGGAACAGGACAGTAGTTGAAATGGCTCGTTGTATGTTGAAGGCTCAAGACATGCCTGATTCATTCTGGGCAGAAGCAGTCAATACAGCAGTCTACATCCTCAATCGAAGCTACACAAAAGCACTGAAGGGGATGACTCCTCAAGAAGCATATTCTGGTAAAAAGCCTTCAGTTTTGCATTTCAAAATTTTTGGTTGTTTCTGTTATGCACATATTCCTGATTCAACAAGATCAAAGTTGGATTCAAAAAGCAAAAAGTGTGTCTTCCTAGGATATAGTGAAGAGTCTAAAGCATACAGGTTATGGGATCCTGAGGCAAGGAAGATTTTTGTTAGCCGAGATGTGGTGTTTGATGAACGACCACACTTAGTAGAAGATAAAGGTAAATCTACTATCTCATCAAGCGGAGAAATATCTCACCTTGTGCCTATCAAAAGACAGGTTAAAGTTGAGGAGGAGGAAACATCTGATGCAGAAATTTCCTCAATAAAAAGCCAACGAGTTGTAGCTGCACAACGTAAGCCACTACCGAAGTGGGCACAACAGCTCTTTGATGATCTTAATCCACATGTAGATGTACCAGAATCATCATCGGATGGATTACGAAGATCAAAGAGAATAGAGGAGCAAAGAAGAGCCTCAGAACACATTGTTAACATGGCTCTAATGGCAGATATCATGGGTTCGATAAAGGAACCTACCACCATTGAAGAAGCCATTGATGATCCAGATTGGAGAGCGGCAATGCAGTCTGAGTATGATAGTATACTAAAAAATGATACATGGGATCTAGTCGACTTGCCGCCAAAGAAGAAGGTAATAGGTACTAAATGGATTTGGAAAGCTAAGTATAAAGCTGATGGAACATTAGAAAAGTATAAGGCACGATTAGTTGCACAGGGTTTTTCACAGATTGAAGGATTTGATGTTCAAGAAACTTTTGCACCAACAGCACGGACGGTACTTGCAGTAGCTGCACAAAAGTCTTGGCCTATTTTCCAGATGGATGTCAAATCTGCATTTTTGAATGGTCACCTCAAGGAGGAGGTATATGTATCTCAACCACCAGGTTTTGAGGTGCCCAATTCAGAAAATAAAGTTTGCAGGTTGAAGAAAGCTTTGTATGGACTTAAGCAAGCTCCACGGGCTTGGTACCAACGAATAGATCATTTTTTCAAAAATATGGGTTTTGAAAGAAGTACTTCTGATGCTAACTTGTATGTAACGAAAAGGGATAGCAAGCTAGTTGTTGTCATTGTATATGTAGATGATTTGATCATTACAGGAGATCATCAGGAACTCATCAATCAAACTCGGATCAGCTTGGGAACTGAGTTTGAAATGACAGACTTAGGTCTACTCCATTTTTGTCTGGGAATTGAAGTATGGCAAAGGAAGGATGGCATTTTCATCTTACAACAAAAATATTCCAAAGAAATTCTCAAGGCATTTGGAATGATGGACTGCAAACCAACTAGCACACCTATGGAGGTAAATCATAAGCTATCTATGGATGATAACATGCCTGATGTAGATGCTAAGAAGTATAGGAAGCTCGTTGGAAGTCTTATTTTTCTGTGCAACACTAGACCAGACATTTGCTATGCTGTTGGAGTGTTAAGCAGGTTTTCCAACAAACCTAAGGAGAGTCACTAGAATGCTGGAATGCGAATTCTAAGGTACATTGCAGGAACCTTGGATTTTGGTATTTTGTATACCACAGGTGATACACTCCAAGGATATTGTGATTCAGATTGGGCTGGAGATTGTGATTCTAGAAAATCAGTTTCTGGATATTGTTTCTCACTTGGTTCAGGAATATTTTCTTGGGTAAGTAGGAAGCAACCAACTCTCGCACTCTCCTCCACTGAAGCAGAGTACAAAGCAGCTTGTTTTGTTTCTTGTGAGGCAGTCTGGTTAAGGAGAATTCTTGCAGATCTTGGCTTTCCATCAAATATGCCAACTGTACTCAAGTGTGATAATCAAAGTTGTATGGCTATTGCAAAGAACCCAGTATTTCATGCTCGCACCAAGCACATAGAAGTACAGTACCATTACATTCGTGAGCTAATTGAAGATGAAATTGTGGAGCTAGAATATTGCCCAACAGAGGCAAATTGTGCTGACATGTTCACTAAAGCACTTGGAAGAGAGCAGCTCAACAAGCATCTTCAACAGATGGGCATAGGACCGAGACCTACTTGATTTATCATCGGTAAACATTGAGGGGGGGTGTTAGTATATGATCAATGTCTACCCCTCATGATTGTATGCACATTTTGTAAGGCCCCCTTTATGAGGAGAAGCCAAGCATGCATTACCCAATTGATGGGAATCCCAACTTGAATGTTGGATGAAGGTCATATTGGACCATGTAAGATATTATAAGGAAAGGGAGTTATCAAGGTCCCCAATTGTGGGGTCCGGGGCAGCGGTGAGCAGCCCCGGCTGGGGGGTCCAAGGGGGCCAGCGGGCCCCCTGGCTGGGGGGTCCCAGGGGGCCAGCGGGCCCCCTGGTGGGGGTCCGGGGGCAGCGCCCCCGGCGCGACGGTAAAGGGAATATTCCATGGAATATTCCCTGTCGGAGTCAGAAATCATTTATATTTGTTAGGTCGGTTCAACCAGTCTAAGCCGTGTATGGCAATTACGCGGGCGGTGGCCGCCCACGCTCTATCGCCCATGTATAGCCGTCCATGGCAGGCCACCCATGATCCTATATATACATGACTTCTGCACTACCTAAGACACCGAGTTGAGCCAGCATACCTCTACCTTGTATCTCCCTATCTAGAGTTGTCTAGATCACCATTTAAGCTCTACCTTGAGAGCGCACGGGTGGACAACGCCATCATCTTTGTACTTGCTGCTAGTAGAAAATTGTTGAGATTCTCCTATATCTGTTATCTTCTCTGCTATTGCTCCTGTGTTATATTGCGTAACTATTGTCTTACAGATACTACTGAGGTTATGGACTGCCAATCTCTTTCATCACCAACCGCTGAGGTCCAAGCAGATGCAGTCACGGTCCAAGCAGATGCACTCGCTGTCCAAGCAGATGCAGGCAAGCAATTTCCAAGAAATGCCGAGACAATTCCCCAAGTTGCCGTGGAAGAAATCCAGATTGAGACCGGAATAGTTTTGGTACCAACGGCCCTTATCCTTCTTCTTTATCGCACTTCCATTCCTGGTGCTGTTGAAATTCTTCCCGATGGCCCTTCAACTGTTGTTCGTACGGCATCAACCCATCCGTTATCCTCTCCCAATTAGTCTCCACCATCCTCCCCTCATGTGCTATCTGCCTCATCATCACAACATCCTCCTTCTCTCCCCCCCCCTAGTAGTCATGTTCACGGAGTTGGCATCCATGGGCCAACTTCTTATCCAATTCTCTAAGAAATTTCCCCTACAGATGAAGATAGCCACTCAGAACATTTAGCAAGAGTTGCAAAGTAAAGTGGACTTGCTTGAAGCAGACATTGCTCCGCTCCAAGAAGAAGCAATTATGGTCAAAGCCGAAAACCATGCATTGCATATTCAGCTCCAGCAACTCCAAGAACAATTAGGAAACATGAACAATCTGATTGCGCAAAGGGATACCACACTTGCTGCTCGTGAGGAAGAAATCTCTCAATTGAAATAACTAGTACAAGATAAAGAAGATGCTCGCATTGCGATCGGCAATCTGCTGGGAGAGACACGTGCCGATCTTGCTGTGGTCGAATAGAAAGGACAAGAAATGGCAGACCTCGTTCTGCAAAATACTGAAGATTTAAAAAAAGTATATGCAGACCTTTTTCAGAAAAGTCGTGAATTAGAAGCAAAAATTGGTAGGACTCTTCAGTTGAAGAAAGAGATGGAAGCTATTAGGAAAGAGCGAGATGCTTATTATAAAACTATCCAGTATCAAGCTCAGGAGCTGGAAAGACGCGAAAAGCAGTTGGGATTTCAGGCAGACAAGCTGTCGCAAGTTGACGCCGAGATAGCTGAAATGAAGTTGTAGAGAGATACTACCATCGCCAATGAATTCTATCTTCAGGAAGCATTTTTGCAGACACAAACAGAATCGCTCATGACTCAAGTTATCGCTGCTAGTTTGGTTTGAACTGACGCCCAACTTATCAAGCCTACCATCTTGAAGGATATATTAGATTCTTTAAAATAGAAGATTACACGAACCTTTAAATTAGCCAGAACTCTGTATGTCCAAGGCATCATTGATGAGCCTTAAATTGTAATTTTCATTTTTGGGTTCGAGTCCACTGTGCGTGCCAGTGTTAGCCGCTGGATTGGATCTCTTTGTAATTTTATTTTCTATTCGCACGCACCAAAAAGGCGTGGTGAAAAGATGTAACCTTCTTTTGAGTAATGAAAAGACAAGCACAGTATTCTTCGGGCGGAGAGGAATCGCCAGATTGTCTGTCTGGACGATAGCACTGGAGATGTTGTGTTGCAGAATTTGAAGAAACTCTGAGTACTATGTTGATATTAAGTTCAGTAATTAATCTTTAATTACCGTAATATTGCGATTAACCTTAATCACTCTCTACGAATTCGTCACTGTTCACACACATGGTAGACGCATTGCACAGTGATAACTGTTGAATCAGAAGTAATTAGTTGGTAATTGACTGATTAAATTGGAAAAATTCAAAAGAGCCTCTATACTATTAGACCCCTATCTATCCCAAGAACCCAGAAATGAGATTTAAAGGACTTAACAGAAAGTACTTTTAATAGCACGTCGAAGGACTCACTGGTCAAACTCTGTAGAGGTCCTAAAAAATCGAGGGTAATGATTCAATTGCTAAATTGATTTCTCTGTGTATAGTGCATCATTTTAAGTGATTCCACTTGGAATCATTAGCTCATTAAGCTAATTTGATATATCTAAGAGGAATTTTTCTAATTCCCACTGTACTAGAAGCACTAAGTATAACAAGTAGTAGGTGTGTGAACAAAAATAAAAGGTTTTCATTAATCCTTCAACTTGGAAATAGTTTGTTTTGGTTCAATCATTTCTCACATCATTTCCAAAGTACATAGGCACTTATTTTATGTTATTGGAAAGCTAAGAGGGCCTAAAACTCAATTCTGAAGCAAGAATGGGCTGGTACAAAGCACGATTTGGTAGTACCTACTCATTTCTTGGAGTGTCCAGTCATCTTTCACAACACTGGTATCAGAGCAAAGCTAAGGTAAAATGGGAGATGGTTTTCCTTCTTTCATTGATAAATTGGATAGGGACAACTACCAAGCATGGTCCTTGAGGATGAAGACATACTTGCAATGAAGGAGCCTCTATGGATACATCTCAAGAAATGAGGAGATGCCCATATTCAGAAGCAAAGGACAACCTACAAGAGAGGAGCATGAAAGACTCAACACATGGTGTGCCAAGGATGCATTAGCAAGGTCTTACTTACTTAACTCAATCTCTAATTTTATTCTTCCACATATTAGAAACTGTAATACATCCGAAGAGACTTGGGAAACATTGTCTTCCTATTTCTCTTCCAACACAAGGGCCAGGAAGAACCAATTGTGGATTGAGTTTACTACTCAAAGAAAGCAACCCAAGCAAGGCATCGCAGAGTATGTGACCAACTCAAAGATGGAGCAGATCAATTGGCAAGCATAGGAGAAGAAATTGAAGAGGAGCAGATTGTAAGAAAAGTAATAAATGGAATTAAAGCTGATGACAAATGGGAGAGCTTCACAACTGCCATGGACTTGTACATGGACATGCAGATTCGAGACGTTACCACTCTCATGGGGTAACTATTTACCCATGAAGACAAGCTCAACAAGAATGGAGATTCATCAAGAGGTAATAGCTCTTCTGCCCTATAAACCGATAAAAGTAAGTCCAAAGAGAAAGGGAAGAACAAGAAGATTGAGGATGAAGGAGCTACCTCCCAAGCCAACTATGCAAGGAGAGGTAGAACCTCAAGAGGAAGGGGCAGAGGAGGTAACCAAGGTAGGGGGAGACGTTATAACTCCTCACCATGTAATATTTGTGGATTTTCAAATCATACTATAGATGAGTGTTATAGGAACTTCAAGAATCAGAGAGGTAGAGGATATCAAAGAGGTGGATATACACAATCAAGAGGAAGATTCAATCACCACCAAGGATACAATAACAACTACAAAAACAACTACAGTAGCAACTACCAAGGAGGCTATAAATCAAGGAAAGACTACAACAAGTACGCAGAGGATCAAGAGGATTCTCTTCTGATTATGAATATGAATTCAAAACCAGGTATAAATGATGATCATCTCTTCTACATTGACTCAGGATACTCAAACCATGTGGCAGGCAATGTATCTCTTCTCTCTGACCTTGAGGAACCAAAGGGTAAGCATCAGCTACAAACAGGTGATGACACCAAGCACTCAATGATTAAAGTAGGAAATGTAAAGACCTCTAATGGAAATAAGAATCTGTTGAGCACGGTTCTATATGCACCTACAATTACCAAGAATTTGATGAGTGTTGGATAGATTGTGGAAAAGGGTGTGCAGGTCAGGTTCAACCAATGTGGAGCACTTGTGGAGGATCCCCAACATCGATTCAAGAGATTTGCCAAAGGAGAAAAGGAAGGTAGATTATTTCTTTTTCAACTTGAAGATACAAGGAATATTTCACTTTATAGCTACAAAGATCAAACACTATCAGAGCTTGAAATTTGGCACAAGAGATTAGTGCATGTTGGTGAAAGAACCTTAAAAAAATATGTAGAGATCAATTTGTGGTTGGGATACCTAATGTATCCAAGCAACACATGATTTATAAATGTGGTGCTTGTCAGTTTGGAAAATCTCACAGGTTACCCTTCTCAAGGAAAGGCTATATGCAAGAGGACTACCTAGAGCTTGTCCATACAGATGTATGGGGACCCAGTAAGGATTCCTCAATTTTTAGATCAAGGTATTATGTATCTTTCATTGATGATTTCAGTAGGTGGACTATTTTATACTTTATGAGGCACAAAGATGAAGTATTCCGTTGCTTTAAAAAATATCTTGCACTTGTTGAGAACCAAACAGGGAGAAGTCTAAAAAGATTAAGTTTAGATGGATGAGGTGAGTACTTCTCAAATGAGTTTGATGCATTCTTGCAGGACAGAGGAATAAAGAGAGAAATTAAAACAGGGTATACCCCTGAGCAAAATGGGGTGGCAGAGAGGAGAAATAGATTAATTGTTTAAACAGCTGGGTCAATGTTAAATGAGGAAAAATTACCTCCTCTGTCCCATGGGACACTGGGGTCTCTCCCGCCACTTATCTTGTAAATAGGTTGCCATCCAAATCTCTTGATTAGATAACCCCATATGAAGCATGGCATGGTAGAAAACCTTCACTTGATCATTGTAGGATCTTTGGATGTGTAGCTTATGTGCATATCCCTTGTCAAATAAGAGGTAAGCTAGACCCTAAGGTAGATAAGTGCATTTTCATAGGGAATAACTTGAATCAGAAAGGATAGAGGTTCTACAATCCTTCAAACAAAGCGTTTATGGTTAGTAGAGATGTTTTCTTTGATGAGAATGACTCTTGATTTGAAAGTGAATGCAGGAAAATAAAGCTAACTTATGACTTGGAAGAAGAGTTTCCAAGCCTCACTAAGGAGGAACCCAAACAAATTGAAGACATCAACTCAGATGATGAGGACATCATCAACTTAGAAGAATTCAAGGCATGGAAGTCCAAAGGCAAAGTCAAAATGAAGAAATTGGAGGACTTGTCATTTGAAGAGCCATCATCATATGAAGATGCAAAAACCAAGGCAGAATGGAAGGAAGCTATGGATGAGGAAATTGAAGCACTCAAGGAGAGTGATACTTGGGAGCTAATACCAAAGAAGGAGTCTATGAAGGTAATTGGTTCTAGATGGATCTATAAGATTAAGAGAAATTCTGATGGATCAATAAGTAGGTACAAAGCTAGACTTGTGGCTAAGGGTTTTGCACAAACCCAAGGAGTTGATTATGAAGAAACCTTCTCACCTATGGCAAAAATGCCAACCATCAGGGTATTGGTAAGTGTGACTGCATCAAAGAATTGGAGCATGTATCAATTATATGTAAAAAATGTATTTTTAAATGGCTTGATTTCAGAGGAGGTGTACATGTCTCAACCTCCTGGCTATGAGGACCCAAACAAGGTAACATATGTATGTCAATTGAACAAAGCTCTTTATGGATTGAAGCAGGCACCTAGGGCATGAAAGAAAATGTTGACTACATACCTTCAGAATCAAGGATTCATCATGAGCAAATCAGATACTTCTCTATTTATTAAGAGGAGAAATTAAGAAGTAATATAGCTATGTGTATATGTTGAGGATATCATACTCACAGGTAATGATGCTAATAGCATCAAGCAGATTAAGAATCAGATGATGCAAGAATTCAAAATTAGTGATCTTGGATCACTAAAATACTTTCTTGGACTTGAGTTAGTTTATACTAACTCTAGAATTTATATTACTCAAAGAAAGTATACACAAGATATGTTAAAGAAGTTCCATTTGCAGGATGCCAAAGCAGCAAGTACTCCAATGGAGGTTAATCAAAAGTTAAGTGCCCATGAAGGTGATGTGCTTGAGAACATTGCAGGTTACCAAAGTATAGTGGGAAGCTTGAACTATGCTACACTGACAAGGAGTGATATTGCTTATGGAGTAAGTGTTTTAATTCAATTTATGCACAAACCTAGGGCACCTCATTTGGAAGCTGCAAAAAGGATTTTGAAGTACCTTAAGGGCACTCAAAATCAAGGGTTATATTTTCCTTATACTTCAGACTTGGACATCAAGATATATTCAGATGCAGATTGGCCAGGTTGCAAAGGTGATAGAAAAAGTACCTTAGGATACATATCCTTTGCAGGTGATAAACCTATATCATGGTCTTGAAAGAAGCAACCTACTATTGTTTTATCTTCTACAGAGGTAGAGTATAGAGAATTGGCCAATGCTACTCAAGAATGTTTCTAATTCTCATCGTACTGGAAGCACTGAGCATAATAAGTAGCAGGTGTGTGAGCAAAAATAAAAGGTTTTCATTAATCCTTCAACTTGGAAATAGTCTATCTTGGTTCAGTCATTTCTCACATCATTTCCGAAGTACATAGGCACTTATTTTGTGTCATTGGGAAGCTAAGAGGGCCTACAACTCAACTCTGAAGCAAGAAGGGGCTAGTACAAAGTAGGATTCGGTAGTACCTACTCATTTCTTGGAGTTTCCATCCATCTTTCCCAACAAAGCCATCACCCATCTTGATCTAGCTCTAATACCACTGAAGGAACTGGGAGAATCTTGTAGGAGGTAGAAAAGTGTGTTTCAAAGCGACAAAGTTTGGTCCAACCAACCGGCACAAGACCAGCCCTTGAGCTTATGGAGACTCAAAATTCAATACAAAACAGATAGGGTCCCGTGTCGGCTAACTCAAAAAACTTACTATCTATGGAAGAGACAATGAACTTAAAATGCTCATAACGATGAGTGTGATTACAATTAGAAAAAAATCAGTTTATGGGAGTGATACACATAGGGTTGCATGTATAGAATGCATAAAAATATAAGGAATATGCAAAATGTGCTATATGAATGAATCAGACACTCAACGGTGGTACCTCCTATTTTTAGGAATATGCAAAGATTGAACGTGAGACAGAAAATTGTAGGTTTCTGCCAATGTACTAAATCAAATGCTATGAAATTTTCTATTTGTGAACTAGACATTAATAGCTTTCCAATTAGCCATCTTGCACTCAATTTGGAGCTCTGTAGAGAGCGCAGTAGCCTCTGCAAGATTAATGTTGGCGAAGAAGATGATGTAGAGAATTGAAGGAGAAAGACATGATGGTCACAAGTGTATGTATATTGCTTCCATGTATTGTACAAGTGATTTCAAGTCTTTATATAGACTCTAGGAGTGTTCTGCCACTTCTACAAGTTGATTTTGAATTCAAATGAAGGTGGGAATGGTTGTTGGAAGGAATCAATTCACTTTTCTACAATATAGGAAAAGTGAAGATCTAGTTTGATCTACTTTTAGGTGATTGATTGCTTGATTGAATGCAACTCAACCACCACAAATTCATGGGATTTGGCCTCTATCTTTCTACCTTTACATGTGTAAAGATCAATGCTTTTACAATGGTAAATGAATCATCAGAAACCTCTTTAAAAAAATACAATAAATGAGCATAGGTAAAAGAACTCTCCAATGGATATTCTTTTGCTGTAATCCAAGCGATAGTTTTTGATGTACATCAAATCCACCTCAAGAATAGTGTAAGGTTGATGTTCCAACAGACTCTTCTCAATAACTATAGGCATTTCTAATTCTTCCATTACCTTAATCGGCTCATCATGTAAACTAGTAATTTTGGGAGTCTGTGCGTTAATCTTCTTCAGATCTGATAAAGCCTTGTCCGCTTCATAACCTCCCTTCAATAACATTTAATACATATCCTGCTACTGGTCCTCCAATGTTACACACTCCACTTCCTTTGGCATTTGCATAGGTGAAAACTTTTGCTACAAACCTACACTTGGCCATATAATATCAGCCTTCTCCACTTTTTGAACAAATTGAAGTAGTGCCGCCAAATATGTAGACAACCTATTATTTGACTATGTTTTTCTTTTGTCAGAGAAGAAAATATCTCCCTACATATGGTCATACATCCAATGAGCCCAACTAAATTTCTCTCCTCATTCTGCCCAACATAGAGTGCATAATTATCCTTCGACATATAATCATACTTCACAGTGAAGCATAGCCTTTCTAATACTACCTTAATTGCTCCCTTTGTGCATACGAAATATTCTTGAGCATATAATATTACCTACCACCTTTCCTAGGCCCAAATTCCTTTTATAATGCACCCTTTGGAGATTTTGGTACTACTGGCTTGTTAGGCCGCCGGATTGGCACAATGTAACTTTTATATTTTCATATACTGCACGCACCGAAAGGGCGTAGCGAAGTGATGTAATTTTTTAACCTACTAATGAAGAGACATTACGGGACTCTCCGGTGGTAGAGAAACGGGATCGCCAGACTGTCTGTCTGGGCGATTTGCGATCTTGTAGAGACGCCATAGTGCAGATTTCAGATATTATGAGTACTGTTACTCAGTCTTTGTTGAATTACATTAATTTCCAATAACACAGTAATTATGTTGATGTTAATCAGTCTAAGCGACGGTGATCCTTAATTTATGCATTAAAGACTGTGTGAGGAATAACCAAAATACAACAATAATACGGTGTAAAAGAAGTTATACTAGATAGTAGCGTACTGCTTAATTTGATAGTTAAGTTGGGAAAATCAGATAAAGGGCCTCTGCATTGTCAGACCCCTACCATCCCCAAGAACCCGAAAAGAGATTAAAAAGGCGACTGGATCTAAGTCCCTCTTTTTTACAGTGGCGCTAGGATAATGTCAAACAGCTCACAACAACAGCAACAGATAGCCTCTTTACAGATGGGCCATTCAATCATGAATCACAACAAATGCAACCTCCCATGGAATTCGATATTATATGTGCAATGAGAACTGCAATAGCTGCAACCATACCCAGACCAAGAGCAGGACCTTTTGAATGTGTGCATTCATTGGATGCCAACGTTGTGATATCTTTTTCCGAAAGTTTCTTTGCTTCCGCGATGAAGCTAAGAACAGTCGAAAGTAAACCAAGTGCGCTGATGGTTGAGAGGAGAAACACTCGCATATTCATGTCCTCTCGTTGTTGCTCGGGTAGACGTCAACGAATGCGGTAGGTTGAGGAGAGCCGACACCGAGGTGAGGCCGCTAGATTGGCACAATGTAGTGTTAGGCCGCCAGATTGGCACAATGTAACTTTTATATTTTCATATACCGCACGCATCGAAAGGGCGTAGCGAAGTGATGTAACTTTTTACCTACTAATGAAGAGACATTATGGGACTCTCCGCTGGTAGAGAAACGGGATCGCGAGACTGTCTGTCTGGGCGATTTGTGATCTTGTGGAGACACCATAGTGCAGATTTTGGATATTCTGAGTACTGTTACTCTGTCTTTGTTGAATTACATTAATTTCCGATAACACAGTAATGTTATGTTGACGTTAATGAGTCTAAGCGATGGTGATCCTTAATTTATGCGTTAAAGGCTGTGTAAGGAATAACCGAAATACAATAGTAATACGGTGTAAAAGAAGTTATACTAGATAGTAGTGTACTGCTTAATTTGATTAAGTTGGGAAAATCAGATAAAGGGCCTCTGCATTGTCAGACCCCTACCATCCCCAAGAACCCGAAAAGAGATTAAAAAGGCGACTGGATCTAAGTCCCTCTTTTAACACTGGCGCTGTCTATGGGAAGATGGCAATTGATTGAGAAATCAGTAAAGGAAGAGCAGTACGTAAGGCAAGTGGTGCAGAGGTGATATATGCCGGTTACTCGGTCCGGGGAGTCTTATCCGAAGTATAGGAGAGACCAGCACCCTTGGGTAGTTCCAAATCTATTAGGGACACCCCGAGGTGGTAGAAGTGCAGGCCATTTAAGCCCAATTATCGAAGAATCGGAGCCAATTAGCAGTGATTCCGGTACCAGTTCAGTGATAAATGATGAGATTCTGGTAGATTCCGGTGTGACTCCGATACGTTCTGAAGAAAGTGCAGTGACTTCAGGGTGTACAGAGACAGAGTGTGCAGATCATCTAACGTTATCTGGTCAGTATTCAACTATTTTTGGTGACAAAGTTGTGTTGCCAAGTGAGATCGTTTTTGGTGAAAAGACAACCGGGTGCGGTGAAAGTTCGATAACTTCCAGTGGAAGTTTTGTACCATTTCGTGGGAGTTTGAAGTTTTTCGGTGATACTGCAGTACTACCTAGTGGATCCTTGTTACGTTCACCACTGTTCGGGGCAAGCTTGCCTACTTTTGATACTAAAGCTGAGGACAGACTATTTGATTTGGAGATAAGTAAGAGATTCAATGCCATTTTCGAGCCCGAAGGTGAGTAGTCTTATAATACAGATTCCGAAGGACAAGAGACACCCCCTCAAAACTCAGGGCACAATAACAGTACCAATAATAGCACCATGAGTGGACAACAGCAACAAAAACACCAGCAATAACAACAGTAGCAATAGCAACAACCACATCCAATCATCCCACCTCGACCGGTTCCAACAGGGGTGACTTACACAAAGTTCGGTGGATTTCCGGGTGACGACCCTGATGCACATGTGCGCACCTTTGAGATTAGCTATGCAGTGCTGAATCATCCACCTGATCCGACGTACAAGGCTATCGTATTTCAGGCCACCTTAGTTAATGAAGCAGCTAGGTGGTTGACTAAGTATGATATTAATCATTTCGTTCACTATGACACTATGAGGGACGCATTTTTACAGAGGTTCCAGTTGAAGAAAATCCTACCAAAATCTTGGACTATTTGCAGAACAATCAGTAGAAGCCGCATCAAACTGTTCAGGAATACGCAACATTGTTTAGAACTCACTTAAGACAACTGCCTCCAACACATGCTAATCTACCGGATGATGTTATAACCCCGTGGTTCATTAACGGTTTGACCCCACAGTTAAGACAAATTATGATCATCCACTGTGTGGGTGCTATGACACTGGATGATGTTATTGCGATGGCCCTGCAACTAGAGCATAAAGTTGGGCGACTCATTGAAGACTTGGAGTGGCTGAAAGCCAGTAAGAATGTAACAGATGATCCGGCTAAATAGATGTATTACACCAAGTGCAAAAATCTAGGGCACACCAGTGCTACATGTGCCCTTAACCAGATGTATTGTGCCATCTGCAACACAACAGGACACTCAACGGAAACTTGCACGTATAATGCCAAGGTGCAGGGGCGATCAGCTCTAAATGCCATCATACAGGAACCAGGTTAGCCAGCAACCCATCACGTATCTCCACAGATGTGAAACGATCCATCGCAAGGATATAGAAATTACCGGGGTCAGCGGAATACTAATTTCAATTCAAATCGATGGCAGGTGGATACATAAGCGGAAGGTACTTCTCTTCCACCACCTCGATGTTATTTTTACGACGAGATTGACCATATCTGTAGATTTTGCAAGGATGCAACAGAGTACGACAAAAGGAAGAAGGAGCGACAAAATCCAATGACCAACATGTTCTATATTTCACCAGTTGAATCACAAGCAGCAGTGGTTCAGACCAGATCGGTAAGTAGTTGCAACCCGTCGGTGAGGTGTTCGAGCCTGGTATCCGTGAGCAGCAATGAATTTATACAAAGGCTAGTCAATGGAGAGCTAAAGAGCCAACTATGTTTCCTGATCCAATTCCAGTAACACAAGTTCCCCTACCTAAGGCAAGATCAAAAACAAAATTCTGCCCCAGCAACAGTAGAATCATCATCAGAATTGGTGAGAAGTACGATCCAAACAGATCACGTATGGGATATCCTATCTAAGGCTTCAATTACACTCCCTGTGGGAAAGTTACTCGCCTTAGTGTCAGGCGTCAGGCAGCAATTTCAACAATAGGTTAGTCCCGGATCTTCCTGTACTCCGACGATTGCAACAATACAACCGGAAGCTGATTCTACGGTGGATCATTCAGTTCTATTAATCAGTGTCTGGCATAAAAACCAAAAGATTACTCAAGTGCTAATTGATGGCGGTTCAGGTGTGAATATAGCAATGGAAGCACTCTGCAAGCAATTGGGTTGGACCCAAATCGAGCCCGTACAATTTTTTGTACATAGGGCAGACCAATCCCGAGTCCATCCGGTGGGACTAGTACGGAATATCCCGATTACCTTGCAGGGTACCATGTTCAAAATGACTTTTGTAGTTCTCGAACTACCAGAATCCAACCTCGACTGCAATCTACTTTTCGGTCGACCATGGTTGAAACAAGCAAAAGTTGTACAGGATTGGTCCACGCAAGAGTTAAACTTTCAAAGATAATCACTGTATATATGTAGTTAAATTGGATGCCATGCAGCCCTACGAGCTTCATGCAAGACCATATGTAGCGGAGCCGGTCCACATGTTGGATGGCTTATCTGACGACGAGGAAGAGGCGTTTCTGAAGACCAATAAGGATCTGATCTCATTAGGAACTATAGATCTCTAGTCGGTCGCAGACAAGTGGAGTTCGACCGCTTGCACGGTGGTACCTGTGACCAGAGATGCAGATGCAGATGATAGTGTCGCTATGGATGGAGCCATCTTACATCAACTTTTGCAATCAGCTGATGATGTGGTAAAACCTCGACAATTTTATGTACCGGAAGATCAGTTAGTAACTTATAATTTGGGTGATGCAGTGAACCCGCGACCAATTAAGATTAAGGCAGGATTGTCCGAGACATTTCAAGATGATTTGATATGACTCACGTGTGAGTTTTCCGATGTTTTTGCTTGGGACTATCGAGATATGAAAGGTCTGGACCTGCAGATCTATCAACATCGGGTAGTGCTCAAGCGAAGCCAATCAAACAGTCTAGTTACCGAATGAACCCCAATTATGCAGCACAGGTCAAAGCAGAACTTGATCGGTTATTGAAGGTGGGATTCATTGTACCAATCGAGCATGCTGAATGGATACCGCCGATAGTGATTGTTCCTAAGAAAAATAAACATATGCGCATTTGTGTTGATTACCGGAAGCTAAATGCTGCCACTATACTGGATCCATTTCCTCTCCCCTTTCTGGACACAATGCTCGACAGGGTGGCAGGGCACGAGATGTGTTCATTTCTGGATGGATACAGTGGCTATAATCAGGTGAGGATGGCAGAATAGGACATACCTAAAACCGCTTTTATCACGAACTGGAGTGTTTATGTGTGTACGGTACTGTGGTTTGGGTTAAGAAATGCTCCAAGTACATTTCAACGATGTATGCAGGAAGTTTTTGAACCCTACTTGACTACTTTTATGCAAGTATATTTGGATGAGTTTTCCTTATTTGGTAAGACTGCGGTGCACCTGTATCATTTACGGTGCTGCTTTGAAAAATGTCGCGAATATCGATTATGCTTGAATCCGATAAAATCTATTTTTGTGGTCTCTTATGGCAAACTCCTCAGACATATTATCTCTGCACAAGGAATACAAGTTGATCCGGATAAAGTTGCAGCCGTGTTGGAGGCACCTGTCCCCATGACACCGAAAGAAGTTATGCGCTTTCTGGGCCAAATACGATGGCATGGCAGACATTTACGGTGGTTAGCTCATTTAGCCACACCGCTCAATCGACTTATGACTAGTGCTCCACGGCAGTGTGATTGGACACCGGAGTGCCAAAATGCATTTGATCGTTTAAAAGTTTTATTGACGCAGGCCCCAATTTTGCAACCACCTGATTGGGAACGTCCGTTCCATGTCTTTGTGGATGCATCAGACATAGCTATTGGTAGCGTACTCATGCAGCAAACTGACAAATGGTTTCGGCCTATATATTATGCAAGTCGCCGATTAGCCCTTGCTAAAAGCAACTATTCCGTGATCGAAAGACAATGTCTCCGGTTGGTGTACTCCGTGAAGAAGTTCCGCCATTATTTGTTGGGTCGAACGTTCACCTTCCACGTGGATCATGCCGCACTTGTGTATTTGGTCCGGCAACAACATTTAGGTGGTCGCTTGGCTCGATGGGTTCTATTATTACAGGAGTTCGACTATGAAGTTATTCATTGACCCGATACAGCACATGCCTTGGCGGATTTTCTCTCTCGGTTGGATTTCGGTGAAGCTCCGGTGGGGGTTGATGACACTACACCGGCAATTTATGTTACTGAGCCAACTATTGAGGAATCTACAGACCCTCTTGTTACTCCTACATACTACGATACGTTACTAATTTTTCTAACGCCGGGTGTCTTCCTCCTCATACTCCTCTTGCTCTGCATCGGAAATTTGCGGTTTATAGTCAAAGATTCCCGTTGATTGTAGGTCAACTATACTACCTGGATCATAGTGGTGTTTTACTTTGATGTATCCCACCACATGAAGTAGAATCGGTTATTGCTATGGCTCATTCATTACCATCGGGCAGACATTTCGCAGTTGATCTTACTCATCGTAAAATTCTACAAAGTGGACTTTGATGGCCTACGATGTATAAAGATGTGACTCAGTTTGTGCAGTAGTGTGATACCTATCAACGGGCTGGACAGCCATTACAGTGGCACTTCTTTCCCCTTCAACCTGTCTTACCTTTGGAACCCTTTCAGAAGTGGAGTCTTGATTTTATTGGCCCAATAACACCACCAGCGGCCCTCACCAATAATCGATACATACTGACTTGTACAGATTATGCCACTCGGTGGGCAGAAGCTTGGGCTTTGCGACCTGCCACAACTGTTTCGGTGGCTAAGTGTTTATTGAAGGATGTCTTCCCGTGTTATCGATTACCTCTGGAGGTTGTGACGGACCAAGGAACACATTTTGCCAACAATTTAATGCAAGTACTGACTCAGACTTTTCAAATTGTACATAAATTCAGCTCACCGTACTATCCACATGCTAATGGTTTGGCTGAAAGCACCAATAAGACTCTGTTGAATATGCTCTGCAAATTGCTTTTGGAATGTTCGGAACGATGGGACCAGTTACTACCTGCCATTTTGTGGGTCTATCGGACTACGTACAAGGTCGCTACTGGTATGACTCCGTTCAAATTAGCTTATGGATTGGAAGCTATTGCACCAATGGAAGTAGTAGTCCCAAGTCTATGTGTTGCTTTAGCTCAGAAATTGCTACCGGAAGAATCCTTGCCATTTTGGTTGGATACGCTCAGGTCATTGGATGAACAGCGCTGGGAAAGTTTTCTGGTTCTTCAAGAAGTGCAGCTTTGGCAAGCCCGTACTCATGATCGTTTTCTCAAGACCCCTGTGTTTACGGTGGGCCAACTTGTATTATTTTATAATGCTAAAGCAAATGGATCGACTGGAAAATTTAAATTACGGTGGTTTGGTCCATACCGTATTGCTAACCAAGTGGGACCCGCAACTTTTTGGTTGGTCACCTTAACCGGAGTTCCCCTCCCAAAAGTGGTTAATGGTTCAAAGCTACGCCCATATTACCAACAGCCTAATCACCGCTGAGGTGTTCTGCACGTTAATTATTTTCTGTTATCTTCATCTTTCGGTTGACCACTGACCATAATCTCCTCGTTATGGTATCTCAATATGATTAATTGCCGCCCTGTGTTACTGTTTCTGTTACTGCATGCATGCCATTATTATGAAGGGTATCATTTCAATACGGCGCGATGATTAGGGTTTTCGATCACTTCATGATGCCCGTGTGTCCACTTAATCTTGTTTCTTTTACTGCTAATTGTTATTGCGTTTGCGTGTGTGTGCATGTTTATTGTCATCTGTATTTTTGTGCTTACTTGTGCGCGCCATGGAAGCTTTAGCGAATGTCACTACTTTTCGTGTAGAACTCACTCCTGAAGTAAGTGAGTACTTGTGCATGCACGGTTTGTTGAATTTCACTGAATTGCGCTGGCATTCAGTGGAATGTCAGCCATTCTATGTGCAAATCTTTTTGCGACCATCGCTTCTACACCTGTTATAGAGCAATGTTGGCCCATAGCCTGTTTCCCATCCCACGTGGTTATCACTTTAGCTTCGTTTGCTGAAGCTTTCCGCCTCCCTATGGACGGAGTGGAGAATGGTCCACTCCTTCCTGTAGCCACCATGAACGAGTTGTTTCCCTCACACTCATCTAATGAGTATGCCATTCTAGGTAGACCCGAACCAGAGCGCACTGCTCTGCAGTTTTTAGTTGCTATTTTGAATTTGCAAAAATGCACCTACAGTATCTCGTGCCCCTTCTATTCGATGGTAGACATGGCTTGTCGCGAGTCTGTCAATTTTGCTTCTTTTTATTTCCGGTGCATTCACCGTGAATGTGTCGTGGTTATTAAATAGGTCAATAAGGGTGACCTTCCACACTCTCGTTTACCCCATATCCTCACTTTTCTCTTTCCAGTAATCCAAGCTACACAACCACCTCCAACCGCTCCCATATTGTTCCATGAAGAATCTGCTCAAGTGCTCGAGGACGCAGAGGATGATGATGAGGATCTCTTCCAACTTCTTCGCCGGAAACACAGACGTATAAGCCCCTCTGAGAGCCAGGTGCAAGGATCAACGGCTGGCAATGAAGAAGAAGTCTTCCACGACACCGCTACATCCATTCATGTCGATTCTTCCAATCCTTCTTCTCCAATTAAGCAGCAGGAACAAGGTGCCCACACCGAAGACTTTGAAGAAATTTCTTCTCGGGAAGATTCTCATCAGCAGAATCAAGAAGCTGTGAAGGACATTGTTGTTGAAATTCTTCACGAGGTGATAACCATAATTGATGCTATAATCGACAAGGCTTAGGCAAGTAGGCAGACAACTCTTATACCCACTCCTCCACCAATGAACCCTCTTGAGCCCATTGTCTCTGTTCAGCCTGTTGTTCCAAACACACCCACTACTTCATCGTCTTCTCCTAATTACTCTCCACCACCTTCCCCTCATGTCACATAATCCTAGTAGCAGATGGTTGAACCATGCCTTAAGACAGAGGATTAGGAAATAATCCTCAACCATGGCTTTTGGGGCAAGTGGTTAGCCCATCACACTCCTAACTGGGAGGTTGTGAGTTCGATTCCCAACACCTCACCTATTATCAGCCTCTTCATCCCAGCCACTTCCTCCTCTT
Source organism: Ceratopteris richardii (assembly GCA_020310875.1). Lineage (NCBI taxonomy): Eukaryota > Viridiplantae > Streptophyta > Polypodiopsida > Polypodiales > Pteridaceae > Ceratopteris > Ceratopteris richardii. Next base: position 25,650,947 of record CM035414.1, on the reverse strand, counting down.
ACTCTTCCTGCTCCAATGTTTAATGAATTAGAATCGATGGGTCGACTCTTGATCCAATTTTCTCAGCAGTTACCTATGCAAATGAAGGAGGCAACCAATAATATCAGACATGAATTACAACACAAAGTGGATATTTTAGAGGCCGATATTGCCCCATTACAGGAAGAAGCAAATGCACTTAAGGCAGAAAACCATGCTTTGCAACTCCAACTTGAGCAACTTCAAGCTCGGCTTATAGAGTAGGATAATCTCATTGCTCAAAGAGATGCAGGATTGGTTGAGTTAAGAGCCAAGGATGTTTTGTTAACTGCTCGTGATGAAGAACTCAAGCAATTAACTCAGTTGGTATAGGATAAGGAGGATGCTCGGATTGCTCCCGGCAATCTTTTAGAAGAAACTCGCATTGATCTTGATGAGTTCGTGCAGAGAGGACAAGAAATGGCGACTTTGGCTAAGCAAACTACTGCAGAATTACAGGCCGCCTCTGCCGATCTTTTTCAGGCGAATTCTTCCCTCAAAGCACAGACGAGTCTGACAATTCAACTTAAGAAGGAACTAGCAGGGACTATGAAAGAAAGAGATGCTTATTATCAAACAATCCAATATCAAGCTCAAGAGCTACAACGAAGAGAAAAGCAGCTAGGCTTTCATGTAGAGCGACTATCCCGAATAGATGGTCAAATTGCTGACATGAGATTGAGTCGAGATGCAGCCCTTGCCAATGACTTTTACTTACAAGAAGCATTTTTGCAAACCCAGACCGAAGTTTTGATGAGTCAGGTCACTGCGGCAAGTTCAGTTCGAACTGACGCACAGCTAGTGGAGTCGGAGACATTAAAGTTGATGCTGGATTCATTGAAACAGAAAATCTCTAGAACCTTCAAATTAGCAAGAACTATGTATATAAAGGGCATTGTCGAGGAGCCTTAATTTTGTTTTCTTTGTGGGTTTGAGTCCACCGTGCGTGCCAGTGTTAGGCCGCCGGATTGGCACAATGTAACTTTTATATTTTCATATACCGCACGCACCAAAAGGGCGTAGCGAAGTGATGTAACTTTTTACCTACTAATGAAGAGACATTACGGGACTCTCTGATGGTAGAGAAACGGGATCTCCAGACTGTCTATCTGGGCGATTTGCGATCTTGTGGAGATGCCGTAATGCAGATTTCAAATATTCTGAGTACTGTTACTCTGTCTTTGTTGAATTACATTAATTTCCGATAACACAGTAATGTTATATTGACATTAATCAGTCTAAGCGACGGTGATCCTTAATTTATGCATTAAAGACTGTGTAAGGAATAACCAAAATACAACAGTAATACGGTGTAAAAGAAGTTATACTGGATAGTAGCGTACTACTTAATTTGATAGTTAATTTGGGAAAATCAGATAAAGGGCCTCTGCATTGTCAGACCCCTACCATCCCCAAGAACCTGAAAGAGATTAAAAAGGCAACTGGATCTAAGTCCCTCTTTTAACAGGCTCCTTCGAATTTGGTAAATTAAGAACTTCTGAAATTAACTCAGGGGACAACCTTACCTGCTGCAATATCTGACCTTTAGTTTTGATTATAATATTGACTTGAATTGTAGCATAGTAATTGGATTTCCACTTCTTCAAAGGTAACATTGCAAAACACCACAAAGCTATCTTCTATAACCATGCTACATTTATTGGTGTATTGGTATCTAGCTCCAACGTGAAATCTGTGTAAGGATCCATTAATGACTCAGCCAATTTACTTGTAGATAAGGGCCTTTACTCCCTTTCTTCTTCTTGCATAGAACTATCATGCTCCTCACTCGATGTATCTTCCTTCCGCATAGCACTCTCTTTCTTCCAAAATTCACCCCTTCTCTGTGTAGTAGAGTCGGACTGAAGAATTGATGTTAAGCTTGTCAACTTATTTTTAGGCATACTGGCCCACATGCAAAATACGTGAGAAGAATGAAAATGCACTTGCACAAACCAACTTGTTCATATGAATGGACTATCTACATGCATAACCCGACATAGCCATGATTCAAATAGTCGTAAGGGAAATCCAAGTAATAATTCAAGTTTTGCTTGCCCTTTGAGATCATTATTGAAAACACTATTTTGCTGGTATTTTTGGACTAACCAAGATCCAACCAAGTACAATCCGATCAATCAACATCAGAGCAACCAAACTCTGGTTAATTCTAATAGGGTGATCTCAAATCCGCCTGCATAAAATCCAGCTGAAAGAACTAAGAACCACAAACCTTTATTTGAAACACACTTAAGTAAGGAGAAACCAACTTGGATAAAATCTGATAAAAAAAGGTCAAGAGAACACAATCCGATTAAGAAAAATCCAAATAAGCAATCCTTATTACACCTGTAATCCTTATTGATGTTGCATTGATTATTTAGATCAAAGTCTATGTGTGCCAAACTTGCTATTAACTAGTCCATGTCTGGAGGTTTACCTTGACGTTTCTTTAGCCAAAACCCATTGATAGCTTTGTCCATCTTAATACCAAACACATCTACTACAAGAAAAGTTCCTTGCCCCAAATCTTGGACAATCTGATATGGGCCTTTGTGTTGGAAGAGATGGATGGATACCTCAAGGAAGTGAGGTGGTACTGCTAAAACCTGTGTTGTACGAACTCTACACTTCAGAGTTATAAAGTAGGCCCTTTGAGCTTGCAAATGACACCAAGAAAGTATCTATGTACTTTGGATTTGATTCTTGAAACAATTAATCCAAAACAGACTAGTTCAAGAATAGCTAGTGTAGAAAAACTTATAGTTTATACACATCTTGGCTTTTTTTACTAAGAGATTAGAGTACAGTAACAATTGACAAAATTCCTTTTGGGGGAATTCAATTAGCTTAGATAGCTAATGATTGCAAGTGGAATCATCTAAAATGATGAACGATGCTCTGAGAAATCATTTTAGCAAATCAAATCTTACCCCCGACTTTTTGGGGACTAACCAGTAGATGACCAGTGAGCACTTCAAAGAAACTTTCTCCCAGACACCTCGACTAAATGCCTTGAAATTTTGTTAGCACAAAGTAGACTCTAAGTTGGTTCCAACAAGCGAAAGATTTTGCAAAATGGTTGAGTATTCATTGAGATATGACCAGAAGAAGTTGACTATTTTGAGTAGTCATAGCAGAGAAGTAGACAGAGATGTTCAAGGAGTTATATGTACTATAACACATGATTGTAGAGAGTCATTGGCATTATAATGATGCTGAATGATTGAACTGAGTGAGCTATGGTATGAGCTACTGAAGTTCTACAAATGATCAAGGACAGAGCTCTAAATGAGGCACACACCCATGAGTTTTAGAGGACCTTTATATAAGTATTTCTTCTAAGTTTGAATTTTGAATTCAAAGTTGGCTTCAATCAAAAGTAACTCCTCTGATTTAGGAGACATTCCCTCATCTTGCATTCCTAGCTAATATGCCTCTTAACTCCATGAGATATATTCTTTTACAAGATTCTCAAACAAAGATTTAATGATTTACAATGGTAAATGATCAAGTAGTTACAAGCTATAGTTCACATGAATCATCAAGTGCTTCCACACAATGTCTTCCACGCTTAGCCAAATGTATAGGCTTGCACATTTGCACCAAGAGCTCCCCCTCAAGCCAAACATCTTGGATTGCATTGCTTCATCAATCCTCTTGAATATCGTGTAATCCAATCACGGTTTCAAACCTACAAAGTTTAGTACGATCAAGTGCTTTGGTTAACAAATCAACACACTGCATATTTGTAGATACATATGCTAGTTGAATCTCTTTGCTCAAGAGTTTCTCTCTAACATAGTGAAGTGCACTTCTATATGCTAAGTTCTTGCATGATAAATGGAGTTGGTTGGAAGATGCAAAGAACTAGTGTTATCACCAAAGATCATTGGTGAATGAGTGTGAAGTCCCAAATTTGAGTAGAGCAATCTAATCCAAATAGCTTCTTGTGTAGCATTTGCTAATCCCTTGTATTCAGCCTCTGTTGAAGATAGAGCAAGAGTTGGTTGCTTCTTAGAAGACCATGAGATGGGCTTATCACATGCAAAAGATAAATAGCCAGAAGTACTTCTTCTATCATCCTTATGTCCTGCCCAATCTGCATCAGAGTACAATTTTATGTGCAAATATGATGTGTATGGGAAGTAAAGACCTTGTTCTTTTAGGAGCTTCCAAGTGAGGTGCTCTAGCTTTATGCATGAATTGACTCAGAACACTTACTCCATAATATACGTCAATCCTTGTTAATGTTGCATAGTTTAGACTTCCAACTATGCTTTGATAACCTGCAATGTCTTCAAGCAAATCACCTTCATGAGCACTTAATTTATGATTTACCTCCATAGGGGTGCTAGCTACTTTTGCATCCTCAAAGTGGAACTTCCTCAACATGTCCTTCACATATTTCCTTTGAGTCATGTTGATTCCACAGTTAGTGTATACCAACTCAAGTCTAAGAAAATATTTCACAAACCCTAGGTAATTGATCTTAAACTCCTGCAACATCTGGTTTTTTCTTTGTTTGATGTCATTGGCATCACTACATGTAAGAATGATGTCATCCACATATACACATAAATATATCATTTTGGAATTACTCCTCTTGATAAATAGAGAAGAATCTACCTTGCTCATCATGAATCCTTGGTCTTGAAGATAGGTTGTTAACCTATGGTTCCATGCCCTAGGTGCCTGCTTCAAACCATAAAAAGCTTTCTTTAATTTTCATACATGGTTTACCTTGCTTGGATCCTCATAGCCAGGAGGTTGAGCCATGTAAACCTCCTCAAAAATCCATCCATTGAGAAAAGCATTTTTTGCATCTAACTGATACATATTCCAATTTCTAGATGGAGCTACACTTACCAATACCCTGATGGTTGGCATCTTAGCTACTCGTGAAAAAGTTTCTTCAAGGCCCCTATTCCTTGGGTTTGTGAAAAACCCTTAGCCATAAGCCTAGCTTTGTACATGTTTATGGATCCATCTAAATTCCTTTTGATCTTGTAAATCCACCTACAACCAATGAGCTTCATTGATGCTTTCTTGGGTACTAGCTCCCAAGTGTCATTCTCTTGGAGTGCTTCTATTTCTTCATCCATAGCCTCCTTCCATTTTGTTTGTACCCATATCTGATTGGCTTCTTACTCCCTCTTTGTGATCTCCTTAAGGCTTGGTTGGATGACTTAGGTATGTCCTCCAACCTATTCATCTTGACTTTGCCTTCTTATTTCCATGCACTCAACTCTTCCAAGTTCATGGTGTCCTCATCATCTGATTTGATGTCTTCAATTGTGCGTGGCTCCTCCTTGGTGAGGTTTGGAAATTCTTCTTCCAAGTCATATGGCAATTTGACCTTCCTGCATTCACTTTCAAACCAAGAGTCATTCTCATGAAACAGAACATCTCTACTGACCATAAATCCTTTGTTGGATGAATTATAAAGCCTGTACCCCTTTTGATTTATATCATACCCTATGAAAATGCATTTCTCTGCCTTAGGGTCTAGCTTACCTCTGATTTGAGATGGAACATGCACATAAGCAACGCATCCAAATATTCTGCAATGTTAAAGTGATGGTCTCCTACCATTCCATGCCTCATAGGGGGCCATCCCATCAAGGGACTTAGAGGGTAACCTGTTAATAAGATAAATGGTAGTAGACACAGCCTCTGCCCTCAAATAATTAGGCAACTTCTTTTCATTTAGCATAGATCTAGCTGCTTCCAGAATCAATATGTTCCTCCTCTCTGCTACTCCATTTTTCTCAGGAGTATATCTAGTTGTGATCTCTCTCTCTTGATACCTCTTTCTTGCAAAAATGCATCAAACTCATTGGAGAAGTACTCACCTCCTCCATCTCACCTTATCCTCTCTAAACTCTTTCCTATTTGATTTTCCACAAGTGCTAGATACTTTTTGAAAGAACTGAACACTTCATCCTTATGTTTCATGAAATACAAGATAGTCCACCTACTAAAGTCATCAATAAATGACACATAGTACCTTGAGCCTAAAATTGAAGGGTCCGTGCTTGGTCCCCACACATCTGTGTGGACAATTTCCAAATAATCCTCATGCATGTAGCCTTTCTTTGTAAATGGTAACCTGTGTGATTTACCAAACTGACATGCACCACATTTATAGATCAGATGTTGCTTGGATACATTAGGTATTCCAAGTACACATTGATCTCTACATATCTCCTTCAATGTTCTCTCATTAATGTGTCCTAATCATTTGTGCCATATCTCTAACTCAGACAAGGTTTGATTCTTATAATTATAAAGTGCAATGTTTCTAGTATCCTCCAGCTCAAATGTAAACAATCTACCTGTTTTCTCTCCCTTTGCAACTCTCCCAAATCCTTGTTGGGGGCTCTCCACAAAGGCTCCAAATTTATTGAACCTAACCTATGAACCCTTTTCCACTATCTGTCCAACACTCATCAAATTTTTTGTGATAGTAGGTACATAAAGAACTATACTCAACAGATTCTTATTCCCATCAAAAGTTTTGACATTTCCTACCTTGACAACGGAATGCTTGGCATCATCACCTGTCTGCACTTGGTGCTTTCCCTTCGGCTCTTCAAGATCAGAAAGGAGAGTTATATTGCCTATTACATGGTTTGAACAACTTGAGTCAATATAGAAGAGGTGCTCATCATTCGTACCTTGTTTTCAGGTCATGTTCATAATGAGAAGAGAATCCTCTTGATCCTCTGTATAGTTGTGGAAGTCTCTTTTTTATTTGTATCCTCCTTGATAATTTTTGTTGTAGCCATGGTTGTAACCTTGATTATGGTTGAATCTTCCTCTTGATTGTGAGTAGCCACCTCTTTGGAATCCTCTTCCTCTCTGGTTCTTGAAGTTCCTATAGCACTCATCTGTTGTGTGATTAAAAAATCCACATATATTGCATGGGGAAGAGTTGAAAGGTCTCCTTCTACCTTGATTACCTCCTCTACCCCTTCCTCTTGAGTTCATACCTCTCCCTGCATAGTTAGCTTGAGAAGTAGCACCTTCATCTTCAAAATTTTTACTCTTTCCTTTATCCTTAGACTTTCCTTTATCTATATAGAGGGCAAAAGAATTGCTACCTCTTGATGGTTCACCATTTTTGTTGAGCTTGGCCTCATGGGTGAAGAGTTGTCCCATGATAGTGGTTAGATCAGGGATTTGCATACCCATATAAAGATCCATTGCAGTTGTGAAGGCTTCCCATTTATCATCTACCTTGGTGCCATTGATTATCTGTCTTGCTATTTGCTCATCTTCAATATCCTCTCCTATGCTTGCCAACTAATCAGCCACATCCTTCACCTTAGTCACAAATTCTGAAACATTCTACGTGGTTGATTCTTTTGGGTAGGAAATTCCATCCACAATTGATTCTTCCTAGTTCTTGCATTGGAAGAAAAGTATGAAGATAGAGTACCCCAAGTCTCTTGGGAAGTTTGCAATTCCTAATATGAGGAAGAAGGAAGTCATAGATAGAGTTAAGTAGATATGACCTGGCTAAAGCATCTTTGGCACACCATGAGTTGAGTCTTTCTTGCTCCTCTTTTGTAGGTTGATTTTTGCCTCTAAATGTGGGCATCTCCTAATCTCCTCCTTTGTATCCATAGAGGCTTCTTCCTTGTACATAGGTCTTCATCCTCAAAGAACATTCTGGATAATTATTTCTGTCCAATTTATCAATGAAAGAAGAGAAACCATCTCCCACTTTACCTCAACTTGCTCTGATACCACTATTGGAAGAGATGGATGGATACCTAAAGGAAGTGAGGTGGTACTGCTAAAACCTGCTTTGTACCAGCCCTGATACACTTTAGATTTATAAAGTAGGCCCTTTTAGCTTGCAAATGACACTAATAAAGTACCTATGTACTTTGGAGTTGATGCTTGAAACAATTAATCCAAAACAGACTAGTTCAAGAATAGCTAGTGTTGAAAAACATGTTATTTTAGTCCATACAACTGCTGTCTTTTTTACTCAGAGCTTACAGTATAGTGATAATTGACAAAATTCCTTTTCGGAGAATTCAATTAGCTTAGATATCTAATGATTGCAAGTGGAATCATTTAAAATGATCAACTATGCTCTGAGAAATCATTTTAGCAAGTCAAATCTTACCCTCGACTTTTTAGGGACTAACCAGTAGATGACCAGTGAGCACTTCGAAGGTGATTTCTCCCAGATGCCTAAACAAAATGGCTTAACATTTTGGGAGTAAAAAGTTCCAACAAGCCAAAGATTGTGCAAAATGGTTGAGTATTCATTGAGATATGACCAGAAGAATGTGACAGTTCTGACTAGTCATAATAGAGAAGTAGACAGAGATGTTCAATGAGCTATATGTATTATAACACATGATTGTACAGATTCATTGGCATTATAATGATGCTCAATGATCATGAACTGAGTGAGCTATGGTGTGAGCTACTGAAGTTCTACAAATGATCAAGGAGAGAGCTCTAAACGAGGCACACACCCACGAGTTTTATATGACCTTTTTATAAGTATTTCTTCTAAGTTTGAATTTTGAATTCAAACTTGGCTTCAATCAAAAGTAACTCTTGTGATTTAGGAGACATTCCCTCATATTGAATTCATAGCTAATATTCCTCCTAACTCCACAAGATATATGCTTTTACAAGATTCTCCAAGGATTTAATGATTTACCCCATTTCTAAAATGGGTCTAATCGTAAAATTGGGTGATCAATCATTCTATCCACATTATTTGGTTGACCTACTTTTTGGCAAATAACACATCTTTTTGCAAACTCATGAGTATCCTTCAATATTGTAGGCCACCACAACCCAGCCTGCAAAATCTTCTTACCTGTAATGTCTCCTGATAAATGTCCTCCCACTGCTCCTGAATGCACATCCATCTTGCTAATCTCCTCGTTAAAAGAGGCTTCTTAATATGATATATCAGACCTTGGTGATCCACATGAAAAACTACTTTATTTCCCAACAAATAATGTTTGAATCTATTCAAAGCATACACCATCACCAATGCCTCTCATTTAGTTATCGCATCATGCCTCTATGTTGAACACAAAACTGATAAGAATTGTAAACTGGTATATACCATCCCTTTTCCTTTTTCTTCATTAGAACTACTCCTATCATTACATCAGAAGCATCTGCAGATATATGGAAAGGTAAGGACCAATCCGGAGGGTGCAAAATAGGTGCTAGTGACACCATTTTCTTTAGCAACTAAAAAGCTTCCTGAAGTTCAGCCCATACCAAAGGAACATCCTTATGTTGGGAAAGATGGATGGACACTCCAAGAAATGAGTAGGTACTACCAAATCTTGCTTTGTACCAGCCCCTTCTTTCTTTAGGTTTGAGTTGTACACCCTCTTAGCTCTCCAATGACACAAAATAAGTGCCCATGTGCTTTGGAAATGATGTGAGAAATGATTGAACCAAAATAGACTATTTCCAAGTTGAAGGATTAATGAAAACCTTCTATTTTTGTTCACACACCTGTTGCTTGTTATGGTCAGTGCTTCCACTACAATAGGAATTAGAAACATTCCTCTTACATGTATCAAATTATCTTAATGAGCTAATGATTCCAATTAGAATCACATAAAATGATTCAGTATACACAAAGCAATCAATTTAGCAATTGAATCATTACCCCCGATTTTTTAGGACCTCTGTAGATTTTGACCGGTGAGTGCTTCGATGCACTTTTATCCAAATTGGCTGAATGGATTATCTTCAAACTTCGTGAGCATGTAGACAACTTGGAGCTGATTCCAACATGCTACAGAACATTGAAAATACTAAAGGAATGACTGAGATATGAGTAGTACAAGTTGGCTATGATGTGAGATTTGAATTTGAATTTGAATCCTCCATTGGCTCTCACTAAAAACTGGTCCTCCAATTTAGGAGATATTCTCTCAAGTGGATTCATGACTTTTCCAACTAATAAATCCACACATTTGGTGGTGATTACAAATATTCTTTTCAAGTCATAATGACTTTTACACATAGTAAAAGATAAAAGCTTCCTAGCAATGGTTTCCATGAAGCTTCAATTGTACAAAAAACGCTAGCCAAATGTGTAGGCTTGGTATTTGTACCAAAAACTCCCCCTCAAGCCAAACATTTTGGCTCGGTCCTCTTCTTCAATCTTCTTGAATGTCCTGCAATCCAATCATAGACTTAAACCTGCAAAGTTTTGTACCATCTAATGCTTTAGTCAATACGTCTGCACATTGCATATTAGTAGACACATAAGCCAAGTGAATTTCTTTGCTCAACAGCTTCTCTCTCACATAATGATAGTGGACCTCTATATGCTTGGTCCTAGCATGATAAATAGGATTTGCTGAAAGATGTAGTGAGCTTGTATTATCTCCAAAAATCATTGGAGATGTAGTATACAAACCCAAATATGTGTATAGTAATATCATCCATATGGCTTCTTGAGTAGCATTGGCCAATCCTCTATACTCTACCTCTATAGAAGATAAAGCAACAATAGGTTGCTTCTTTGAAGACCATGATATAGGTTTATCACATGCAAAGGATATGTATCCTGAGGTACTTCTTCTATCATCTTTGCAACCTTCCCAATCTGCATCTGAATATATCTTGATGTCCAATTCTGAAGTATAAGGAAAATATAACCCTTGATTTTGAGTGCCCTTAAGGTACTTCAAAATCTTTTTGGCAACTTCCAAATGAGGTGCCCTAGGTTTGTGCATAAATTGACTTAAAACACTTACTCCATAAGCAATATCAATCCTTGTAAATGTAGCATAGTTCAAGCTTCCCACTATACTTTGGCAACCTGCAATGTTCTCAAGCACATCACCTTCATGGGCACTGAACTTTTGATTAACCTCCATTGGAGTACTTGCTACTTTGGCATCTTGCAAATGAAACTTCTTTAACATATCCTGTATATACTTTCTCTGAGTAATATAAATTCTAGAGTTAGTATAGACTAACGGAAGCCCAAGAAGTATTTTAGTGATCCAAGATCACTAATTTTGAATTCTTGCATCATCTCATTCTTAATCTGCTTGATGCCATTAGCATCATTACCTGTGAGTATGATTTCATCAACATATACACATAGGTATATTACTTCTGAATCTCCCCTCTTAATAAACAGAGGAGTATCTGCTTTGCTCATGATGAATCCTTGATCCTGAAGGTATGTAGTCAACCTATGGTTCCATGCCCTAGGTGCCTGCTTCAATCCATAAAGAGCCTTCTTCAATTTACAAACATCTGTTACCTTGTTTAGGTCCTCATAGCCTGGAGGTTGAGACATGTACACCTCTGAAATCCAGCCATTTAGAAATGCATTTTTTACATCCAATTGATACATGTTTCAATTCTTTGATGCAGCCACACTTACCAACACCCTGATGGTTGGCATTTTGGCCACAAGTGAGAAGGTTTCTTCATAATCAACTCCTTGGGTTTGTGCAAAACCCTTAGCCACAAGTCTAGCTTTGTACCTACTTACTGATCCATCCAAATTCCTCTTAATCTTATAGATCCATCTAGAACCAATTACCTTCATAGACTCCTTCTTTGGTACTAGCTCCCAAGTATCACTCTCCTTGAGTGCTGCAATTTCCTCATCCATAGCTTCCTTCCATTCTACCTTGGTTTTTGCCTCTTCATATGATGATGGCTCTTCAAATGACAAGTCTTTTGCAAGATAAATAGATTGCTTAGTAACTAAGGAAGTTTCATACCCATAGCTGATTGGCTTCTTGCTCTCCCTTTGTGATCTTTTGATTGCTTGGTTGGATGATTCAAGTATATCCTCCAATTTCTTCATTTTGACTTTGCCATTGGACTTCCATGCCTTGAAATCTTCTAAGTTGATGATGTCCTCATCATCTGAGTTGATGTCTTCAATTTGTTTGGGTTCCTCCTTAGTGAGGCTTGGAAACTCTTCTTCCAAGTCATAAGGTAGCTTTACTTTCCTGCATTCACTTTCAAACCAAGAGTCATTCTCATCAAAGAAAACATCTCTACTGCCCATAAATCCTTTGTTTGAAGGATTGTAGAACCTGTATTCTTTCTAATTCAAGTCATACCCTATGAAGATGCACTTCTGTGCCTTAGGGTTTAGCTTACCTCTTATTTCAGAAGGGATATGCAAATAAGCTACACATCCAAAGATCCTGCAATGATCAAGTGAAGGTCTTCTACCATGCCATGCTTCATATGGGGTCATCCCATCAAGAGATTTGGATGGCAACCTGTTTACAAGATAAGTGGTAGTAGATACACTCTCTGCCCACAAGTAATTAGGTACCTTTTTCTCATTTAACATTGACCTAGCTGTTTCAACAATTAATCTATTTCTCCTCTCTACCACCCCTTTTTGCTCAGGGGTATACCTTGTTGTAATTTCTCTCTTGATGCCTCTGTCCTGCAAGAATGCATCAAACTCATTTGAGAAGTACTCACCTCCTCCATTTGACCTTAATCGTTTTAGACTTGTCCCTATTTGGTTCTCAGCAAGTGCAAGATATTTTTTAAATCAACTGAATACTTCATCTTTGTGCCTCATAAAGTATAAAACAATCCACCTGCTGAAATCATCAATGAAAGATACATAATACCTTGATCTAGAAACTCATGGATCCTTACTTGGTCCCCATACATCTGTATGGACAAGCGTTAGGTAGTCCTCATACATACAACCTTTCCTTGAGAAGGGTAACATGTGAGATTTTCCAAACTGACAAGCACCACATTTATAAATCATGTGTTGCTTGGATACATTAGGTATCCCAAGCACACATTGATGTCTACATATTTGTTTTAAGGTTCTTTCACCAACATGCCCTAATCTCTTGTGCCAAATTTCAAGCTTTGATAGTGTTTGATCTTTGTAGCTATAAAGTGCAATATTCCTTGTATCTTCAAGTTCAAAAGTAAATAATCTACCTGTCTTTTCTCCTTTGGCAGTTCTCTTGAATCCATGTTGGGGATCCTCCACAAATGCTCGATATTGGTTGAACCTGACCTTCAAACCCTTTTCCACAATCTATCCAACACTCATCAAATTCTTGATAATTGTAGGTACATATAGAACCCTGCTCAATAGATTCTTATTTCCATCAAGGGTCTTAACATTTCCTCCTTTAATCACCGAGTGCTTGGTTTCATCACTTGTTTGTACCTGATGCTTACCCTTTGGTTCCTCAAGGTCAGAGAGAAGAACTACATTGCCTTCCACATGGTGTGAGCATCCTGAGTCAATGTAGAAGAGATGGTCATCATTTATACCTGGTTTTGAAGTCATATTCCTAATCATAAGAGAATCATCTTGCTCCTCTGTGTAGTTGTAATCTTTCCTTGATTTGTAGCCTCCTTCGTAGTTTCTATTGTAGTTGTTGTTGTATTTGTTATTGTATCCTTGGTGGTGATTGAATCTTCCTCTTTATTGTGTATATCCACCTCTTTGATATCCTCTACCTCTCTGATTCTTGAAGTTCGTGTAACACTCATCTGTAGTATGATTTGACAATCCACAAATACTACATGGTGAGGAGTTATAACGTCTCCCCCTACCTTGCTTACCTCCATTGCCCCTTCCTCTTGAGGTTCTACCTCTCCCTTCACAGTTGGCTTGGGAGGTAGCTCCTTCATCCTCAATCTCCTTGTTCTTCCCTTTCTCTTTGGACTTACTTTTATCAGTGTATAGGGTAGAAGAGCTATTACCTCTTGATGAATCTCTATTCTTGTTGAGCTTGGCTTCATGGGTAAATAGTTGCCCCATGGGAGTGGTAAGGTGTGGAATCTGCATGTCCATGTACAAGTCCATGGGAGTTGTGAAGCCCTCCCATTTGTCATCAGCTTTAATACCATTGATTACTTGTCTTAATATCTGCTCCTCTTCAGTTTCTTCTCTTATGCTTGCCAATTGATCTGCTACATCTTTGAATTTGGTCACATAATCTAAGATGCCTTGCTTGGGTTGCTTTCTTTGAGTGGTAAACTCAATCCACAATTGGTTCTTCCTGGCCCTTGTGTTGGAAGAGAAATAGGAAGACAATGTTTCCCATGTCTCTTGGGATGTCTTACAGTTTCTAATATGTGGAACAAGGAAATCAGAGATTGAGTTAAGTAAGTAAGACCTTGCTAATGCTCCTCTCTTGTAGGTTGTCCTTTGCTTCTCTCTTGTAGGTTGTCCTCTACTTCTAAATATGGGCATCTCCTCATCTCTTGAGATGTATCCATAGAGGATCCTTCCTTGTCAATATGTCTTCATCCTCAAGGAACATGCTTGGTAGTTGTTCCTGTCCAATTTATCAATGAAAGAAGGAAAACCGTCTCCCAGTTTACCTTAGCTTTGCTCTAATACCACTATAGGGAAAGATGGATGAACACTCCAAGGAATGAGTAGGTACTGCCAGATCTTGCTTTGTAACAGCCCCTTCTTGCTTCAGAGTTGAGTTGTAGGCATTCTTAGCTTTCCAATGACACAAATTAAGTGCCTATGTACTTTGGAAATGATGTGAGAAATGATTGACCCAAAAGAGACTATTTCCAAGTTGAAGGATTAATGAAAACCTTCTATTTTTGTTCACACAACTACTGCTTGTTATGCTTAGTGCTTCTAGTACAGCAAGAATTAGAAATATTCCTCTCAGAGGTATGAGATTAGCTTAATGAGCTAATGAGTCCAAGTGGAATCACTTAAAATGATGCACTATACACAGAGCAATCAATTTAGCAATTGAATCATTACCCCCGATTTTTTAGGACCTTTGTAGATTTTGACTAGTGAGTGCTTCGACGCACTTCTCTCCAAATTTCCTAAATGGACTATCTTCACACTTTGTGAGCATGTAGAGAACTTGCAGCTGATTTCAACAAGCTATAGAACATTGAAAATGGTGAAGGAATGACTGAGATATGAGCAGTACAAGTTGTAATAGATAAGAAGTATAGATCTATTGTATTAGAACATAATGTCTATAATAAGTGACTATAAAAGAGAGACCATAGATGAGAAGTATAGATCTATTGTATTAGAACATAATGTTGTACAAGATCACTAGCATGATAAGCAATGCCTAATGATTGTGAGGAGTATAGGCTATGAAGTATGCCTTACTCTCTTACAATGTGGTCTAGGATAACTCAGATATGGAGCCACACATCCCGCGAGTTTTTAGATATCTTTTTATAGATGTGAGATTTGAATTTGAATTTGAATCCTCCATTGGCTCTCACTAAAAAGTAGTCCTCCAATTTAGGAGATATTCTCTCAAGTGGAGTCGTGATTTTCCCAACTAATAAATCCACAAGTTTGGTGGTGATTACAAATATCCTTTTCAAGTCATAATGACTTTTACACATAGTAAAAGATAAGAACTTCCTAGCAATGGTTTCCATGAAGCTTCAATTGTACATAAACTTTAGCAAAATGTGTAGGCTTGGTATTTGCACCAATACCTTCTTAGTTAAGTGTGTCCCACAAACCTCATTACCTCCTTTACATTAGATGGAGCTTTTGATGTCCTGATGGCCTCAATTTTCTTGATGTCAATAGCCATTCCTGAACTTGAAATAACATGACCCAACAAAATGCCACTCTTTATTGCAATAACACTCTTAAATGGATTCAACACCATTCTGATTTTTTTGCATCTATCAAAATAAGGCTTCAAATGCAGGAAGTAGTGTGTCTTCCTTCCAAACAGTGAAAAATCATCTACAAATACTTGTTAAAATCTTTCAAATAGGACTAAAAAGTTTATGTGCAACATAATTAAATGAAGGTGGCCCATTCTAGAGTCTAAAACTCATAATTCTAAACACATATGCCCCAAATAATGTAATAAATGTTGTTTTATGTCGATCTTCTTCAGCAACACAGATCTAATTCTAACCAAAAAATCCATCTAAGAAGCTATACATCTCATCCCTGTTGGAAAGATGGATGGACACTCCAAGAAATGAGTAGGTACTACCAAATCCTGCTTTGTACTAGCCGCTTCTTGCCTCAGATTTGCAATGTAAGCCCTCTTAGATTTCCAATGACAGTAAATAAGTGCCTATGTACTTTAGAAATGATGTGAGAAATGATTGAAACAGAATAGACTACTTCCAAGTTGAAGGATCAATGAAAACCTTCTATTTTTGTTCACACATCTGCTGCTTGTTATGCTCAGTGCTTCCAGTATAGTAAGAATTAGAAACATTCCTTTTGGGGATATCAAATTAGCTTAATGAGCTAATGATTCGAAGTGGAATCACTTGAAATGATGTACTATAAAGAGAGCAATCAATTTAGCAATCAAATCATTACCCTCAATTTTTTAGGACCTCTGCAGAGTTTGACCAGTAGGTAGTTCGATGCGATTTTCTCCAAATCTGCTAAATAGATTATCTTCAAACTTGTTGAGCATGTAGAGAACTTGGTGGGGATTCCAACAAGCTATAGAACACTGAAAATGGTGAAGAATGACTGAGATATGAGCAATACAAGTTGCCTATTATGAGTGACTATGATAGAGAGACCATAGATGAGAAGTATTGATCTATTATCTTAGAACAAAATGTTGTACAAGATCATAGGCATGATCATCAAAGCCTAAAGATAGTGAGTAGTATAGGCTCTGATGTAAGCCTTACTCTCTTACAATGTGATCATGGAGAACTCGAAAATGGAGTCACTTAGCCATGCGTTTTTCAGTCATCTTTTATAAATGATGTATTTGAAATTTGAATTTGAATTCTCCATTGGCTCTCACTAAAAGTGGTCCTCCAATCTAGGAGATATTCTCTCAAATAGAGTCGTGACTTTTCCAACTAGAAAACTCCACAAGTTTGGTGGTGATTACAAATATTGTTTCCAGTTTGAAAGAATTTTACAAATGGTAAAAGATAAAGGCTTCCTAGCAATGGTTTTCATGGAGCTTCAATTGTACAAAAAACTCTAGCCAAATGTGTAGGCTTGGTATTTGCACCAATAGCTCCCCCTCAAGCCAAACATTTTGGCTTGGTCTTCTTCTTCAATCTTCTTGAATGTCCTGCAATCCAATCATAGACTTAAACCTGCAAAGTTTTGTACCATCCAATGCTTTAGTCAATAAGTATGCACATTGCATGTTAGTTGATACATATGCCAACTGAATTTCTTTGCTCAATAGCTTCTCTCTCACATAATGATAGTGGACCTCTATATGCTTGGTCCTAACATGATAAATAGGATTTGCTGCAAGATGTAATGAGCTTTTGGACTTCCATGCCTTGAATTCTTCTAAGTTGATGATGTCTTCCTCATCAGAGTTAATGTCTTCAATCTGATTAGGCTCCTCCTTAGTAAGGCTTGGAAACTCCTCTTCCAATTCATAAGGTAGCTTTACTTTCTTGCATTCACTTTCAAACCAAGAGTCATTCTCATCAAAGACAACATCCCTACAAACCATAAATCCTTTATTTGAAGGATTGTAGAACCTGTATGCTTTCTGATTCAAGTCATACCGTATGAAGATGCACTTCTCTGCATTAGGGTCTAGCTTACCTCTTATTTGAGAAGGGATATGCACATAAGCAACACATCCAAGGATCCTGCAATGATCAAGTGAAGGTCTTCTACCATGCCATGCTTCATATGAGATCATCCCATCACGATATTTGAAGGCAATCTACTTACAAGATAAGTAGCAGTAGATACACTCTCTGCCCACAAATAATTTGGTATTTTTTTCCCATTCAACATTGACCTAGCTGTTTCAACAATTAGTCTATTTCTCCTCTTTGCCACCCCATTTAGCATAGGGGTATACCTTGTTGTAATTTCTCTCTTGATTCCTCTGTCTTGCAAGAATGCATCAAACTCATTTGAGAAGTACTCACCTCCTCCATCTGACCTTAGTCTCTTTCCACTTCTCCCTATTTGGTTCTCAACAAGTGCAAGACACTTTTTAAAGCAACTGAATACTTCATGTTTGTGCTTCATAAAGTATAAGATAGTCCACCTACTGAAATCATCAATGAAAGATACATAATACGTTGATCCAGAAACTAAGGAATCCTTACTTGGTCCCCATACATCTGTATGGACAAGCTTTAGGTAATCCTCATGCATGTAGCCTTTCCTTGAGAGGGGTAACCTGTGAGATTTTCCAAACTGACAAGCACCACATTTATAGATCATGTGTTGCTTGGATACATTAGGTATCCCAAGCACACATTGATCTCTACATATTTGTTTTAAGGTTCTTTCACCAACATGCCCTAATCTCTTATGCCAAATTTCAAGTTCTGATAGTGTTTGGTATTTGTAACTATAAAGTGCAATATTCCTTGTATCTTCAAGTACATATAAAGTCCTCAATTCTAGGGGATATTCTCTCAAGTAGAGTCATGACTTTTTCAACTAACAAACTCCACGAGCTTGGTGGTGAATACAAATATTCTTTCAAGTCTAAAAGACTTTTACAAATGGTAAAAGATAAAGGCTTCCTGGCAATGGTTTTCATGGAGCTTCAATTGTACAAAAAACTCTAGCCAAATGCGTAGGCTTGGTATCTGCACCAACAATGCCCTACTATTGCATCCAACAGTGCATCATAGAATGGCATTGGAAAAGGATCTGTAATTGTGGCTGCATCAAATTTTCTATAATCCACACAAATCCCTAATTTCCCATTCTTTCTTGGAACAAAAATAATAGATGATAACCACGTTATGTGATTTATAGGTTTGATGAATCCAACTGAAAAGAGCTTGTCAATTTCCTCTTTGAACTATTTTACAAAGTTTGGGTTCATCCTTTACCTTTATTGCACCACCAGAACAACATCTACCCTCAAATTAATTTGATGTTGATGTAGATTTGTATCTATCCCTTTTACTTGAGAGTAATCCCAAGCAAATACATCAATACACTCCATCAATAAGCAAATGAGATAATTAAAAAACTAACCTTCCAATTCTTTGCTTACTCGTATCGTTTTGGGTTCAGCATCTATACCTAGATTGAGAGTTGGTGCAATTAATGTTGGAGCAACTGGACAAGCCTTTGTTGGAGCAAGTCTATGACAAGCCTAAGTATTGGCTTGAGTCCCACAAAGTCATAGAAGAAGCCTTAAAATGACGTCTTTATCATATTTCCATGTTCTTGTGAAGTGTACTACTCACTGCCATATCTCTCAGTTTTCTCAGTCAAATTGCAGAGATGGTTTCTCTGAGCTTGGTGCATCAATTTCAGTGATTTAACTTGGTAAAGTTAGATCTATAAGTCTACTATATGCTGAACAAGTTTCATTTCATTTGGGTGTTTCAATCTTCAGTTATGTTCACTTGAAGTCAACAGTGTCTGTTCATTTTCACTTCTCTGTCAGGTACCCGACTTTTGTATGCATCTTGTCATAGCCATTTCTCAATGGTTACTCATCCAAATTAAATACTTTAACGCTTGTTGGATTCAACCTACTGTCTAGTATAAGCATACGAATTTCCATAATCATTGGATTCTTAAATCTTGAGTTATGTTCATTTTGCTGCTCACTGGTCTCATTACTATAGCAGCCCGTGAAAATCAGGATGATGTCATGAGTTGTTAAACATCATTCTCAATGTGTTGTTCATTATTTTTTATGAGATTACTCTTGAAAGTTAGCTCTTTAAGCTAACTAGACTTTCCCAAAAGGAATTAAGCTAATTAATGTTGTGCTCAGAGAATTATGCAAAACACTGGACAGGTGTTTGAATCAAAATAGCAAGTTCTTCACCTTTGAGCTAACTCCAATTTATCTGTTTTGATCTATCTTTTTGAGAGTGATCTTCCAAGGTTCATAGGATGTCTAATACATCCATTGGCAAGTTAAAAGGGCCCACCATATAATACTAGAGTTCATTTGGCTGGTGTAGATCAAGGATTTTGCAACACCTCTTCATCTTCAAGCACATACCTATCCATCTCTTCATAGTGGTATCAGAGCAAGGTTGGACAACATGGCAGATGGATCTCCTTCATCAATTGAAAAATTGGATAGAGGTAATTACTCAGCTTGGTCATTAAGGATGGAAGCTTATCTCCAAGGTAGAAGTTTATATGGTTATGTGACTGGAGATGAAGTTATGCCAAGTTTCAGGAACAAAAGTCAACCAACACAAGAAGAGCAAGAAAGATTGAGCACATGGTGCTCCAAGGATGCACTTGCAAGGTCTTATCTCCTCAACTCTATCTCATATTTTTTTTGCCTCACATTAGAAGTTGTAAGATATCTTAGGAAGTGTGGGATGCACTTGAAGCTTTCTTCTCTTCAAGTACTAAAGCTAAGAAGCATAACTATGGATGGATTTCACAACTCTCAAGAAGGCTCCCAAACAAAATGTGACTGATTTTATCACAAAGCTCAAGGACATAGCAGATCAATTGGGAAGCATTGGAGAGGTAATAGATGAAGAGCAAATTGTAAGGCAGGTCATCAATGGCTTGAAGGCAGATGACAAGTGAAGCATTCACCACAACTATGGATTTGTACATGGACATGCATGTACCTGATTTCAATACACTCATTGGAAAACTACTTACTCAAGAGGCAAAGCTTATCAAAAATGGAGAAAGCTCTAAAGGTAATCAATCCTCAGCTTTATACACTGATAAAAGCAAGCCCAAAGATAACAAAGGAAAGGCAAAGAAAGTGGATGATGAAGCAGGTACATATCAAGCTAACTATGCAGGTAGAGGAAGACATGGCAGCGGTAGAGGAAGAGGAGGTAGACAAGGCAGGGGGAGATCCCAAGACTCCAACTCATGTTCTATTTGTGGATTAACTAATCATACAATTGAAAATTGCTTTAGGAATTCCAGGAATCAAAAAGGCAGAGGATACAATAGAGGAAGTTATGGCTACTCAAGAGGAAGGTTCAACAATTATCATGGCAACTACAACAACTACAATCATTCAAACTATCAAGGAGGCTACAAAGGAAGGAGAAACTTCAATAACTACACGGAAGACTCAAACAAAGAGGATTCGTTATTGATCATGAACATGGCTATGCCACAAGGTAAATCCGATGAACATGTTTTCTACATAGATTCAGGTTGTTCAAATCATGTGGCAGGAAATGTGGCACTCCTATCAGATTTAGAAGATCCATGGAGTAAGCATGAGGTACAAATAGGAGATGACACAAGACATCCTGTGGAGAAAATAGGCAATGTCAAAGCACCTGATGGAAACATCAACCTACTCAGTAAGGTACTCTATGTCCCTACCATTACAAAGAATTTGATAAGTGTTGGATAGATAGTAGAGAAAGGGTTGCAAGTCAGGTTCACAAAAGCAGGAGCATTTGTTGAAGATCCAAGTCAAGGATTCAGAAGAATTGCAAAAGGTGAAAAGACAGGTAGATTGTTCACATTTGAATTACAAGACACTAGAAACATTGCTCTCTTTAATTATGGTAGTCAGACACTCACAGAATTGGAAGTATGGCACAAAAGGTTAGCACATATTGGTGAAAGGTCATTAAAGCAAATTTGCAGGGACCAAAGTGTACTTGGACTCCCTAATTTGTCAAAACAACATATGATTTATAAGTGTAGTGCATGTCAATTTGGAAAGTCTCACAGGTTACCATTCATGAAGAAAGGCTATATGCATGGAGATCTCTTGGAGTTGGTTCATAGAGATGTATGGGGACCTAGCAAGGAAGCTTCAATATTTGGATCAAGGTACTATGTCTCCTTTATTGATGATTGCAACAGATGGACTATCCTATTCTTTAGGAAACACAAAGATGAAGTTTTTTCATGTTTCAAAAGATATTTGGCTCTTGTGGAGAATCAAACAGGTAAATCACTAAAAAGGCTCAGGTCAGATGGAGGGGGAGAATACTTCTCCCATGAGTTTGATTCTTTTCTTCAAGAAAGAGGAATCAAAAGAGAGGTAACTACAAGGTACACTCCTGAGCAAAATGGAGTGGCAAAAAGGAGGAATAGGACAATTGTTGAAGCTGCAAGGTCTATGTTAAATGAAAAGCACTTACCTAATTACTTATGGGTTGAGGTTGTATCTATAGCCACTTACTTGATTAACAGGTTGCCTTCAAAATCCCTTGATGGGATGACTCCATATGAGGCTTGGAATGGAAGAAGACCAAGCTTAGATCATTGTAAAATTTTTTGATGTATTGCTTTTGCTCATATTCCTTCACAAGTTAGAGGCAAGATGAATCCAAAGGCAGAAAGGTGTGTATTTATTGGATATGACAACAATCAAAAGGGCTACATGTTATACAACCCTACCAACAAAGGATTCTTGGTAAGCAGAGATGTAGTTTTTGATGAGAACAATTCATGGTATGAAGATTCATGTAGGAAGGTCAATTTACCATATGATCTTGAAGAAGATTTTCCAAAGCTTGGTAGAGAACAACCGAAGATTGAAGAACAAGACACCTCGGAGGATGATGAAGAATCTCATATGGAAAAGATCAAATCATGGAAGTCTAAAGGTAAAGCAAAATGGCAGGAACTTGGACATGAGGGAGAATCATCACATCATGGCCTAAGAAGATCTATGAGGGAAAAGAAAAACCCAGAAAGGTATGGGTTTGACACCTCATTAGTAACTAAACATTCTATCTACATAGCACATGATATAAACCAAGAGGAGCCATCATCCTTTGAAGAGGCCAAAGCAAAATCAGAATGGAAGCGTGCAATGAAGGAAGAGATTGAAGCACTTGAGGAAAACAACACTTGGGATTTGGTGCCCAAGACTTCATCCATGAAGGTAATAGGCTCAAGATGGGTCTATAAAATCAAGAAGAATTCTGATGGTTCCATTAACAGGTATAAGACAAGGCTTGTAGCAAAAGGCTTTGCACAAACTCACGGAATTGATTATGAGGAGACCTTCTCTCCTGTGGCAAAGATGCCTACTATTCGGGTTTTGCTTAGTATTGCCTCTTCCAAGAATTGGAAGATACTTCAACTAGATGTAAAGAATGCATTCTTGAATGGTTGGATAACAGAAGAGGTATATATGGCACAACCACCTAGTTTTGAGAATCAAGTTTATCCTGATTATGTGTGTAAACTTAACAAATCATTGTATGGTCTCAAGCAAGCTCCAAGAGCTTTGAATTTCAGGCTTGTGTCATTCTTGCAGGACAAAGGCTTTCAACCAAGCAAGGCAGATCCTTCACTCTTTATTAAAAAGAGTAATTCTGAGATCATCTACCTATGTGTATATGTAGATGATATTATATTGACAGGAAATGATGCAGATGGTATGAAGAAGATCAAAGATCAGATGAGAGAAGAGTTCAAGATAAGTGATTTGGGTTCACTTACCTACTTCCTAGGCTTGGAAGTTGTCTACAAAGATCATGGTTTGTTTCTCACTCAAAGAAAGTACATTAAGGACATGTTGGCAAAATTCAAGATGCAAGATTGTAAGATTGCAAGTACTCCAATGGAGGTCAATCACAAATTGAGCTCACATGAAGGTGAACTCATAGAGAACATCACATCATATCAAAGTCTAGTGGGTAGTCTCAACTATGCCACATTGACAAGAGTAGATATATGTTACAGTGTGAGTGTGCTAAGTCAATTTATGCACACACCAATGAAACCACATATGGATGCTGCCAAAAGGATTCTCAAGTATCTCAAAGGAACCATAAATGAAGGACTTTATTATTCTTATGTATCTGATTTAGGTTTGAAGCTATTTTCTGATGCAGATTGGGCTGGCTCTAAGGAAGATAGAAGGAGCACTTCAGGTTATCTTACCTTTGCAGGTTCAAAGCTTATTTCATGGTCATCCAAGAAGCAACCCACAGTTTCTCTCTCTTCTACTGAAGCTGAATACAGAGGTCTTGCCATAGCTACTCAGGAAGCTATGTGGATGAAGACATTATTCAAAGATCTTGGATTGGAGTTTGGAACTCCAACTATTTTTTGTGACAATATGAGTTCTATTCACTTGGCTGCTAATCCTATTTTTCATGCAAGGACTAAACATATTGAAGTTCATTATCATTATGTACGAGAGAAGGTTCTAAGGAAAGAGATTCAAATATCATATGTGTCCACTCATCAACAATGTGCAGATATTCTAACCAAAGCATTGGATGGTACAAAGCTTTGCAAATTCAAGGCTATGATAGGTTTGCAGGTAATCTTGGAAGATTGAAGACCTCAAGCATACTTGGCTTGAGAGGGAGCTGTTGGAGCAAGTCTATGACAAGCCTAAGTATTGGCTTGAGTCCCACAAACTCATAGAAGAATCCTTAAAATGAAGTCAATGTAAAGTTCACTTGTGAACTACCTCTTGTAACGTTTGAAGAGTTTACTTAATGTAAAAGTGAAAGAATCTTAAGTGGTTGAGTCCACTTGATCAAAAACGGAAAGAGGAGCCATGAATTTGTGATTTGTGGTAGACAGAGAATCAAATCAATCACAAATTGATTGGAGAGTGATTGAGGGAATTTAGCCTCCCAAACTCAACTATAAATAGATGGCAGTTTTAGTCGTGGTTAGAGAGACCTATGTGAAGACCTACAAGAGCTGAGCTTTATGCCATATCAAGGTGTGATTCCAAGGCACACATATGTATCAGTAAGTCCATTGTATTGTACAAGCAATATACTTTCATTTTCATGATCATTTGAGTTCATATTTTCATGTTCTTATGAAGTGTACTACTCACTGCCATATCTCTCAGTTTTCTCAGTCAGATTTCAGAGATGGTTTCTCTGAGATTGGTGCATCATTTTCAATGATTTAACTTGGTACAGTTAGCTCTATAAGTCTACTATATGCTCACCAAGTTTCATTTCATTTGGGTGTTTCAATCTTCAGTTATGTTCAGTTGAAGTCAACAGTGTCTGTTCATTTTCACTTCTCTGTTAGGTACCCGACTTTTTCACTCATCTTGTAGAGCCATTTCTCAGTGGTTACTCATCCAAATTCAATGATTTAAAGCTTGTTGGATTCAGCTACTGTCTAGTATAAGCATACAAATTTTCATAATCACTGGACTCTTAAATCTTTAGTTATGTTCATTTTTCTGCTCACTGGTCTCATTATTGTAGCAGCCCGTGAAAATCGGGATGATATCATCAGTTGTTAAACATCATTCTCAGTGTGTGGTTCATTATTTTTTATGAGATTACTCTTGAAAGTTAGCTCTTTAAGTTAACTAGACTTTTTTAAAAGGAATTAAGCTAATTGCTGCTGTGCTCACAGAATTTTGCAAAACACTAGACAAGTGTATGAATCAAAATAGCAAGTTCTTCACCTCTAAGCTAACTCCAACTTATCTGTTTTGATCTATCTTTTTGAGAGTGATCTTCCAAGGTTCATAGGGTGTCTAATACATCCATTGGCAAGCTAAAAGGGCCCACCATATACTCCTAGAGTTCATTTGGCTGGTGTAGATCAAGGATTTAGCAACACCTCTTCATCTTCAAGCACATACCTATCCATCTCTTCACAGCCTTCACATTTGGCTTCACTTGAAGAATCATATAAAGAAACATGTGATGAGTCACATGAACCATTGCTTGTAATTGTGTGATCATTTACCATTTGTAAATGGCTAACTCATTAAAGAATCTTGTAAAAGGCTACAAACTCGTGGAGTTAGATGAAGCTATAGTTAGGAATTCGGATTGAGAGAATATCTCCTAGATCAATGGATCATTTTTTAGTGAGAGCCAAATTTGAATTTCAAATTCAAATTTGAAGAAAGGCATTATAAAAGATACTTGTAAACTCTTGGCCTATGAGGCATCCTATCGAATCTCTTCGATTGATCACTTATTGGATTTGAGTAGCTCACGTTATTGACTACTCATATCACTATTTTTTGACATCAATTCCTTGCAAATGATCTTGTAAAATCTTGTTTCCTAATACATATACATCGTTGAGTATCTCTGTTGATTTCTCTGCTATGTCCACTTACTACAGTGAACTTTGAATGATCATATCTCAATGATCTCTTGATTATTTTCCATGATCTATAGCTTGCTGGAACCAGCTCAATGTCTATTTCAAGTTGTCAATTTGAAGCCATTTAATTCAGCCAATTGGGAGAAATTCACATCGAAGTACTCTCGAGTCATTCTTTGCATATTCCCTAAAAGGTCAGGGGTAAGCATCTACTTGCTAAAGTTATTGCCTAGTGTATAGTTTATCATTTTAAGTGATTCCACTTGGAATCATTAACTATCTAAGCTAAGTAGATACCCTCAAAAGGATTTTGATCAATTGCTACTATACTGTGAGCACTCAGCAAAAGATCCAAGAGGTATCAAGACCAAAATAGCAAGTTTTTTATCACTAGCTATCTCCAAAGTTATCTGTTTTGATCTAATTTTTTGAAGCATCATCTCCAAAGTACATAGGCACTTATTTAGTGTCATTAGCAAGCTAAAGGGGCCTAAAACAAAACTCTAAAGTGAAAGAGTGGAAGGTACAAAGGAGGGATTAGCAGTATCAACTCATCCTCTTGTGGTATCCATCCATCTCTTCCAACAGTGGTATCAAAACAATTTGAGGTAAAATGGGAGATGGTTTCCCTTCTTTTATTGAAAAATTGGATAGGAACAATTATCCAGCATGGTCCTTGAGGATGAAGACATATTTACAAGGAAGGAGTCTCTATGGATACAAATCAGGAGATGAGGAATTGCCCATTTTCACAAGCAAAGGACAACCTACAAGAAAGGAGCTTGACAGATTCAAATCTTGGTGTGCCAAAGATGCTTTAGCAAGGTCATATCTACTTAAATCTATCTCTTACTTCCTTCTTCCACATATTAGAAATTGTAAAACATCCCAAGAGCCCTGGGATACATTGTCTTCATATTTTTCTTCCAATACAAGAGCAAGAAAAAGTCAATTTTGGATTGAGTTTACCACTCAAAGGAAGCAACCCAAGCAAAGTGTTTCAGAATATGTGAGCAAAGTCAAAGATGTGGCTGACCAATTGGCAAGCATAGGAGAAGAGATTGAAGAGGAGGAAATAGTGAGACAAGTAACAAGTAATCAATGGCATCAAGGCAGATGATAAGTGGGAAGCTTTCATAACTGCTATGGACCTTTACATGGATATGCAGATTCCAAACCTTACCACACTCATGGGACAACTCTTTACCCATGCAGTTAAGCTCAATCGAAATGGAGAACCATCAAGAGGTAAGAACTCTTCTACTCTATACACAGATAAAGGAAAGTCTAAAGAGAAAGGGAAAAACAAAAAGATTGAAGATGAAGGTACTACTTCTGAAGCTAGCTATGCAAGAAGAGGTCAAGAGGAAGGGGCAGAGGAGGTAAGCAAGGTAGGGGGAGACCTTTCAAATCTTCTTGATGCAACATATCTGGATTGCCTAATCACACTATAGATGAGTGCTATAGGAACTTCAAGAATCAGAGAGGAAGAGGATATCAAAGAGGTGGCTACTCACAATCAAGAGGAAGATTCAACCATAATCAAAGCGACAACCATGGCTACAACAACAATTATCAAGGAGGATACAAATCAAGGAAGGACTTCAACAATTATACAGAGGATCAAGAGGATTCTCTTCTCATTATGAATATGACTTCAAAATAAGGTATGAATGATGAGCACCTATTCTATATTGACTCAGGATGTTCAAACCATGTGGCAGGCAATGTAGCTCTTCTTTCTGATCTTGAGGAACCCAAGGGAAAGCACCAAGTGCAAACAGGTGATGACACCAAGCATATAGGGGCCAAGGTAGGAAATTTCAAAACTTCTGATGGGAATATAAATCTATTGAGCAAGGTTCTTTATGTACCTACAATCACCAAGAATTTGATGAGTGTTGGACAGATAGTTGAAAAGGGTTTGGAGGTTACATTCAACAAATATGGAGCCTTTGTGGAGGACCCCCAACATGTATTCAAGACAATATCCAAGGGTGAAACAACACATAGACTATTTATGTTTGAACTTGAGGACACTAGAAACATTGAACTTTATAATTATGAGGATCAAACATTGTCTGAGCTTGAGATTTAGCATAAGAGATTAGGGCACATTGGTGAGAGAACCATGAAGCAAATATGTAGAGATCAATGTGTGTTTGGGATACCTAATGTATCCAGGCAACAAATGATCCATAAATGTGGTGCATGAAAGGTCGGTAAATAACACATGTTACCCTTCTCAAAGAAAGGCTATATGAATGAGGATTATTTGGAACTTGCCCACACAGATGTGTGGGGAGCAAGCAAGGGTCCTTCAATTTCAGGCCCAAGGTATTATGTGTCTTTCATTGATGATTTCAGTAGGTGGACTATCTTGTAATTTACCAAACATAAAGATGAAGTGTTCAGTTGCTTTAAGAAGTATCTTGCACTTGTGGAAAATCAAACACGAAGAAGTCTAAAGAGGCTACGGTCAGATGGAGGAGGTGATTACTTCTCCAATGAATTTGATGCATTCTTGCAGGATAGAGGTATCAAAAGGGAGCCTACAACAAGGTACACCCTTGAGCAAAATGGGCTAGCAGAGAGGAGAAATAGATTGATTGTGGAAACAGCTAGATCAATTCTTAATGAAAAAAGGTTACCAAATTATTTTTGGGCAAAAAGTGTACCTACTACCACTTATATTATTGACACATTGCCATCCAAATCCCTTGAAGGGATGACCCCATATGAAGCATGGCATGGTAGAAGGCCATCACTTGATCATTGTAGAATATTTGGATGTTTTGCTTATGTGCATGTTCCATCTCAAACCAGAGGTAAGCTAGACCCTAAGGTAGAGATGTGCATATTCATAGGGTATGATTTAAATAAAAAAGGATACAAGTTTTATAATCTATCCAACAAAGGATTTATGGTCACTAGACATGTTGTGTTTGATGAGGATGATTCTTGGTTTGAAAGCGAATGCAAGAAAGTCAATTTGCCATTGGAAGAGGAGTTTCCAAGCCTCACCAAGGAGGAGCAAAGCCCAATTGTAGACATCAAATGAGATGATGAGGACATCATCAACCTAGAAGTCCAAGATGAAGAGGTTGAAAGACTTACCTGAATCATCCAACAAAGCTTTAAGGAGATCACAAAGGGAGAGCAAGAAGCCAATCAGATATGGGTATGACACTTCACTAATTACTAAGCATTCCATTTATCTTGCTAAGGATTTATCACTTGAAGAACCTACTTCATATGAAGAGGCAAAGACCAAGCCAGAATGGAAGGAAGCTATGGATGAACAAATAGAAGCACTCCAAGAGAATGATACTTGGGAGCTAGTACCCAAGAGGGCATCAATGAAGGTAATTGGTTCTAGATGGATTTACAAAATCAAAAGAAACTTAGATGGATCCATAAATAGGTATAAAGCTAGACTCATGGCTAAGGGTTTTGCACAAACCCAAGGAGTTGATTATGAAGTCATATGTGAATTTATAAAATGAATGCCAATTGTCCAAGTATGTAGGCTTGGTATCATTTGTACCAACACCATCATGGAGTTGTTCTTTGATTTCATGAATTTTGGTAAAGAAGTTGTAGTTTGAAATTTCACTTGGTTGCTGAAGGGTGTTGTGTCCATAAATCTGCTAGAGAAGGACCTTTTAATTCCCTTCTCAAATGCCATTCTACCATTTCTCTCCATAAACTCCCATGAATTTTCTTTCTAGCTGACAAAAGTATGTTTAAAGTTATAGTGATATGATTATCTATTATGCTCATTTTTTTTTATTACAGTAGAGCAAGAAATGTTACTCCTGTGATCACGGCTACTAATTTTGCATCCACCTTAAACAATCACTCTTGTAGGGGAGTGAATCTGTTATGGTCTCAAATGTAAGTTGACCACCATGCTAAAGCAGGATATGTTGTCAATGACCAAGGATACATAAAAATAGTGCATGTGGAATGTGTTCTTTGGACTTTTTGTGATTAGGATCATCTTTATTTTTTAATAGGAAGAATTCAAACATGTGCAAGTGTGGTATGCTACTAGCTTACATTGCATTAAGGGTATCATGTGAAGTAAAGATAATTGATGTGAAGGGTTATAAATTCGAGGCTAAATCATTTCTTCTTTGCTGCCTTTTTTCACTTCTAATAGGTAAGCACCATGTGAGCTATTTTAGGTGGAAGTAATCATTACAATTCATGATGCATGGCATATGTCTATAAGCATTGATTACACTCTGACCTAGATCATGCATACCCATAAGACTTGATTACACTCTTGCATTACTCAACAAGTATGAAGGTTTCATAAATAGTTATGATTGACACTAAACGCAAGATTGGGTACAATCTCCCCCCACATACTCTGATGGAAGAGTCTATTACAATATGTGTATTTATAGGTATTTTTCATTACGCCTTGAATAGTGGACACATGAGGGTGATGCTTTGAAAAGCATGTATTTATGAAAATCTGCTTTATTTACGAAATTGTTGCTTTCTAAGTGATCTACTATTTTTACAAAAATGTTACTTGCTAAGCAATCTACTATTTAAAAAAAAATATCTAAAATACTATCTTTTAACTATCTTCAAAAATATCTGAATAAGTCCATGCGCAATCATGTCCTCATGATTCTTCACCTGCTAAATCAAAACACAATCACATTAAAAACCTCAAGACATTAAAATAAATATAGCATTCCATTATTCCATAAATTAGAACAGCCCTCTTCATGTGCTTCATACAATTGGTTCTAAGTGTTCGTATTTATGTTTTGGTTATGCTTATGTTACTTTGTGCAGAAAAAGCTTAGGAATACCATTGGTATTGGTAAGCATTAAAGATTTGAATGATGTAAAATTCACAGTTTACCAAATACATAGTGAACTCTTTAATCTCAAAGAATTGGTCAAGGAATGCCTTTTCTATGAAATGCTTTCTATGCTTGGTTGGCACATGGATCTACTCTTCTTAGAAACTTAATTCTTAATGATAATTGATTCAATTCATGGTTACATAGCTATAAATATGACCTGGTTATTCTAAGAGGGAGCTTTAGTGGTTCCTAGAGGTCTACTATAGGCAAGATCCTACAAGGCCTTCTTACAGATGATGTGGATACTGCAGTTTAAATTGTTCTTCTGCTCTACCATATAGAATTCTAATGCCCCTCACTTTCAACTCTCTATTTTGAGTTGGAGTGCCTTTGTGTTTGAATGGTTGAAGCTCCTTGCTCTCTCGTTTCATGTGTATTTCAAGATTGAATGATATGGAGCTTTGCATACCTATGGGTTGCGGAGATTTTTTGAGTGCCATTACTTGGGGATGGTGTTCATACTCCCCACAAAAAAGGGATTGGTAGAATTGGTCTTCATGATGGTGTCACATGTGCCTTGTAGTCATTTGTAACGTATGCAACAGTGATTGAGTTTCCCTTGTTCTCTATTTGCCTTGCTTATGACTCTTCTTTGTCACTCTCTCTTACAACAATCACATAGGAAGGCTCTTCTCCAAACTCACTCATGTCACTCCAAGAATATGTGTTCACCATTCACATAGAGAAATCAAAAGATATAACTTTAGCACTTAAAGAGGCACATCTACATTGTTCTTTGATATACTTGTTAGACATTCACTATTGGAGTTTACATGTGTCTTTAGTTTCTCACCTAAATGGGAAACTAATAGATTTTGCACTTTAGGTTTAGCGAATCCTCATTTGGGGGTTTTTCAAACTCAAAAAGATAAAGGATCTAGGTTGATTTTGCTCGAATCCATATCTTGTGGAACTTGTTATTTTGGTGATTTCATGTCCTTACACATTCTTGATCATGTATCCAACTAGAATGTCTATATTGTGGATTTTTGTGACTGCCCTATTTAGGGATTGTGTCCATTCCCTCAACCATCTTGTGGGGATCTTAAAACATGTTTTTGTATTGATCATGAATCTGAGTATGGTTCCACACTTGTGTACACTAGCTCTATAATCATATCTGAATCCAATATCTCTTTTTGTTTGATATCATGTCTATGACTAAAATAGTCCCATTTCATATTTTGGAAGATGTCGACAGTATAGACTTTTCAATTGTAACAATCCACTTGCTTTGAATGTGCAGTTTTTAGCTTTTTTTCATTTACTTCAGGTTGGAGCTACTTTTGGATTGGTTTTTTCAACATAATAATACTCAATTTGAGGAAGAGGAGGGAGCAAACATCAACAAGGCAACCAAAGAGATAACCAAATAGGCTGCAATGAATAGGGGAATGGTAGATGAAAAGGAATATCATGGGGTTCAAAAGGAAGGTACAACACTCATGTAGAAATCAAAGCAATGGATACGTTGAAGGATATAAAAACGTTGTTAATATAAAAACGTTGAAGGATATAATACAAATGTAGGTGGTAAGATGTCTTCATCACTTTACATAAAGCCCATCACATGAAGTATGTGCATGTTCTCCTAGACAGAAAACAAAGCGTATTGGCTTTATTCTATTAAAAACAAATCAGATATGTTTCACATGTTTAAAATATTCAAATCTCAAGTTGAAAACGAGATAAAGAGATGCATAAGAACTGTAAGATCTGATTGAGGGCGACAATACGTCTTTCGTTGAGGGCATCAAAAGGGAATATTTTAGAAGGCAGACACCCCAAATGTGATGGTAGAGAGGAAAAATAGATGCATGTAACATGAGATGTCTCTTCACTATTTTACACATCATTTATGACAAAGGTAAGCTTCCAATGGGCGAAAATGAGATCGACCACACTTAAAAGTGTTTCAATATATTTGCTACACACATGTTCTCCAAGAGGTAAGGACAAAGCGAGATGCTAGGATATAATAGTGTGTGCTTGCCTGCTTTTCAAATGAGAAAAATGATTAACCATGCTACAGCCCTCTCATAACGGATCTTAAGGTCTCTAGAGTGTATTGTTTGATGAATAAAATCCATTTACGGAGGATGAGATCTAAGCTCTATACATTCTCACATATACATGGCATAGACTATGATGAGAGTATACTATGCATAAATAGGAATGAAGGAAAGTTGTATATCTATGCATATATGTGAATGATCTTATTTTCCGAGGTATTGATATAATGTTTATAAAAGGGATAAAAAAAAAACTTTGGGAATACGTTTGAGATATCACATCTGACATCCTCAACTATTATTTAGGAATTGCTCAACTATTATTTAGGAATTGAAATGGTGTATGTAGAGAATGGAGTATATGTAATTCAAAGGAAGTATTTAATTAACATATTGTATGACTATGGCATGAGTGGATGTATGCCATTCTCACGACCCCTGGACACAAATATGAAGTTATGTGTAGTTCCAAGAGAGAACATTAAAAACATACAACTCTATAAGATTATCATACCGCATTGAACCAAGCCATCATAACCCAACCTTATCTATCTTATGTTGTAGGTGTTCTCTCATGTTGATATATTTAGTTAGGGATGTGTGTGAACACATTAGGACTATCAGGGGGTTTTTTTCCTTGGCTTGTACATACGTCTATAACCCTAACAAGTCACTTATCTTTGTACATTCTAGTGGTAATACATTCAGTATTGTGTGTTGTGATCCAAGCTTCTTCTTCTTCCTTCTGCTGTTGGCATGCTTCGGGAGACCTCAAACTCGAACATTTCATAGTGCATGCATTGTCCTACTTTTAATAATCTTAATGCAGTAAGAAGAGTGTTAAGGTACATCAAGCATATAATACACCAAGTCCTATTTTATGTTTATGATGACCCTTTGGATCCCATTGTTTCAATTTTGCAGAGTGGGTAAGTTCAAAACAAAATAGGAGTACCATAGGCTAGATTTTCATGTTAATATCACAAGAAATTCTTGGAGTTCAAAGCAACAACCTACAATAGCATTATCATAAAAAAGGCCATAGTATAGGGATTTATTCTTAAGTACATGCCATTTTTTGTGGTTGAGGAAGCTCCTCAAGAATCCAAATGTGGGTTAAAAAATATTTCCCTTGTTTGGAGATAGAACTTCTAGCATACATCTAGCAAGGAACCCTATCTATCACACAACGAGTAAGCATATAGAAGTTTTTTTATTATCTTATTAGAGAAAGAATTTAATTTAAAGATGAGGATGTCAAATATGAGTGGAAACTATGCTGATGAAAGACATAGGTTCAAGGTCAAAGAAGCTTGAGCGTGCGGCTGAATGTAGATACTTTAGGACTCTTAGAAAACCATAAGGAAATTTGCGGCATTATATTGTAACGAACCTGAAGAGTCACCTTGGAAGGTAAAGAGTCACTTGAGGTGTACCCATGAGTAAATCAGCATATGAGAACCACTATGCTCATCCCAAATAGTAAAAGGAAAAGGAAGAGCACCCCAATGCTATAGAAGAGATATCTATTTAGCGATCTACCAAAAGGCTCCATTTATTTTCCATACACTCTCTAGATTATGCCAATTCTCAATCTGTGTTAAGGTATGTTCACTTTGTGTGACACAAAGCTTCTTTTCTAAAGACTCTTTAGAATAGTTAAGATTTTTCCAATGAATCATGCTATAGCGCATTACAAAGTACAATAATCTATTACATGTATACAAAGTTTTATATTCATAGAAGGCCATTGAGAGAATTTTGCACTCCATGCACTTTCTACTACATGTCGGAAGTTTACAAATCTTCCATCACAAGACTCCTATATTGGGTGTTATTCGAAGCTAGTTTTAATGGTTACTAGAATGAGCATGCAAGGCGCACAAATTTTCACATGAGTATTCTCAAAACATTAGGGGGACAAATGAACCTTGCATGGGTCTTGTATGGATCACTAATTTTTAGGGATTAGTATTAAAAAAACAAGGGATTAAGGCCACAAAAAAATCAGTAGTGGTTTTTGCAATAAAATAATGATTCTAAAAAATGTGCTCAGTTTGAATGGCATCGTGGGCATTCATCTCCCTTGGATTAAATCTCATGGATGGCTAAGACATAGGAGGGTGTGCCTCTCAGAAGAAGACAAAAGTTCTTCTAAAAGATGAATAATCCTGGGTCATTCTTGACTAGTAGATCATATCTCACGGACATCCAAGATGAAAGAGGGTGAGTTTGTCTACAAACGATTTGGCATAGTTCTGTTGCAGGGTAGATTTGGCATCATTTGATGGTCTGTAGATCAAATGGTTCAAAACAAATCTTGAGATCTTCTCAAAAGAATGGTTTCACAACCATTTGGTCAAGCAAGGATCCAATGGATAACATTAAAAGTGGACTGTTGAGGGAGAGTCCAGCAAAAAGAAGAAAAGAAGAAGACAAAGAAAGAAGCTTCACTAAAAGATCATATTTGAAGATATATCTCTGCAAGAAGCCCTGCAGGGGCGCAACACCCATCTCTGCACAGAGCCCCGCAGGGGCACACATCAAGGAAAAGCACGTAGGTGGGAAGGAGGAACCAAGGCCAGGAAGTATCCATAAAGAAGTGCAAGAAGATATCCGGCGGTTCTAGAACCCCAAGAAGGTGTTTCAACCTCTTGATCTTCGGAAGGTCCAGATCGAAGGTTGAAGAACATCAGGTAGTCCATCTCCACGGGTTGCGGGCGATGAAAAGAAAAGAACAGGCAACAGGAATGCATGAGGCCCATAGGATGTAAAAGAAGAATAAAAAACAAGGCCATTAAAATGGAATGCGAGTCTGACAAGTAGGTAGAATTGACCAAGAGATGCATGCGGAAAATAAGCGATAGACAAGAAGTAAAGCGTGTCACGGGACGACAGAGACAAAGAGGGGGAGAGTGTTGTAGAGCTAAGAAGAGCACAAGGCAGAGAAAAAGAAGGGCCCCAAAATTTCTTCGATTTGGACACTCTATTTTTGTATTATAACCATTCTTGTAACATATTTACCGTTGTAAATGCACTAGAGGAGTCCTCTAGATGAATACCCTTGGAGATTAGTAACTTACCCATGTAAATTAGTAGGAAATTAAGCTTTCAGTGAATAAAGTGCCGGTCTCTTGTGTGAAAGGATCATTTTTAGGGCACATGTATATAAGTCAATTTGTGACTCTTTGTAGAGACTTTTTGACCATTGTGAGAATCAAGAGCACAGAATTTAGAATTTGTGTCTTCTCCTCTCTGTATCACCTTCTTTGTGAGCTTGTATGCATGTGTGTTGCTTGAAAAGAGTGTTAAGAAGTGTTGTCTATCCATGAAAGTGTTTATTTACTATTGTTAAGGTGTGTGTGTGAAGTGTAGAAAGTGCTAAAGTCTAGGAAGGTCATTCCCACGACTCATTATTTTTCTCATAACTTGAAGTACAAGCATCACAATTGAGTGAAAATACCACCATTGGATGGGTCTTAGCGAGAGCTTCAAAACGCATATCTATCTGCTATATTCGGAGTTTTGAGCTAAGAGAAAAGCCCAATTTACTGTTGGCTGCTGCTCCAAGTATCGTGATGCCATGACTGACAATTGAAGCTTGTTTGGAATAGTCTTAGACTTGTTTGCACTCTTTGGGAAGCTCATTTGCATTGATCATCATTTGAATGCATATCCTCATACACTCGGCTAGGTTTTGATACTCCTCGGATTGATAAATAAAGTGTGAATCCCCACTATATGCACTTGAGGGGGATAGAGGTGTAGTCTCGTTCTCCACAAGTCCCTAGGTTGGATCTTAGGTACACACGTTTTTTGGCACCGTTGCCGGGGAATAGAATCAAACCGAGGCATTCGTGTGATGGTAAGTAGCTCGTAGCATTGAAGCGAGTAGAGGAGTTGTGAATTTCTCTTCTTTGGTAAGTCACACTCATCCGCACTTACTACTTCTCGCTCTTGGAGTGTGTGTAGTGAGTTGTTAGTCTAGTGAAGAGAGTGGAGAGAGTAGAGTAAGAGGAAGAAGGGAGTAGTTAGGGAGTTAGAGTAGCCATTAACTATAGACTTGTGAGTCTTTATATTTAGGAGAACTTTTCAAAAAAGTACAAAACCCAAAAACTGTCCCTTTTCAAATCACTTGTCTCTAGAACAAGTATCGTGAGAATCAGCAGTCAGGTATCCTGAGCTGAGATCTGGGTTTTTGAGCTGTGCAGAGCAAGCACGAGTAATAAGAGAGTTGAAAAAAAGCTTCCAAGGTGAGCATATTAATCTTTTGTTCATAACACCATTTCAAATCAAGTGCTTCAGTAAAACGACCTGCGACAAGTATCGTGAGGGTCTTTCTGGATTACAAAAGTTTATTTTTGGTGATACAGACTGAGGGGAGAGGGTAGATGCACCTTTGGAACATGTGTATGCAATTAAAATCCAAAAACGCCAACTAAAAAATTGAAAAAGTATCAAGTATCGTATTCTCCCGCGGTTGAGGTATCGTGATACTTGGGTATCGTGAACTCTTGTGGTCGAGTATCGCGACACTTGCAAGTCATCGAATATCGTGTATCGCTGAGAAACACTCGTGATACTAACCAGATATCGTGTATCGTGTATCGCGATCATCTGATAGCGATACCTATCGAGTATCGTCTATCGTGAAATTTCGATCACGATACCTGTGACATATCATGTATCGTGGAGGAAGCTTTCACGATACTTGGTGGATATCGAGTATCGCTGCAAAGTTCTCACGATAGTTGTGAAGTATTGAGTATCGTGTTCACAGAAAAACGATATCTGTCTAGTATCGACTATCGTGGAGAATCCCCTTGTGGACTATCGAGTATCGAGTATCGCGATTGGCTCGTGATATTGGGCAAATATCGTGTATCGTGTTTCCTTGAATATCGTGTATCGTGCCCTGTCTAGTGGTCAAGTATCCTGTATCAAGTTTTCTCAAGTATCGTGTATCGCCTTGCTCAAATATCGAGTATCGTGGTAGGCCCAGCCTGTCAAATATCGAATATCGTGGCATCTTTCTAGTGGGTCAGATATCGAGTATCGTGACATACTCTTTTGCGGTGTAATATCGTGTATTGTGGAATCAGAGGAAGTTTCTCAGTCACTCAAGTAATTCTATAAATTGGGACCACAGCAAGGAGCATTGGAAGCTAGGAGTCGTTAAAACGAGAAGAGAATTTTTTAAGTGAATGAACCTAAGGTCTGGAAGAACCCTAGGAAGCCAAAGAAGTGTGATTTCTTTTGTAGGAAGTGTAGCTGAACAAAGTAGCTGTTCACATTACTCTGAAACCTCGAGTTAGTTTGAAGAAGAAATTCCTATGGCTTCTGAGGATATGCAAAGTTCTGTACTAATAATTGGCATGATGTCAATTATTGAGGGTGAATATCAGACATTTTTGGAATATGTGAACACTAACCAACATGGGATACCTATCTACTTAGATGGTCTAAACCGATCAGTGGCTAGACTAAAGAAAGCTACAGATGCTTACATAGTACCTAGGCCAGCAGTTAAGTATGCAGGAGGGTTTTATATGGACAAAAGAGATATTCTGTATGTTGTTACGGAACACCCTGAAAACATCAATGAATATGGGGAAGAAGACAATGCTCACAACCTTAATGAATAGGGACATGAAGAGCATGTGACCACCCCTAGAGGGAGATCTACTGTTGTTAGGGTTTGGAGAGGAGACCTAGTTCCCCAAGATGATTCCCTAATGGATGTGTATTTGATCAATGGAATGGAGCATCTCCTTAGAGCCCACTCTTCATTATGGGAAATAGCCACTAACCCAGTTACTATCTATGAGTTACAAGATCCTGACCTCCCCACCATTATCACATATTTGGACAAGAACCAAAGGAGGTTTTGGCCTCTAACGGAGTTAGAAAGAGCAGGGTTGAAATATCATAACATTCTAGTGTTCCCTCCTAGGGATCAAGCTACTACTTCTTAGAACCCTCAAGGAGCTTTTCAAGAGAATTCATATCAGCATTCTGGACAGACTCCACAAACGCATATACCTGTCAGACCACATGTGCAGTTTGCTATGCCGACCAATAACCCTAACTATCGGCCTCAGCTACCTGTTGAGCCAAGGAATAGAATCCCTGTTCCAGATAGACCACCTATAGTAAGAGGACCTGGTATACCCATAGGAAGACCAGTTTTCCCTATGATGCCTAGACCACTTGAAGCAGGAAGAAGATTAAGACCCATTCAAGTCGCCAAATGCAAGAGAAACCATTATGATGGCTCTAGCGAACCTTACAATCATATAGCAAAATTCAAGCAAGTAATCAGAGCCGAAAAAGTGGAAGATTTCTTGATCCAATATAAATCCTTTGGTTTAACTTTGACAGACACAACTTAATCTTGGCTCCAGCCATTAGACCCTAATAATTTTCAAAACATGGAACAAGTCTATCAAGAATTAATTGAAGAATTCACCAAATCTGGGATTAAAAACAACTCTTCCTCATTGATCCATAGTTTTAAGCAAGCTCCTACAGAATCAGTGAGATTGGCAACAAGAAGATTCAAGCAGTATGTGGATAGATGTCCAGTGGAAGAGAGACCCACTCAAAACAAAATGGTGTCATTGTTTTTGGAAGGGTTAGTGAATGGATCATTAAGATCTCTGGTATATGTGAAAAGAGTTCAAACATTGCAACAATGTATGAAAGAATGTATTGACCTAGAGGACAATCTAGCAGAAGATCTAAAAATACCTCAAGGTAGCGTGAAAAGTGAAGATTCCGCCAGCAACACATCAAACTCAAAGCACAATGTAGAGGAAATAGCTGAGTTAGTAGCAAAGAAACTGAACGTTCAAGGATAGAGGAACTACCCCAACAACCCAATGAGAGTAACCATGCTTAGAAGATGTATGCATTGTGGAGGTGATCATCCTTCTCATTTGTGCACTAGGGGAGTAGTGCCACCACCAGCTTATGCTTACAATAGACCACCCGTCCCGGGCCCTCTACAATATTGCAGCATAGAACAAAAATATACAAATCACAGCACAGAAAATTGTCCTTACAATAGACAGTCAAGACTAGTACAACCTCTCATGAGACCTTATGGATACCCTCAGAGAGATCTAGGAGGGGAAGCCTTTAGATATCCCACATATCAGCAGCAGGCACCAGCACCACGACCCTATGCTTATCAAGGTTACACTCAACCACAACCGGTGTTAGGTCAACAACCACCCCATCCTCACAATGTTGTCCTAGTGAAGATGGCTCAACCAGAAGAGAACCCTGAGAGAGCAATAGTGCCAGCCACACCTTTGACTAGTAACAAACCATATGACTCATCTTATGACCATAGTCAAGGAAATTATGTGAAGAGATGGATAGGTATGTGCTTGAAGATGAAGAGGTGTTGCAAAAACCTTGATCTACACTAGCCAATTGAACTCCAGGAGTAGATGGTGGGCCCATTTAGCTTGCCAATGGATGTATTAGACACCCTATGTACCTTGGAAGATCACTCTCAAAAAAATAGATCAAAACAGATAAGTTGGAGTTAGCTCAGAGGTGAAAACTTGCTATTCTTGGTTCATACACCTGTCCAATGTTTTACATAATTCTCTGATCACAGCACCAATTAGCTCAATTCCTCTTGGGGAAGTCTAGGCAACTTAAAGAGCTAACTTTCAAGAGTAATCGCATCAAAAATAATGAACCACACACTGAGAATGAGTTTTAACAAGTGATGACATCATCCCGATTTTCACGGGCTGCTACAGAAATAGACCAGTGAGCAGAAAAATCAACATAACTCAACATGTAGAAATCCAATGATTATGAAAATTTGTATGGTTATACTAAACAGTAGCCTGAATCCAACAAGCTTTAAATCACTGAATTTGGATAAGTAACCACTGAGCAATGGCTCTGACAAGATGAGTGAAAACGTCGGGTACCTGACAGAGAGGTGAAGATGAACAGACCCTGTTGACTTCAAATGATCATAACTGACGATTGCAACATCCAAATGACATGAAAATTTATGAGCATATAGTAAACTTATAGAGCTAACTTTACCAAGTTAAATCACTGAAAATGATGCACCAAGCTCAGAGAAAACATCTCTGCAAGCTGACTGAGAAAACTGAGAGTAATGGCAGTGAGTAGTACACTTCACAAGAACATGGAAAGATGAACTCAAATAATCATGAAAATGAAAGTATATTGCTTGTACAATACAATGACTTACTGATACATGTGTGTGCCTTGTAATCACACCTTGATATGGCATAAAGCTCAGCTCTTGGAGGTCTTCACATAGGTCTCTCTAACCACGACTAAAACTGCCATCTATTTATAGTTGAGTTTGGGAGGCTAATTTCCCTCAATCACTCTCCAATCAATCAATGATTGATTTGATTCTCTACCTACCACAAATCACGAATTCGTGGCTCCTCTTTCCATTCTTGATCAAGTGGACTCAACCACTTAAGATTCTCTTACTTTTACATTAAGTAAACTCTTCAAAAGTTACAAGAGGTAGTTCACAAGTGAACTTTACATAGTCTTCTTTTTAAAGCTTCTTCTAAGACTTTGTGAGACTCAAGCCAATACTTAGGCTTGTCATAGACTTGCTCCAACAAATTATTCCGCTTATGTGTGCTCTATGATAGAATATGGACAAATATACGAACCACATGCATATGGCATGGAAGTACCAGATAGTTCTTACGGGTATGAGTAGGATTATGTGACATTAATGTATACTGCTCCCAGAGCACCCATACCCTCCCGACCTATGAATAGGCCGCCTATACCTAGAGGACCATGTTATAGATGCGGAAGTGATCATTATATAAGAGAATCTACATTACCAAACCCACTACCACCACAGCGAGTCTGGGAAGGATACTGTAGTGATTGTGGTAAAGAACACCTTTTTAGAGATTGCCCCAAAAACCCCAACAAAGTTAACTCGAACGTGCACATTAATGTGATAGAAGTAATAGAGTCATCAGGGAGTGATAAGGAGTACACCGTGCCATTGAAAGCAATAACAAGAGCAAAAGCTAGAGAGACCCTAGAAAAAACTGGAGCAAATGATCGAGTTAATAGAGAAGTGAACATACCTACACCTCAAATAGTTGAAGACTTGGAAGAGCCTGGAAAAAGTATCACAAGTAAACAAACACAAAGATGGAAGAACCGTAGAGACAGAATAAAGGAAAATAAACTACAACAAAAGAAGGAGAATGAAAAGAATGAAAAGAGTCAAGAAGAAAAACAAAAACTTGAAGGAGAAAATCAGAAGGGAAAATATAAAAAAGAAGAGGTACGATCAGTTTTAGCAAATCCCATGCCCGAAGAGTTAGCCATGTGGATTGAGGCGTACCAAGCACGAATAAGAGCAGGACCAACCATTCAACAACATGAAAAAGAATATCCTAGAGGTGACTTAGAGAAAGAAAGGTTGGAGATATGCAAAAAACTAATCAAAGTAGCTCAACAAACCCTCGAAAAACCTATCCTTCGATTACCCAGTTCACGAATTCCCGAAAAGGAATTCCAAGAGTGTGTCATCCCTAATGATCCCGAGAAAGGAAAAGAAGGTGAGACACATAATAGAAATTACGGCGAGGATAAAAGAGAAGGATCCATTGTCCCGGAAGTAGATGGGGAATGGCCTAAAGACTTGTGGGCAAGAGTCCAAAAAGACAGATGGAAGAAAGTGGAAGGAGTTGAACCACCCTTTGAGGAACTAGAAGCAAAAGGTGAAATAGAAGATTCAATACCTGAGCTGAACTCAGAAGAACTAGTACAATTTGACCAGAGCGACAAGGAAAATGACAGTGTAAAGGTTTTGCCAAATTACACAGGAGAATACAAACATAATTCTGAATTATATTGTGTTCCCTCAATAAGAAAAAAAGAGCAGAACCCTTCAATCCAAACATCGGGCATCATCCAACACCTTAGAAAGGTAAAAATCCCTTGTACTCTGACATTGGAAGAATTGTTGAAAGTCAAACCGCATTTGAAGGAGAAATTAAACAGCCAATTGGAGACCAAGTCAGAAGAGAAGGAGATGCCTGATGAAGTGACCACAGTCAAAATCCCAATCAATAAGGTTGGAGAATTCAGTGAGGAAGATGAAGGAAACACTTGCCTTCCAATTACCTATAGGGGTTATACCACTAAAGCCATTTTAGATTCTGGAGCTGGAGTAGGAATCGCTACTAAAGAAATCTGGGAGAAATGGGGAAAACCAGCTTTAAGACCCACACACATGAAGATACAAATGGCAGACGGACACACTGAACGACCCTTGGGATTGTTGGAAAGAGTAACTTTCATTACCTATAGAGTTGAATTCGAGTACACCTTAGCGATCTGTCAATTTGAACGAGCGAGCAATTATGAGATGATACTTGGAAGACCCTTCATGAGACAGCTAAAGGTAGTGCAAGATTGGGGAAAAGACGCGGTATATTTACAACATGAAGGAACCACGACAAGAATAAATCTCCACACATACACGTATCAAGATGTTCCCCCCTTGCAATGGAATCTAATTCATAAAGAGGAAGATGATCAGTCGATTCATAGTATAGGTTCAAGCGACCAATCATGGATGAACGAAGACACTCATCTATGGATATGCCAAACTGCAAAAAAGGAAGAGGATAGGATGGCAGCAAAGGCAAGGAGTTGCTAGGTCTGTACAAGATCCAGCTTACATGCCTCAAGTATTCCTAGATGAAGAATTTGAACCTCATGGTTGGATGGAGATTTTAGCCACCCTTGATGTATGTGTAAATGAGGAGGTAATATCCATGAATGAATGCATTGATGAGGAAGGATATGACATTAGTCTATACGTGGTAGTTCTTCAAGAGGCTGAAGAAGGAGAAGTAATTGAA
Source organism: Ceratopteris richardii (assembly GCA_020310875.1). NCBI lineage: Eukaryota > Viridiplantae > Streptophyta > Polypodiopsida > Polypodiales > Pteridaceae > Ceratopteris > Ceratopteris richardii. The sequence goes on along the minus strand of CM035414.1, from coordinate 25,607,146 downwards.
AAAGAATGGAAGGAGGATTATGAGAGCATTGAAATGGAGCAAGAGCAAATGGAAACAGAAAGTGGAAATCAAAGAGTAAGTGTCATAGCTAATGAAAGAAATCATGAAATGACACAGAGAGAAGAGCCAAGATTAGATAAAGAACATAAAGACGGAGAAAAGAAGCCTCAAGATCAATTTGAGGTGCCTGCCCACTTCAAAAAATATGAAGTAGAAGAGAGGAAAATTGCTATTCAAATGCCAAAACGAGAAGCACAGCCATGAATAGCATATGACAACAAAGAGCAAACCAAGAAAATAGTAGTAACCTTAGAGGAAGGAGAAGAACGATGTACTTTTATAGGTCAAGATGTCTCATTGGAAGAAGAGCAAGAGTTGATACGACTCATATCGAGAGTACAGGGATGTCTTTGCTTGGACATATAAGGATTTGAAAGGAGTAGATCCTTCTATTTGTGCCCATAGAATCCCTATGACATATGAAGCTAAACCTTCCAAACAAAGACCATACACCTATAACGATGTTTACTCAACAAAAATCAAGGAAGAAATAGATAAGTTGTTAGATGTTGGGTTCATATATGAGATGGAACACACGGAGGATGAGAGAGAGAGATGAGAGATATCGACTAGGAGAGGAACTCATCCCAATGGCTAATCTTAGAGCCACTGAAAACCTAGTTCAGCAAATAACGCAACCTTATTTGAATTTGGGTGCTGGAACAAAAGAGTACCACTTAGTGGATGCACTCATTGACACGGGAGCAACCGTAAGCTGTATCAAACTTTCATTGACCTAGAAACTCAAGGAAGAATTACGCCCATCTAAGGCACAACTGATTGGAATAGGAGGAAAAATTACCAAATGTATAGGCGAGATTACCTTACCTCTACATCTCGGAAACAACACAATGGAACAGAAACTCTTAGTTTGTCAAGATCAGGACTTATTGGAAGAGCTCATGTTAGGTCAAGATTGGATATATGAATATGAAGTGACTATTTAGTTGGCCCTAGGATACATCTCGGCCAAGATAGGACATCGTGAGGTATTCAACATGTTAGATGAAGGACCGATCAAAGCCAAATGCATAGGCCCGAGAGCTCACTCAAGCGAACACACTGATGAATGTATGATGACTCACACTACGGAAACCCCATCATCGAGTACCTCATGTGAGAATGCACCAAATCTCACTTTTACACAAAATCACCTGAGTAGTGTTGTATCCCATAAAAGCCTCAGTGAGGAACCGAGCACAAGAGAAAATAGTCAGCACAACTATTACAAACTTGCACACATGAGAATATACCCAATTCCTTACACTAGACAGGCTTGGATAAGAAAAGATCAAGTGAGGACATATCTTCAACAACAAAACCACTATCGACATCAGATAGAACCGCAGAACAAGATTACAAGTCATGTGGGATACCTAGGTCCACAACGGATTGCCAGAGTATGGATTCCAAAGAAGGTGATAGCCACCCAGCCGGCCCGAACGCAAATATGGATTCCCAAGTCATGTGTTCAAATCACAAACATCAAAAAGGACAAGCCAAGGCACAAGGAGAATCAGTATGATCTAAAGGCAAGACGACAGAAGATAAACCACTACAAGATAGAGCAAGAACCCAGCCATGCAACAAAAATCACTCAAAGATTCGAACATCGGACGAAACAAAAGCACTACATGGAAAGCACTACATTCTCTAGGAATGCTAGGAATACAGACTATACCAATGGAGTAAAGCAGATTTGGATGCCGATAGGCACGACAATCTGTATGCATCAACCAAGTAATTCGAGTTGCACACAAGTGGAGTCACAAGAATCCAAAGTATGCATAATAGGGCCACATTACAAGGCCAAGCATTCGGCACATTCTTCTCCTGCTTCTCGATAGTGAAGCACATTTCCCTCTTGGGGAATAGGAGAGCACTTGTACATAATCCAAGAGAATAACTCAAGATTCAATAACCGCTTCGGCTATGAACTAACTAAACTGCTTTCGTTCAGACAAAAAAATAAAATATAGAAAAGTATGAAAAATTCTAGGTATTACCTTTCTCACACCCATGGGGAAGGGACGACACAATACACTCGGAGAGTTGCCAAACTAATGAAGGATAAGTGAAGGATGATTCTTGATACCAGCTTGCCACTAATTACTACTATACATTGAGTGCAGATGGCATCTTCTAATTCCGAGGCTACGCAAGAGGAAGAGGTCCAGCTTCTTCCCTTGGAATCAATCACGAAGTCAAAAGGTCATTGGTTTCTAGACGATCAACCAGTGTCCGAGCTTCTTTTTATGGCTACCATTAAGATCATGGATAGGGATCACTACTTTCCTATCATGTCTAAAGATTTCAAGACTATCATACAAGGACTACCTCGCAAGGGCAGGTATTGATGAATTCTTAAGACTTCCAATATATTTGCCAGATTTCTAGAGATGCACATAGGTTATGAATACATTACAATCGGCATCAGATAAGCCATCAGTCCCTGAAGCCAGAGTGCTAGACAAAGTTGGTACATGGAAAACAATTCAATTCACTCATGTGTTAATCAACGGAGCTTTTGGATGGAAACAAAATGGTTTAACCAATGTCAAGGATCAATGTCATGATCCGAAAAAGAGAACGTTTTTGGAAATCAACAGAACAGATATTGAAGACTCAGTTCGTTTAGTGCACCAACATTTTTGTTTCCCTAGTATGCATAGATACACAGCACCTCAGAAAATTGTGGTGAAATTGCTTTCACATGCAATGAGACAAGTGGGAAACCAAGTAAATATGACCCCGTATATTCAGGACCGCCTATTTGAAGCAAAGAAAAAATGGGGTTAGAAAAAGTTCTTGAATGGGAGTTCAACATTGACCTTGCTCATCTATGAGGCACTAGAAATGAAGGAGTGCTTACGTTTAATGCCAACTTCAATGGAGATTGCCAAATATGTAAAGTCTACAACGGTTCCAAAGAAAAAGAAAACAGTCATCTCTATTGAAGAAGTGGGAACCAGTTCAAAGAAACCCATGGGAGGGACTAAACGCCTTAGGGAGGAAGAAGCTCAAGAGACACCACAATCAAAGAGGACACACACATTGCCAAAAATTCCTTTGACACAACAGCCGATTACAAAAAGGAGCCTCTCAACAGCTCTAGAAGAGGCGCACATGCAAGGGCAAGTGAATTTGAATGTTCAATGCCACCAATACCGACAGGCAAGCTAACCCAAGCAACAAAAGCATAAGGAACAAAACCCAAAACAAGCTGCCAGATATAAAGAACTTGGCTTGGAAGATTCGAGCTCTAATGAAGAATCTAGCCCTGAGAAGGACACATTGGACACTGACATAAGAACAGAAACACACAATGAGGAATGGACAAAAATTAATTAGGTCGAAGTTACACTTGACAATCAACAATCACAGGAAAAGAGCCTAGAAACATCTACTGAACAAATACATGTTATTCAATTGAACGATCAATCTAAAATCAGCATCTAGGAAGCTCCAATCACAACTAAAGATGCAGTGCCACCTGTAAAGGAAGAAATACAGACATACATGGATAGAAGAGACAATTTCCCTCAAAATAAGGAACCAATTGTGATTGAAGTACCTGACCATATGCCACAAGGCAAGATTGAACATAGGGAGGCTGAGCCATGAATACAACTCCATATTAGGCAGCCCCATGATACTACATTACATTTTGCACAAGGAAAAGATGTTACGATATGTGAAGAACCTAGCATCCCTACCACATCGTTAAATGTTGATGTAACTCAATCGAAACCTGTTGTCAAGCAAATGATACAAACGGCCATGGATACACAATAGCAAATGATGGAAACAGATGCGGATTACGACAAGGCAATGCAAGAAAAGAATCAGTTTCAAGTAATGAGTGAGCAATTGTCCGCACAACTCATCCAGGCCCAACAAGAAATTTCAGCTAAGAATAAGGAGATAACTGTAGTCAAGGAGCAGTGTAATACATTGATGACACAGCATCATCAGCTACAAACACACCTGATAGATTTACAAAGACTACATGAAGCCAGCGAAGCCGACAAAGAGAGGATGAAAGCTCGAAGTAATATTCTTGAAACACAGCTCAAAGTATATATGGAGGAAAATGATAACTTACACAGCAGAAACAAAGAACTGATGAAGGCATTACTATATGATCAACCTATAGAGAAGCCAGAGACATCAGTCACTAACCAGAAGGAACTGCAAGATCTGGTTGAGTAATATGCAGATTTGCTGAAACAAGAGCAAGCCCTAAGAGAAGAATGGGAACGTAGGTATGTTAACGAAACCAATGAACTTAAGAAACAGTTGAACACTACCAACGGAAAACTTGCAGTGAGTTACAGTGAAAACATGTACCAGGTTGCAGAAATCAGTAATGAGCTGCTTGCAGCCAAAGAGGCACTCAGGGCAGCTATGCAAGAATTTAAGGAGAGGACTGAATGCATCGCATAATTAGAAACTAAAGTAGAAGAGCAAGTACCAATTGGGACACCAGTAGAGCTACAAGAGAATCCTACTAACGAGGTAGAGGTACGTCCTCTATCTCCCCCAATTTATAATTATCCAATAAAAGAGCAGATGGCGGACCCATGTGATGATCATCCAATGCCATATACTGCAGAAATAAGTCAGAAGGAACGGGCACTATTGGTGTCCCAGTTGATAGAGAATTTTGAAAATGAAGTGAGCAAAGTAATGAAAGAAGCAAAAATAAAGGGCAAAGACTTGGACACAATAATGAAACCTTTCAACATTCCATATGTTCTATTGAAAGAGAAAACAAGGCAATACATAAAGAAGATCACAAAGAAAGATCCTGATGAGCAACTACACTTCAAAAATGATACATTCCAGTATACTCAAGAGGAATTTGAAGCGGCACAACCTGTATGGAGAAGAAAATTTTTGGAGAAAAATCCTACATTGCGGGTGCACTGGCAAGTAGCACTGTATTTATTATAGGTAAACCCTTCATTTTGTCCAACACCCCGTCGCAGAGAAGCAAGAGAATTTTTAGACATGCAGAAGAATGGTGTGATCAATAAACAGTGGCTGAACTATCCGCTATGTCCAAGTCCACCTCATAACTATCTACCGACAGAGGATTACATGGTAAAAACCATTGAATTTTGGCTACACTGTTACGCAACAATCCCCGATTTAACCATCAAGATGACAAATAAAATCCTAAGCATGATTCTTACAGTTTTGAAGCTGTTCAAGCACGTGATTATACATTTATAAATTTCATTGGTATTAATCAAGGAATAGATATCCTCATTTTTTATCTATCTGTTATGCCCAGCCGACCCACCATAATGGCATACTATTCTAGGCTTATGTTTTTACCGAGTACATATATGCAAACATTCGAAGAAGCCTTTTTCATAGGGTTTTTTGAAATTGATTCAGAAATCTTCTTACAGATGTCATCCAACTTGAATGCTAGATTAGTGGCATATGAGCTAAGCTTCTTCGCTGGCCACAAACAGCCACCACATGACAGTGTGAAAGTAGAGCAGTGGAAGCAACTCATGATATGTGAAGCTAATCTAATCTGCTTAATGAAACAGAGCAAAAAATGTACAAAACATACTCCCGTCGACTTCCAAAGCCTTTTGGGGACAACAGAGTTCAAGAGTGGGCAATGTTGAGGGAGAGTCCAACAAAAAGAATAAAATAAGAAGACAAAGAAAGAAGCTTCACTAGAAGATCATATTTGAAGATATATCTCTGCAAGAAGCCCCACAGGGGTGCAACACCCATCTCTGCACAGAGCCCCACAGGAGCACACATCAAGGAAAAGCACGTAACCGGGAATGAGGAACCAAGGCCACGAAGTATCCATGAAGAAGTGCAAGAAGATATCCGGCGGTTCCAGATGCCCAAGAAGGTGCTTCAACCTCTTGATCTTCGGAAGGTCCAGATCGAAGGTTGAAGAACTACACCTTCATACCTTCCACTGGTGGCGTGCGTGGCAGCCCGACTTAACACACCAACCCAGAATTAAAGAGGTTATTGGCGAGCTAGACTACGAACATCAGGTAGTCCATCTCCATGGGTTGCAGGCAATGAAAAGAAAAGAAAAGGCAACAGGAATGCATCAGGCCCATAGGATGTAAAAGAAGAATAAAAAACATGGCCATTAAAATGGAATGCCAGTCTAACAAGTAGGCAGAACTGACCAAGAGATGCATGCGGAAAATAAGCGATAGACAAGAAGTAAAGCCTGTCACGGGACAACAGAGACAAAGAGGGGGGGAGTGTTGCAGAGCTAAGAAGAGCACAAGGTAGAGAAAAAGAAGGGCCCCAAAATATTTCTGATTTGGACACTCTATTTTTGTATTATAACCATTCTTGTAACATATTTTCCGTTGTAAATGCACTAGAGGAGTCCTTTAGATGCATACCCTTGGAGATTAGTAACTTACCCATGTAAATTAGTAGGAAATTAAGCTTTTAGTGAATAAAGTGCCGGTCTCTTGTGTGAAAGGACCATGTTTAGGGCACATGTATATAAGTCAATTTGTGACTCTTTGTAGAGACTTTTTGACCATTGTGAGAATCAGGAGCACAGAATTTCGAATTTGTGTCTTCTCCTCTCTGTATCACCTTCTTTGTGAGCTTTTATGCATGTGTGTTGCTTGAAATGTGTTAGGAAGTGTTTTCTATCCATGAAAGTGTTTATTTACTGTTGTTAAGGTGTGTTTGAAGTGTAGGAAGTGCTGAAGTGTAGGAAGGTCATTCCTGTGACTCAGTATTTTGCTCATAACTTGAAGTACAAGCGTCAGAATTGAAAGAAAATACCACCATTGGATGCGTCTTAGCAAGAGCTTCGAGAAGCATATGCTATTTGCTATATTCAAAGTTCGGAGCTAAGAGAAAAACTCAATTTACTATTGGCTGCTGCTCCAAGTATCGTGACGCCATGACTAACAGTTGAAGCTTGTTTGGAATAGTCTTAGCCTTGTTTGCACTCTTTGGGAAGCTCATCTGCATTGATCGTCATTTGAATGCATGTCTTCATACACTTGGCTAAGTTTTGATACTCGTCAAATTGATAAGTAAAGCGTGAATCCCCACTATATGCACTTGAGGGGGATAGAGGTATAGTCTCGTTCTCCACAAGTCCCTAGGTTGGATCTTAGGTACACATGGACCAAAATTCAAAACAATCAATCTCAACAATTAGTTTTTGGCTCCATCCAATGGAATACATTCAAAGGCGCATTTCTTCATCAGTTTGAATTTACACCATTAGATATTTAGCACATCCAATGGACCAGATCATATGAAGACTTTTTTTTTGACATTTAACATAAGCCTTTGGATCATTGAGTTCATCCAAGGTTTGTGATTGAAACTTTAGCACCATCAAACCACTTCTAGAGAAGGACTCATGGTTTCTAGTCACTTATACCACCTTTTGACCACAAGAAAACAAGGGATCATATGCCTGCCTAGGTTATTAAGGGACTAGACTGTGTCCACCACCCTCCTCCCATGGGTCTGTCAATAATCGCTACCTAATATAAAAGGCCCATGCAAGACTCATTTTTTCCCCTAATGACTAGACATTTTTGAGGCAAGGGAATACACTGGATAAGAGGAGAAGAACTTCCACATTGATTCAAGTTATATCTAGCATTGGAATCAATAGCAAGAAAATATGGTTTCAGAAACTCATATCTGAGAATAATTTCTATTTTTATATGGAGAGTATAGATGGAAGCTCTTGGCATCATCTTGTCCATTGGTTGGACTCTATAAGTAGGTCTAATATATGGAGTATGGAGTACAAAAATGAAGGTTTACATCCCCTAAAGAAGCTCCATAAGCTGAGCATCAAGACAAAAGAGCCCATGCATGTATTGTGAGAAACCTAAGGGGATTACATAGGCACCTTCACACATGAAAACTCCAAAAAACTGTTGGGGTTGGATGTCTAGGGAAACATGCAAACAACACAAGGAAGAAGAAGAAAGTTGGAGCACAAGAAGACACTAAATTAATTACCAAGTGAATGTACAAAGATAAGTAATCCTTAGGGCTATATGCATATATACAACTCGGGGAAAAAACCTCCTAAAGAGGGAAAAAAGTTCACCGGTGTTCCTAAGTGTGTTTCCACACATCACTACCAAATCATATCAACAAATCACCCTTGGGAAGGATGCAGTTTATAAAGAGTTGGAAATCATGTATAAGGAAGTGCCAAGCTATGTGGAAAGAGATCAATCCACAAAAGGAAGTAAGTCCAAAGATTTGTGGAAAGATTCAAGCTTCTCCCTAGGAAGAAACTTTGTGAAAAGGCCTTCAATTTTATCTTGTGTGAGCACATGCCAAACTTATCTCTCCAATGGAGAAAATTTCCCTGAAATAATGATAATTCACCTCAATGTGCTTTGTGCAAGCATCGAACACAAGGTTCCTCACAATTGGGAATGTGATCTAATACCAATTGTTGAAGTTTTATGTTTGTGGAAGCACACGAACAATACAAGGAAGAAGACGAAGCTTGGAGCACAACACAACAATGAATTAATGATGAAGTGAATGTAGAGAGATAAGTAACTCATTAGGGTTATAGAAGTATATAGAAACAGGGGGGGAACCACCTAAAGAGGGAAAAATATGCCTCGACTGTCCTAAGTGTGTTCAAACACATCACTATCAAAATATACCAACAAAAATATCCACCAAACTTGTTTGGGAACACAAGGTCACTAGAACTACACTAAATACTCCAAGCTTTGTGATGTCGTATTATGTTATGTCATAGACTACCCCAAGCTCGAAGGACCTCAATTCAACATCAAGGATGAGTAAAACAACCCATAATGTCGTTCCAAGGGCACCTACCAATGATATGAAGACCTCCAACAATGCTTGCAATATGTTAAACAAGGAAAATACATGCACACAAACAATCACACATACACGCCGCTCTCATAAGCAATCACACATACACGCCTCTCTCACTACTATTCACAACGTGAGGATAATAGACAAACTAACATTGAGAAATGAGAGCCCATTGTCTTACATGAATTTCTTAGAAGCTTGGGCCTTGTTTAGACCATTGTATCTACTCTAACTTAAAAATAGCCCCTAAAACCTCATTTGGCGTTTGATTCAAGATCCAAAAAATCTGTAAATATTCTAGGGGATTAGGCTATGATTCTTCACCAAAATGGAATCATAGATATTTTTTAAAGTATTTTAAGATGGTTTTTGGTTACAAATAGGCATTTCTAGGCTCCCTTGGCTCCCACTTTGGTCCTTGTACGTTTTCCATGCTTTCCTACCATTCACACTCGCTTTCTACACAACGCCTTCCATCTTCTTTTCCACCCCTCTATTTGTCTCCACTTTTGTGTGCTTCTAATTCAACACTTTCCCCTCCTAGGTTCTTTCACCCTTGATAGGGATTGATGTATGCGGATAAGTGTGGGCATTCACGTGCATTGGTTTCTAACATTCCTATAGAACAAGATTTTGTAAAGACTCCTACGAAACTTTATTGGATTCTTTTACTAGTAGTATCGAGCATACTAATTAGTGATGCATGGGAAAAAAGGAGATAAGTGTCTCGTGCATGGCCTTGCAAAGTGGCCCTATTCGTGCCCACTTTAAAACTGCAAATAAAGAGAAATACTGAAAAAATAAATAAAATGTGTTGATTAGAGTTCTCAATGATTAGTTGTCGACAAAGTATCCTAGTCTAATGGTTTGACATGTTCAAACTTGAAGATGATAAGTTTACATTAAACTAATGTGGCACCTCCTCTGAAAAATCTTGAGAACTCATGGATACTTTCCTAGTTGCTTGGATTGTAAATTCTTCGTTTTATAGTAGCTTGGGATTAGCTTTTTGTGAGGTCTGATCTTCTTGATAAGGCTTTGGTCTAGAAAAGCTTTGGGATTCATTTTTGGAAGTTCATACTTCTAGAAACAATGTGAAATCCCCTATCCTTGAATTGTTCATAGATTTACGTTGTCATGTCAAGAAGTTTCTTGTGTACTTCCTCTTCTTGAGATATCAAGCTCACCATGTGATGATCCAATATGACACGTATCGCTTTTTCATTTCTCTGACATGTATAGTGGTCACACTGGTATATGTCAGGGATACTTCATTGAGCTTTACTAGATCTATCTACCAAGAGTGATGGCACATTAATTTCTTGCCAGCTCACTCATTCACAGACATTAGGATTTTAGGATTTTCCTTATGTGGTGTTCTTTATATATTTGCACTTGTTGTATTGTTGTTGTAGGTCATTCTTGTACATTCCTTTTATGTAATAGAAGAAAAAGAAGAAGAAGAAGATCATTCTTCCTTGCCTCAATCTATGTGTGCTCCCCTTTGATTGTGAGAGTGTGTGTATGAGAGCTCTCTTCCTTATCTCCTTCCTCATGACATGGTATCAGAGCTAGTGTGGCTATAGAGAACTCGTGGAAAAGGTGATGGTGAGGAGTATGCAAGAAGGCATGGAGAAAGTGCCATTCACAAATGATCTCAGATTGCTACAAAAATAGGTGTGAAGGTAGAAGGCCTTGAAATATTTTTTAGATTAATCCCTTTAGGATCACTCATTTTTGTCAGATTTTTGTTTTGGAGCCATCTCCACCTCCATTTTGATCCCTCAAGATGGGGCCCACAAAAAGATCATGTCAGTTTGCAAAAGTGTAACTTGCGTCTTGTTAGTCAACACTCATATATTGGAGATCTAGAATTTCAAGCGATTTCGTATACTGTTGATACACAAAAACTCTGTTTTTTTGACATCTAACTGTCATGTCAAAGTGCGATAGTGTTCAAGTAGAAGTACTCCTTCTAGTGTTTTTGGAGTGTTGTGAATTGTTGTAGAAATGGCAAACACAGATGCAATGAGTGAGCTTATGGGTCATAAGCTAGACAAGAACAACTTCCATGCTTGGAGATTTAGAATGATGAATTTTGTGATGGGAAAAGGCTACTGCAAGTACATGAAAGGAGAGAATGAAAATGCTTTGTAGTTACGAGAGAGGAATCGGATTGCGGACTAGTTAAGAGCATATGAAGAATGGAATCAAGGAGCACGAAAGGTAATGTATTGGATCTCTGTTAGCATACAAGATAGCATGATTGGGTGCATACAGGATGCCTAGAATCCGAAAGGGACTCAAAAAAGTTTGATCACAATGTATGAGACCAATACAAAGGCAAAAACTTGCAACTAAAAAATGAGTTGCATACATTGGACAAAAAGGCCATGACGATAAGTGGCTACACTCTACAAATCAAAAGCATATGTAAATCACTTGCATCTACTCGCATGAATGTAGATGATGTTGATAAGGTGGAAGTATCCCTTCATGGTTTAGGAGCTGCATATAAGAAGTTCAGAGCCCATGGCTTTTTCCAAGGTTTACAATTACGGCGGCCACCACGGCATAGACCTTGGCATGCCTTGTCACCCAAGTCACCAAAGTCACTATTGGCACTGCTGGTTGCGCATGAGGGAGGACCTCAACGATCAAGGAAGACATAGGTTCCTAGTACTTCCTCGGAGGTCACCCATCCTAGTTTCCCCCCCCTCGGGAGCTCACTTAACTAAGAATCTCTTGCCACTAAGCTAGACTCTTGTGGTGCTTAGAAAGGGGAAAGATTAAGGTTCACATTAGCTTGAACATGTTTTGGGATCTCAAAGCTTCATTCTTTGTTTTCAAAGCCTATTTTGAAGCATTTATGGGGTGATTTTTGGAGTACTTTGTGCATAGTGTTTATTATACACATTCAAAAACATCATGAAGAGTGATCTTTTGTACTTCTCCCATAACAAATATTCATGTTTGGGGATGTGGTTTCAGCAACACTAGTAAATCAACAAGTTTCTTTAAACATTTTTAGTTCTGGTGGGAGCAATCACTATAAATATATGCGAGTTTTTGAGCCTAAAGAATAGAGTTCACAAACACCAACAAGTGTTGTTGGCTAGTTCTTGGGCTATGAATTCAGCCTTTCAATGCCATTTTACTGCATATATATTGACCACATACATGCAATTGTACACTTTTGTGGATACTGCTTATGTGCATCCATGCGGCCATTGATATAGTGATTACGTATTTGCATACAACCTTTCATGTTGATGAAGAGGGTCATTGTTGCTCTAGCACAATGGTGAGAACCACCTTAAGCAGCTCCACCTCCTTAATTTGTCAATCTGCGGAAGAGATAGGAGTGATATGAAGATCGTGAATGTGAGATGAAGTGAGAGTGAAGGTGAGAAGCATAGAGATGCACACATACATATACACACACAACAAAGAGACAAGCAAGACACAATGAAAGGTGAGAATTCAACTCTATTACTCAAGAACACTCTTACAAGCTCAAAATAGCTCTAATCTCTTCTCTACTCAAACAAGCTGTTGGCAATAGCCAAAGGCACAGAAGGCGCGGAAGCCTGTAAAGACAGAGCAGGGAGCCAGCTGAATCTTTTTTTCAAAGAATTATGTTTTAAAATACTTTTCAAAAACCTCCAACAGTGATTTTTATCACTATTGTAACATATGTAATATAGAAAAACCCTTTTCTTAATTTCTTGCTCCATTTTGTGCAAGCCGAGGAGTCCTCGAGCTTGAGGAGCTTAGGTAGAATGAGCGTATCAATTTTGGTTATTTTTAGACACTGTTTACCCTCTCAAATAGCGCACAGGACCTATTTTTTAACTATGCCGGTCACTAGATGTGAAACCGGTCAAAACTAGTCTAGAAACTATGAAAAGAGCTAGAGAGCTCATTTTTGAGGTTAGCTTGTGTGAGTAGAGAAGAGCTTAGAGCTATTTTGAGCTTGTAAGAGTGTTCTTGAGTAATAGAGTTGATTTCTCACCTTCCATTGTGTCTTGCTTGTCTCTTCATAGTGTGTGTGTATGTGTGTGTGCATCTCTATGCTTCTCACCTTCACTCTCACTTCATCTCACATTCACGATCTTCATATCACTCCTATCTCTTCCACGGATTGACATTAAAGAGTTGGAGCTTCTTAACGTGGTTCTCACCATTGTGCTAGAGCAACACCAAATTTGGCGCCGTTGCCGGGGATCGAGTCTAGGACGAATGTGTGATGGTAAGAGTATAGCAAGATGTGGCGTTGGAAGGTAAAAATTTCAGTTTTTGTTGTTGTTTTTATTTAGTTTTTAGTGTTTGTCACCTCCCCCACACTCCATCTTCATCACCGCATCATCATCTTCATCTCCAAAAAAATCAGAAAATTCACCATATCCACCCATTCTCCTCATTTCCCCTCATTTGTGCATGTGCGAGAGAGAGAGAGAGCTTTTGTGCTTGTGTGTACTTGTGTGTCTTTGAGTTTTCTTGCAGGTACAGAGCTCCAGTGCATCAGGAAGGCTGCAAAAAGGTAAGAAAATCACTTTCTATCAGAAATTGCCGACTGTGTCAGACCATCGCGATGGTCTGCCAAGTTCGGAATTTGAGGTAAGCGAGTTCATGGGCGTGTAGGCGACCCTTGCGCCTCTAGGAATCCATTTCTGCATTTCAAAAATTCACACTTTGGTGGACCATCACGATTGGCTCAGACCATCGCGATTGTGTCACACCATCGCGATTGGCTCACGCCATCGCGACGGCTCGGCCGGACCATCGCGACGGCTCGGCTGGACCATCGCGACGGTCTCACGCCATCGCGACGGTTCACTTGAACCATCATGACGGTCCTTGACCATCGCGACGACCCCATCGACCCCACACCATTGCGATTGGCACAGGCCATCCCCTCGATAGTGCCACATGGCAAGCTAGACCATCGCGATTGCTCACTAGCCACGCCATCGTGACGAGACCCTTACACCATCGCGACAATTCAAAATTTGGACCATCGCGATTGGCTCACGCCATCGCATCTGTGACCATCACGACGGTTCACTTCGGACCATCGCGACGGTTCGCGTTGACCGTTGACTGATGCCATCGCGATTGTTCTCTCAATTGGACCATTGCGACGCCTCATCCCGACCATCGCGATTGCTCACATCCAGACCATCGCGACGGTTCGCGCATCACGCCATCGCGACGGTTCGCCTGGACAATCGCGACGGTCCCAGACCATCGCGATCATCTCATACCATCACGATTGGTCACCCCAAACGCAAATTTTAGGGTTTCAATTTTTGGCCAATTTTGGGGCTATTTTTGGGAAATTTTTGGGTGATTAGACTCATAGGAGACCCCTTAGCTCATATTTGGAGAAAAAACCTATTGGTCAGTTTTTACCCCCGAGAGCCTGAACACTCATATCTTTTTCATACGAAGTCCATTTTTGGAGCTTAATAGCTCGTTAGAAAGCTCTTTACGAGTACTACGTGACCTCAATTGTTTTTTTCAAAAAGAATACATTGATTTTTTGAGAGGATATTTTTGAGGTTGACATAGTTGCCAAAGGTTAAGGGACATTAAAAGTGTATAAACTCAAGTGCTTGATCATCCATTTGTGATATTGGTCTAATATTGGATTTTTCCAGGTCTAGCCAAGGCAATAAAGGACATTCAAGGCAAGGCAGTGAAGGGCATAAGGCTTGGGAAGCACGGCTTCTTGGGCATCAGAGCAACCAGAAAAGCTGACTCGAGGTTGGAAGATTACTCAACCCCCTCAGTCAATTCTTAGCTTAGGATAAACATTAGCATTGTGGATTAAAGACGATAGGAACGCCGCAAGTTCAAGAGAATTAAATTTATCAAGTTTAAGACTAAAGATAAAGGTGTGTGATACGAAAACCTAAAGGAAAGAACCTAAGTCTGACGGAATGAGAACTCAAAAGTATCACAGAAAGTCGAATTCCTGACGCATACATCAAGACAAGAATCTAAAGAAATTTAAAAAGAATCAAGTAAAGATCAAAGAATCATTGACGATCTGAGAGTGTACTGAGCATGCAAGGAAGAAAATTAATGAACCTTAGATCGGGCAAACACATAGGTAAGTCAGACCGACGAAGCCTTAGATCATCAGAGGCAAGTGTAGGAACTACTGCACGATCGTGGGCTCAACAATTGAACACTAATTACCCCTACGAGAGCTCAGATACGAGTGAATCAGAAATGGCATTTAGCACAGAAAGACCAGAAGGAGGGTCAAATGTAGCATACTTAGAAAGACCAGAAGGACCCTATAGGACTCAGTTAGAATTTCTCCGAACCAACCGCTTAGGTGCCCGCATCTATGAGGATGGTTTGCGAAGACAAGTGGTGCAAATGCACAACCTAGATCAACCCATTGGATTGGAACGTCCAGTGGTGAAATTCGAGAGAGACGCGTACATAGACAAGGAAGGAACGATGTATATCTTAAGTACGCAACCAAACAACACCAATGAGTTTGGCATAATTCAGCTAGAGATGGAAACTAAATCTCAAGGAAAAGAACCATTAGAAGAACCTAGGACACCTAGAGGGAAATCTGTACTGACACGAGTACTAGTTCCAAAGTGGATCCCTCAGGACAACAGAAGCATAGAGTTGTTTGTAAATAAAGAGACAGACGAAGCATTTTGGAGGTACAGAACAGAACAACCTAGTGTTAGTCGGCCGCCGGAGTGGGAGAGATGTAACAGATGCCAGATGTAATGGAGTTTTTTGAAATACGCGTGAAAAGTTGGTACGCGCATCCTGTAAAATCTATATAAAGCAATGTAAAGAGAATGGTAAGAGAGACGTTTTTTCTGGAATTGCCAGATTGATCGCCTGAATATTTGTGAGAGTATTATTTACACTGTTGTGAAGTCTTGAGTACTGTTGGTGTTGAGTATGATCTGCATCGTCTGCGTATACTATAGTTCACCGTAACGAGTGTCTGAGTGACGGATTGTGTGTCGGATTACTATCGTCGTGTTGCGTTGATTGTGTGTTCTTCAGATTGTTAAGTACTATAAGTCAATCTGAGTGGCGACATTACTGTGTGAGTTGAATAGGTAACTTGAAGCGTTGTTGAAGTATGTTCTGTTTGTTTTACTGGATTCATGGTGTTCAGTGTTATTACCTGTTGACTCCGAATACGAGGAAGAATTAGTACCTCCGGTAAATGTGAACCTTTATTTGAAGATCGCTGTAAAGTGTTGTGACGAAGGAATCTGTCAGCTATAGTATTTACTCTGGTTGATTTACTACATACTAGTGAGTCTGCAGATTGGACTACTGCTCTGTTCCAATAGCAGGTTAGTCTAAAGAAGTTCGGTACCCAGGAACATAGAAATCAAGTATTGTCCAGTTAATGCTAGTAACTGAGCTAAGACGCGTATTAGTGCTTTTGTTGTTTTGACGAAGATTTGGGAAATAAGTATAGGGTCTCTGTCTAACAGACCCCTACCACTCCCAAGAACCCATGTTGGTCTGGTAACGACTTTCGGCTAGTCAGAGACGTTACAATCTAAGAGATACGTTTAAAATCTACATTTTAAATATATTAAACATTTTACATTTAACACTTTTACGTTTAACACTTGGCGCCGTCTGTCGGAAGGTGGCATCAAGATTGCCAGTAGTTTGTCAGAATCGAACATCCAAATTATCGTTCGATTGGAAGTAGCAACAGAACCAGATTGTTGCAAACTGTTTCGTTAGTAATAATACGCGATTAGTACAAAAGATGATACATGCCTGTTACTCGATCCGGTGCAACGTATCCCAAGAACCATCAGTCTGGAATACTTAATGTACTAAAGCCAACTTTGGGAGGTAAGAGTACAACTATGTCTGACCCAGTTGTCAAGAAAGTTAAGAACGTTAGAACTGGTTCCGGTCATATTCCGGTGGAACGTGTTACGTCTCTGGTACATTCTGGTACTATTTCAGCACAGTCTGTCGAAGATATAGTAATTCCAGAAGCTACCAAGATGCAGTTGGAAACTAGTTTAACAATCTTGGAAAAAGATTCGGATTTATCTACGATTAGAAGCACTCTAGTCAAAGAAATCCGCGAAGGCAAAAAAACACCGTATTCGGGCATAATTTCGGTTCATTCCGGTGATATTTCGGTAAGAGAATCACAGTTTTTCAGTGACGGTTTAGCATTTTCTGCTGAATCTTGAGCCCAACCACCGCGCTTGGAAGCGAGTTCCCATACACTGGACCTCAAGAAGGAAGGAAAGCAATTCGAAACAGAGATTCGAAGCATATTAAGCAAGATCATCGCACCGGAAAGTGTGCCATCCGACGATACAAATTCCGATAGTGCAGATATTCAGCCCCGAGATACAGAAGGAAGGTATAATACACTCACGATGAACGGACAACAACAACAACAGTTATGTCCACCCAGGCCGACTCCAACAGGAGTGATGTACACAAAGTTTGGTGGATTCCCAGGAGATGATCCGGATGCTCACGTACACACTTTCGAGATAAGCTATGCAGTTCTCAACCATCCACCGGATCAGGCCTATAAGGCTATTGTCTTTCAAGCCACACTGGTCAATGAAGCAGTTAGATGGCTCACAGAATATGATATTAATCACTTTGGCACCTACGAAGCAGTACGAGATGCTTTTCTGCAGCGATTTAGGCTAAAAAAGAATCCAGCCAAAATTTTTGACTATCTACAGAACAACAGACAGAAGGCAAATCAAACCGTACAGGAGTATGCTACTCTCTTTAGAACACACTTAAGGCAGCTACCACCGGCCCATGCTAACTTACCAGATGACGTTATCACTCAGTGGTTCATCAATGGCTTGACTCCACAACTTAAGCAGATCATGATCATAAGATGTGTCGGAGCCATGACCCTCGATGCAGTCATCGCAATGACTCTATAACTAGAAAACAAAGTCGGCGGATTTATAGAAGATCTGGAGTGGTTAAAAAGAAACAAAAATGTTGTCGAAGATATGACCAGACAAGTATACTGCATCACATGCAAAAATTCAGGACATACTAGTGCCAATTGTGCACTTAATCAGACATTCTGCGCTATCTGCAACACTGCCGGACACACCACCAAAAATTGTGCATACAACGCTAGAGTACAGGGAACAGCGACTGTCAATGCAATTATCCAGGAACAAGGACAACCAGCCAACCATTATGTGCCTCCACAAATGAGAAACAACCAGCAGCAAGGATATCGAAATTACCGAGGACATAGGAATAACAACTATAATGCAAACCGCGGGCAGAATGGACCACCACCGGAAAATCCCAATTTACCACCACCACGCCGCCATTTTTGTGGTGAATTTGGACATATTAGAAGATTTTGTAAGGATGCAGCTGAGTATGATCAAAGGAAGAAGGAACGTCAAAATCCAATGGCCAACATGGTACAAATCACACCGGTGGAAACACAGGCTGCTGCAGTCCAGACCCGATCCGGTAAACAACTGCAACCGGCAGCAGAAATATTTGAACCAGGGATACGTGAACAACACAGAATGTACAACAAGGCTAGTCAATGGACCACGGCAGAACCACCAGTCTTCCCAGAGCCTATTCCGGTAACCCAGCCATCGTTAACAAAGGAAGGAACACAACAACGGGAGTCAGCAGCGGGGACATCATCAGCAGCAGATACATTACCAACCGTAGACACCTTCGCATCAGTAGAGGCATCAACTTCAACATTAGTGGAGCCTGTCGATCAATCTCAACAGGCCTGGGAAATCCTATCTAAGGCATCTATCACTCATCCTCTGGGCCAACTACTGGCATTAGTACCTGGAATTCGATAGCAGTTCCAACAACAGTTCAGTCCGGTGCCTTCTTGTATTCCAACGACAGCAGCAGTTCAACTGGAACCTGATTCTACGGTTGATCATTCAGTTCCCTTGATTACACTATGGTATAAGAATCATAAGATTATGCAGGTATTAATTGATGGAGGCTCTGGTGTTAACATTGTGACTGCGGCATTATGCAAAAGGTTAGGATGGACCAAAATCGAACCAGTTCAATTTTTTGTCAGAATGGCAGATCAATCAAGAGTCCATCCCATAGGACTTGTGCGGAATGTACCCATCACTTTACAAGGTACAACCTTTAAAATGACCCTTGTTATACTAGATCTGCCGAAATCCACTTTGGATTACAACCTTCTTTTTGGCCGACCTTGGCTGAAGCATGCGAAGGTAATACAGGACTGATCTTCACAAGAGCTTACGTTTAAAGACGCCAATCGTAGATATGTGGTAAAATTAGATGCTATACAACCTTGCGAGCTACACGCTAGACCGTATTTTGCTGAACCAGTCCATATGCTAGATGGATTGTCAGACGATGAAGAAGAAGAGTTTCTGAAGAATAACGCTGACTTAATTTCCTTAGGGACTATTGATCTACAGTCCGTTGTAGATAATTGGAACGCTTCAGTCTGTACAATAATACCCATCATAGAAGAGGCTAAGAAGGAAGACACTGTTTCGACACATGACGATGAACTACAACAACTTTTTAAACCAATAGACGACACAGAGAAACATCAACAGTTCTATGTCCCTGAAGATCAGCTGATCACTTACAATTTAGGAGATGAAGATCATCCGCGTCCTGTGAAGATAAAGCAAAACTTACCGGAAACATTTCAAGCAGGTTTAATGCAGCTACTCCAAGAATTCACTAACATCTTTGCATGGGATTACAAAGACATGAAAGGATTGGACCCCCGCATCTACCAGCACAGGGTCATGCTGAAGCCAGAAGCAAGGCCGATAAAGCAAACCAGCTACCGGATGAATCCCCATTATGCATCTCACGTAAAGGCAGAACTTGATAGGTTATTAAAAGTCGGATTCATCGTGCCAGTAGAGCATGCTGAATGGATCTCTCCGATTGTGATTGTGCCAAAGAAAAACAAGCAATTGCGAATCTGTGTAGATTACCGGAAATTAAACGCAGCAACCGTACCGGATCCCTTTCCAATCCCCTTTTTGGATACCATGCTTGATAGAGTAGCAGGCCACGAGATGTATTCATTCCTAGATGGATACAGTGGCTACAACCAAGTGAGAATGGACGAAGAAGATATACCAAAAACTGCATTTATTACCAACTGGGGTGTCTTTGCTTG
Source organism: Ceratopteris richardii (assembly GCA_020310875.1). Taxonomy (NCBI): domain Eukaryota; kingdom Viridiplantae; phylum Streptophyta; class Polypodiopsida; order Polypodiales; family Pteridaceae; genus Ceratopteris; species Ceratopteris richardii. The sequence continues at coordinate 25,587,030 of CM035414.1, read as the reverse complement.
TACGGTAATGTGGTTTGGATTGAGAAACGCACCAAGCACATTTCAAAGATGTATGCAGGAGATATTTTCTCCTTACCTCACTTCCTTTATGCAAGTATATCTCGACAATTTTTCAATTTTCAGTAAGATGATAGCACACCTGTTCCATTTACGGTGCTGCTTTCAGAAATGCAGAGAGTATAGACTCTACTTGAACCCAAACAAATCTGTGTTTGCGGTTTCATGTGGCAAGTTACTTGGCCACATTGTATCTGCACAAGGTATCCAAGTAGATCCAGATAAAATTTTGGCAGTACTAGAAGCTCCAGTGCCCGTTACTCCAAAAGAAGTCATGCGCTTTATGGGTCAAGTACGGTGGCATGGGAGACACTTACGGTGGCTTGCTCATCTGGCTATACCACTAAACAAGCTAATCACCAAGACTCCTCGACAATTTGAATGGACCCAGGAATGCCAGATAGCATTTGATCGGTTAAAGCATTTATTAACACAAGTTCCTATCTTATAACCGCCGGACTGGGATCACCCATTTCATGTATTTGTCGATGCTTCAGATATAGCAATAGGAAGTGTGTTGATGCAACAAATTGATAAATGGTTCAGACCAATGTATTATGCAAGTCGAAGACTAGCTCCTGCTGAGAAAAATTACTCTGTAACAGAAAGAGAATGTCTAGGGCTAGTATATTCGGTCAAGAAATTCAGACATTACTTGCTGGGCCGTAAATTCACATTTCATGTAGATCATGCTGCACTTGTCTATCTAGTTCGGCAACAACATCTAGGTGGTCGATTAGCACGATGGGTGCTACTCTTGCAGGAATTCGACTACGAAGTCATTCACCGACCAGGCAGTTCACATGCCTTAGCAGATTTCTTATCCCGCTTAGATTCCGGTGAAGCTCCGGTGGGCATAGATGACACGACATCCGCGATTTATGTGTCAGAACCAATTAATGAAGATTCTGCAGACCCACCTATCCCATTTTCATATTATGATCAGATCTTGACCTTTCTCACTGATGGTCGCCTTCCATCTCAAACTTCTAGGGCAGTACGAAGGAAAATTGCAGTCTTTAGCCGCCGATTCTGGTTACTTGCTGGAGAACTATATTATGTAGATCATACCGGAATCCTACTTCGCTGTATTCCACCACATGAAGTTAACTCAGTTATCACATTGGCTCACTCGATTCCTTCCGGTGGCCATTTTGCTGCAGACTTAACTCACCGGAAAATTCTGCAGAGTGGTCTCTGGTGGCCAACGATGTACAGAGATATATCACAGTTTGTCAAACAATGTGATACTTGTCAAAGATCTGGATAGCCTTTGTCAAAGATCTGGACAGCCATTGGAACCTTTCCAGAAATGGGGTCTAGATTTTATCGGTCCGATTACACCTCCAATAGTCTTCAGTAACAACCGTTACATACTTACCTGTACAGACTATGCAACCAGAGGGGCAGAAGCCTGGGCTTTACGGTCTGCTACAGCCGTTACGGTAGCCAAATGTCTGCTAACCGATGTCTTTCCACGTTTTGGTTTACCACTAGAACTCGTCTCAGATCAAGGCACTCATTTTGTAAACAATTTAATGAAGGCACTGACACAGTCGTTCCATGTCACACATAAATTTAGTTCTCCTTATTATCCTCGTGCTAATGGTTTGGCCGAAAGTACAAACAAATCTTTACTGAATATGCTTCGGAAATTGATCATGGAAGCACCGAAAAGATGGGATCAACTGCTACCTGCAGTGTTATGGGCATACCGGACTACATACAAGGTAACAACAGGATTGACACCCTTCAAACTAGCTTATGGCTTAGAAGCAATAGCACCAATGGAGATAGTTATACCAAGTTTACGAGTGGCAATTGCTCAGAAACTACTACCGGAAAACTCACTATCATTTCGGTTGGACACACTCAGAGAATTAGACGAGCACCGATGGCTCAGTTTTTTAGCCATGCATGAAGTCCAACTAAGACAGGCAAGGACGCACGATAGAAACCTGAAAACTCCAGTGTTTTCGGTGGGTCAGCTTGTACTTTTCTATAATGCAAAGTCAAATAGATCCGCAGGCAAATTCAAATTACGGTGGTTCGGCCCTTACAAGATCTCAGAGCAAATCGGTCTAGCAACTTTTTGGTTGACTACGTTGACTGGAAATCCACTTCCAAAGCAATCAACGGTTTGAAGTTGCGACCGTATCAACACGCTGCTAGCCCGCATTAAAACATTCGGCGGTGGACCGCATTTTTTTTACTTTACTTTTCCTTCTGTTCTTTCTTTTCTTTTTAAATAGCCACGTTTTTGTCATAAGCCGCCCTCCTTACTAATTACTCGAGCATGCACGCCAAATTGAAAGCAGTATCATTCCACCACCGCACAATGATAACCATCACTTCCTACCCCCCCACCGTAATGCCTCTACTTAATCTCTTCGGTTGCGCCAAAAAACGCTATTGTAGCCCATCCCTTTTTTGCGCAGATCATATCTACCATCGCTCAATCCCCCATCACTGAGCGAAAATGGATCTTCCTCTCCCTACCATCTCGAACCGTAGTAACCTTCCAAGCCTTTGCCGAAGCCTTCCGCCTCACCCCACAAGGCCGCGAGAATGGCCCAAGCATTCCCGTAGCCCGAATGACAGCACTCTTCCCCCGCTATTCATCAAACGAGTACGCCATCCTCTGCCGCCCTGAACCCGAAAGAACTGCACTCCAGTTCTTAGTCGCTATCCTAAACCTCCAGAAACGCACCTACGGCATATCCCGCCCTTTCTACTCGGCCATCAACCTAGCTGCCCAAGAACCCGTCAACTTCGCCTCCTTTTTCTTTCACCGTATCCACAAGGAATGTGTAGCCATAGTGAAACAAGTCAATAAAGGAACTACCCCTCGATCTAGATTACCCCACATCCTTTCATTTCTCTTTCTGGCCATTCTGGCAGCACAACCACCAGCTAGAGGCCCCATTCTACGACATGAAGAGTCTATACAGCCATTAGAAGGCGACGAAGAAGAAGACGAAGAAGAAATCAACCAACTATTCCACAGAAAAAGAATCAGGATCAGCTCATTCGAAAGTGAGGCACAAGGTTTAGCTGGAAGAAATAAAGAAAATGAAGAAGACGAGAAGAAAGAAGATGAAACTTTCCACGACACTGCCACGTCCATACAACACGACTCAACAGCACAATCCACACCATCTGAGCACCAGGAACAAGAACGACAAACGGAAACAGAACCCATCTCGACCGAAGAAGTCTCTTAGCAGCATACCGAACAAGAACAGCAAACTAAGGAACATCAAGCTTTCGACAGGCTGCTCAAAGCCGTAGAATCCGCCGTAGACAACGCCGAAGCAACGCAACAAAAGGTAATCCAATCTGTCACTACCATTATCACTCCACCGCCGGAACCTCCCATAGCACCTGTTGAGCCCACCACATCTTCCACCTCATCACCCGATTATTCTCCACCGACCTCCCAACAGATTCACACCACATCCTCATCACAACCATGGCACCCTCTTCTCCTCCCATCAATACCGGTATTCTCTGAGCTTGCGTCAATGGGACAATTGCTCATTAACCTCTCCCAGCAGCTCCCTGTTCAAATTCGCGAAGTCACAGACACTATTCGGAATGACCTGCAGCATAAAGTAGATTTGCTGGAAGTAGATATTACACCATTACAGGAGGAAGTTGACGCAGTCAAGGCCGAAAACCACCAGCTCCAGGCGCACGTCTCCCAGCTCCAGGCTCAGTTGCCAGAACAACAACTGATAATCCAACAAAAAGACATACTAGAACAACTGGCCGCAAAAGACAGATTATTAACCGAAGCACAGACTGCAATCCAGCAAATGAAGACAGAGATACAAGACAAGGAGGATGCAAGGATTGCACTTGGCAATCTATTGGAAGAAACAAGAGTCCAGCTGCAGGAAGCAATACAGAAGTACCAAGAGGAGCAGAGAGAAGCTAAGCAGGCAGAAGAACAACTCCATAGAACAAAAGAATCTAAGATGAAGTCAATGCTATACTTAAACATCAATTACTCAGGGAAGCCAAATATCAGAAGGACTTAGCAAATGCCCGCAGAGAACGAGATGCATATCACAAAACAATACAGTTCCAGAACCAACAGTTCGAAAGAATGGATAATCAATTGCGCAACCAGAAGGACCGAGTCACTGATATGCAGAAGCAAGTAGCTGAAATGAAGACATCCAGAGATGCGGCGTTATCAAATGATTTCTACTTACAGGAGGCCTTTTTGCAAACACAAGCCGAAATTTTGCTCACCGAAGCCATCACCCTTAGCTCTGTTAGAGTAGATGCACAAGTATTAGAGCCAGACACCCTTAAACAATTATTAGAAACTCTTAAGTAAAAAATAGCGCATACATTTAGATTAGCCAGAAATATGTATTTAGAAGGAATCATTGACGAACAATAGTTTTGTAAACAAAAATGACTTGCGGGTTCGAGTCCACCATGCGTGGCAGTGTTAGTCGGCCCTCGGAGTAGGACAGATGTAACAGATGCCAGATGTAACGGAGTTTTTTGAAATACGCGCGTCCTGTAAAATCTATATAAAGCAATGTAAAGAGAACGGTAAGAGAGACGTTTTTTCTGGAATTGCCAGATTGATCGCCTGAATATTTGTGAGAGTATTATTTACACTGTTGTGAAGTCTTGAGTACTGTTGGTGTTGAGTATGCTCTGCATCGTCTTCGTATACTATAGTTCACCGTAACGAGTGTCTGAGTAACGGATTGTGTGTCGGATTACTATCGTCGTGTTGCGTTGATTGTGTGTTCTTCAGATTGTTAAGTACTATAAGTCAATCTGAGTGGCGACATTACTGTGTGAGTTGAATAGGTAACTTGAAGCGTTGTTGAAGTATGTTCTGTTTGTTTTACCGGATTCATGGTGTTCGGTGTTATTACCTATTGACTCCGAATACAAGGAAGAATTAGTACCTCCGGTAAATGTGAACCTTTATTTAAAGATCGCTGTAAAGTGTTGTGACGAAGGAATCTGTCAGCTATAGTATTTACTCTGGTTGATTTACTACATACTAGTGAGTCTGCAGATTGGACTACTGCACTGTTCCAATAGCAGGTTACTCTAAAGAAGTTCGGTACCCATGAACATAGAAATCAAGTATTGTCCAGTTAATGCTAGTAACTGAGCTAAGACGTGTATTAGTGCTTTTGTTGTTTTGACGAAGATTTGGGAAATAAGCACAGGGCCTCTGTCTAACAGACCGCTACCACTCCCAAGAACCCACGTTGGTCTGGTAACGACTTTCGGCTAGTCAGAGACGTTACAATCTAAGAGATACGTTTAAAATCTACATTTTAAATATATTAAACATTTTACATTTAACACTTTTACATTTAACACTAGTGAGGTAGGTTCCATTATAATCTACGAGTTCAAGGACCCGGATACACCTGGAAAGGTTGTATACCTGGACGAGACTTCAGAAAGAGTCTTTGTGGTACCTGACCATGCTAGAAACACGTACACATGGAGAGGTGAAAGAGAGAAGAATAAAGAAAGACCAGAAGTAAGCTTCACTCATCCCATAGGAAGAGATAGAACCACCATAAACACGGACAGAGCGGATAGACAAAGAGATCATGGAATACCACGTGGTAGAGATGATTTTCCTCTACCAAGACCACGAGAACACGCAAGAATACTAAGACCCACTCAGTTAGTGAAGTCCATGAAAAATTACTTTGATGGGACAGGAGATCCCTATGACCATGTCGCAGAATTCAAGCAAGTACTAAGAGTAGAACAAGTCGAAGACATGTTCACGCAATACAACGCATTTGGACTAACGTTAAAGAATACCACTTTAACTTGGTTCCAACCATTGCAACAAAGGCAATTTAGAGACATCCATCACTTTTTAGAGTCATTCATCACTAAATTATCTAAAAGTGGGATTAGACATGACACGTCTTCATTGATTCATAGCAGTTAGACTCGCAGGACGTAGGTTTAGACAATATGTTGAAAGATGTCCAATGCAAGAGTTACCCTCACAAGCTAAACAAGTGTCATTGTTTCTAGACAGCTTGTTGAGCTCTAAACTATGCTCCTACGTGTACTTAAAAGAACCCAGAATGCTAGAGAAGTGTGTAAGAATATGTATAGACATTGAGGACAACTTAGGAGATGAGTTGGAACTCTCAAAGGTCTATAAGGACTCGGATTGTTCTTCTCTAGCATCCACAAGATTGTCTAACTCGATAGAGGACCTAGCAGAAAAAGTGGCCCAGAAACTAGGAGTTTCTAGTAAACAGATGCCTAGGGTAACAACAAACAAGCGTTGTTACACCTGTGGTGGTGATCATATGGCAAATGTGTGCCCCAATGCAACACAACCGCAAGCCAATCCTAGTGGCCAATACTGTACAATTGAGAGAAGGTACACAAATCACACGGCTCAGGACTGCCCATACAACAAACAAGTAGTGAGACAGAACTACCCGCAAGCATACCCGCAGCCAGGTAGGTATCAAGGCCAATACAATGCTCAACCTTATTACTATAGGCCTCCTCAAAATTATCCATATCAGGCTCAACAGAGATCTCAACCTGTTTTAGCTCAGCAGCCACCCCCACCAGTGAATGTCATCTCAGTGAAATACGTTGCTGCAGAAGAGAACCTTAATAGGGCGTTAGTTCCCGTTTCACCCTTAATTACTGAGATGATCTGAACTCAAATAGTTTTGACTCTACACATGTAGATAGTCCACCCGCTTATTACATGGAGTCACCAGAACATGTGGAGACATATCATTATGATAGTCCACCAGTGGAACCTAGTTGGGAGCCCGACTATGCTAATGTGATGTACACGGACCCAAACCCACGGCCCCAAGTAAGACAACAGAGACCACATGGCCCTAGAAGACCATGCTTTAGGTACCAAGGAGATCATTTCATAAAGGATTGTCCACATCCTCCTATAGCAGGACAGTCTCAATATTACAACATCCAAGGCTTTTGTGCCGATTGTGGCAAAGAGCACATAATCAAAGATTGTCCTAAGAACCTTGTGAATGCTTCCAATGTGACACCGATCAATGTGATAGGTATTGTAAACAACGTAGATGGATCCAACCCTACATACGTGCCTATCCAAGCTATAACAAGAGCCCAGGCTCTCTTACAGAACCAATAGCTTAATCAGGAGAAAGTAGCCGGAAGTAGTGAAGTTGCAGAATCTAGCAATAAAAAGACGAAATCTTGGAAAGATTCTAGAGAAAGAATCAAGAGAAAATGGAGTAAAAGGATAATTGATTTGGAAGGAAGTTTAAAAGAGTCGAGAGCCAAAATCCTAGAATTGACTTCACAAGAGTTGAATCAAGAGAACCCAGCTCAGAAATTAGGATCAGTTTTAGTAGAACCCATACCAGAAAATCTAGACATGATGTTTCGTGCATATCAGGCTAGATTAAAAGAAGGACCTCAAGTAGCTGAAATGAGTAAGAACTACCCTCGAGCAGACTTAGAAATAGAGAGGACTAAACTTTGCAGGAAAATGGTAGAATTAGCACAATCTTTGTTCGAAGCCTCTAGATATCTTAATTGGAATAACATGGCAAAACCGGAATTACATTTTCAAGGATTGATGGAGAGGCTAGAATACTTGATAGAAAGCAAAGAGAAACAGGATCAGCACAGGAACCCTATTGCCTCAGAGACACCGAAAAAGAATGCATCATCCCTGTCTCAAGTACCCAACACAAAAAGTCAAGACAACTTGTCTTCCATACATAGGTATTCACATGAATTTTTGAGAGAAATACAAGAAGAGAAATGGAGAAAAGAACGAGGAACCCATCCTCCTATTCAAGAAATAGACGACTTGCAGGAACAATTTCCCCAAGATATCCCCTCTATTTACGATGATGTAGAGGAGGAACAACTGAGTGAACATACAGGTTTTGAATCTAATTCTTTACAAGAATTACCTCAGTTCACAGGACCTTGGGAAGCAAAGTCTATTAGCATGAGAGCACCCACGATAATAGTGAGGAATGAAGAATCAGTAATCCCCAGAAACACAGAAGTGATCAAGAATACCAAAGTACAATCTCACTCTAGAGGAGTTGTTAAAGGTTAAACCAGAACTATGGAAGCACGTAGCAAATCAATTCCTTGAGCTTGCTACTACTCCCTCACAGATAGGAACACACAAGAAGGTACCAGAGATACCCGTAGAAAAGATAGGAGACGTAAGTGAAGGAGAGGAAGGTAACACTTATCTTCCAATAACCCATCAGGGCTACACCACGAAAGCCATCTTAGATTCACGAGCCGGAGTAGCCATCGCTACCACTGCTTTATGGAAACGTTGGGGTAAGCCAGCACTATGACCTACCAGGATGAAGCTACAAATGGTTGATGGACACATAGAAAAACCATTAGGCTTACTAGAAGGCATATCTCTCACCACTTGTGGTGTGGAGTTTGAGCATACCTTCGCCATTTGTGACTTTGCAAAAAATCATGCTTATGAGATGATATTGGGATGACCATTCATGCGTCAGTTGCAAATTGTACAAGATTGGGGAACTAATTCTTTGTACTTGCAACATTTAGGAGTGACTATTAAAGTCAATCTTAAAGACTATTCACATCGAGATGTACCCCCAATACAATGGAATACCATCCATAAAACACAAGTAGAAACAGAATCAGTACACTCATTAGAGTCAGACCCTTCATGGTTACACGAGGACACTCACTTATGGATGTGTAAAGTAGCAAAACAAGAGGAAGAACGGTTAGAAGCAAGGACTTTAGGTGCAGAACAACATCCAAGAACCCTTCAAGACCCAGCGTACGCACCTATAGTATTTCCAGACGAAGAATTCGAACCCCATGGTTGGGCAAAAATCCTAGCAACCATGGATGTAGCCATCAATGAAGAACAATGGACACCCCACTGTGACGAGGATGGCTATGATATCCTAGTTTTCACGATAGAGCCAATCATGTGTGATTCAATTTTAGAAGAATGTGAACCTAGCACTGATGCATTTGAGGATGCGAGTGATTTCGATTTAGAATCAATTATCATGGACCCACCCTTTGCATCAGAAGAAGAATATTTCTACGAAGTAGAAACTCGTCCTTAGAACCACAAAGAAATTACGAATGATGTGAGAATAGCCACACAAGTGACTGTCAAGAGTGAAGGCAAGAAGAGAAAGAAGAAAGAAACCATGTCAGAAACAAAAGAATCCTTGTTTGAAGTACCCGAGAACTTCAAGAAGTATGAAATCGAAGATAGAAGAATAATGGTACGAATGCCTAACATTAAAGTTGAAGTGGGAGAAGTATATGATAACCGAGAGAAAACCAAAAAAATCATAGTTGCCATAGAAGGAGAAGAAGAAAAGTGTACATACATCGGGCATGATTTGACGAAAGAAGAAGAAGAAGAATTAGTTGCCCTATTGCGCGAATATAGAGATGTGTTTGCATGGAGTTACAAAGATTTGAAAGGAGTAGATCCAGACATATGTTCTCATAGAATCCCTATGACTCCAGATGCAAAACCTACGAAACAGAAGCCATACACGTACAATGATAATTACGCTGCGAAGATTAAAGAGGAGATAGATCGTTTGATAGAAGCAGGATTCATTTACGAAATTGAGCATAACGAATGGGTATCCCCCATTGTGGTCGTGCCCAAGAAGAATGGAAAATTGCATGTGTGTATTAACCTTAAAAAAGTTAATGCCACCACGATTAGAGACAGTTATCCTCTTCCTATCACAGGCAAGGAAGTTTACAGCTTCCTTGATGGATTCTCAGGCTATAATCAAGTAGCCATTGCTCCAGAAGATCAACATAAGACGACTTTTGCCACAAAATGGGGCATATTTGCATTTCGTGTGATGCCATTTGGCTTAACAAATGCACCCGCTACTTTCCAGCGACTCATGTGTCATGTTTTCAAGGAATTCTTACGAAAGTTAAGGCAAGTATTTGACAAATGTCGAGAATATCAGGTTTGTTTGAACCCCGAAAAGTGCATTTTCATGGTCAGACAAGGAAAAATTCTAGGTCACATTGTTTCAAAGAATGGAATTTCGACAGATGAAGAAAAGGTAAAGGTGATTGCAGATCTACCTAGACCAACTAACGTAAAGGAAGTACAGGCATTTATGGGCCATTGCGGTTATTATAGAAGATTCATACACATGTATGCAATCATAGCCAAGCCTTTGTACTCTCTTTTGACCCATTTTGAATGGACAGATGAATGTGAGAATTCATTCAACGAACTTAAACGACGTTTGTGCTCAGCACCTATATTGACAACCCTAGATTGGAGTAAGCCATTCCATGTACATGTGGATGCATCCAACTACGCCATAGGATGTGTGTTAGCACAACCCACGAGTGAAGGTAACATAGATCTCCCCATAGCTTACGCGAGCAGACAATTGAATGCAGCGGAAAGAAATTACACCACTACGGAACGAGAAGGATTAGGAATTATCTATGCTGTAAAGAAATTCAGGCACTATCTGTTGGCAAACAAGTTCAAATTGTTTACAGATCATCAAGCATTACTGTACTTAGTCAACAAGCCATGTAACACGGGACGATTAATACGTTGGTTTCTATTGCTCATGGAGTACGATTTTGAAGTAGTAGTCGTAAAAGGAAAGACACATCTCAGAGCTGACCACCTTTCAAGATTAACCTCAGGAGAAGCTCCTCAAGGAGTAGTGGATGATTTACCAGATGCATATTTGTTTAACCTTGAGATAGCACCAGAATGGGCTAAGCCTATAGTCCCTATTCTCACGTATGGATCCAAAAATCCTAGGATAAAGATCCAGGAAGGAGAGATTACCAAATCTCAAAGATATCACATAATAGCAAGAAGTATATATAAACATGATAATCAAAAGATTCTTGCTTGTTGTGTAGATGAATCAGAACATGCGAATTGGTTGCAATTAGCACACATAGGTGCATTAAAGCAACATCATTCAAAACATCGAACATTACAGACTCTGCATAGACTAGGAGTATATTGGCCTTCAATGGAAGCAGATGTCTACAAGTTGTGTAAAGAATGACATGCTTGTTGTGAAAGACCACCAGTAGAGCATGCTACATTATATCACGTGTCTCTCACACCAGACTGGAGTGAACCTTTAGTGACATACTTGAGGACGAAAACATTCCCGCAAGGAATGACTTTATTGCGACAACAAAGTCTAGAACAGGAAGCTCAAGACTATTCACTTATTGGTGATAATCTATACAAACGAGGACGAGATGGATACTTAAGACAATGTATTCATGAAAGCGATTATCTGAGCATACTAGAGACTGCACACCAAGGTGTTGGAGGAGGTCAGTTTGGACCTGATAGGATAATCAAAGCCATCCTCTTCGCAGGATTATGATGGCCCACTCTTCACATGGATGCACATACCTATGTCAAGAGATGTGATGTGTGCCAAAGAACTCAGTTTCCTACTCGCAGAGATGAAATGCCATTGAAACCCATGATGGGAGGACGTGCATTTTCTAAGTGGGGTGTAGACTTTGTAGGACCCATTAACCCCCCTGCAAAAGGTACACATGCTGAATACATTATTGTTGCGACAGATTATCTTACCAAATGGGTAGAGGCACAAGCCACAAAAAAGAATGATGCTCACACGACTGCAAAATTCTCATTTGAAAATGTCTTTACAAGATATGGATTGCCTATAGAGTTAGTGAGTGATCGAGGAACTCACTTTCCAAACCAAGTCATTGAATATTTGTTACAGGATTTTAGGGTGATTCACAAGAAATCCGCACCATATCATCCTCAAGCCAATGGTCAGGCTGAAAGCACTAACAAGATCCTTTGTAACGTACTGACGAAACTCGTGAACAACAAACGTTCAGATTGGGACAAACAGTTACACCACGTTGTTTGGGCATATCGAGTGGCCTACAAGACCGTACTCAATGCAACTCCCTTTCAGATGGTTTTTGGTCAGAATGTTGTGCTTCCTTTGGACTTCTTGATACCAACCCTTAAGGTTGCACAAGAACATCAGTGGACCAGCCATGAATTATCAGCGAGAATAATGGACTTGGAATGATTAGGAGAAACCAGGCTAAAAGCAACAGCAGGAATATACGCGGCAAAGAAGCGACAAAAAGCATATTTTGATGCACATGTAAAAGATAAAGGCTTGAAAGAAGGAGATTTAGTTCTAGTATATACGCTGAAGCAACATGCACGGAAGTTAGAAAAGCGAGGTTATGGACCTATGATCATTAACGGACTCTCGACAAGTGGAGCAGTACAATTAGCCACCTTAGAAGGAGACATAATGCCTAATTACATTAGTGGCTGTAGAGTTAGGCTATACCAAGAACCTCTTACTGAGGATATGCTTAGATGACTCACGTTGGCAAAGAAGCGTAAGGAGGAAGAAAATAGAATACGAGATGAAGCTTAGGCAAAAGCTATAGAACGCATTAAGCACATGAAGCTAAGAAGAAAAGGACTAGGGAGAGAACATTATAATCATCTGGAAACAACACCCAGATACCCCATGGCCATGTGTCAAGTAAAGTCAACCACTCATCCTAGCATAGTGGACAGGAGACCATTCATTACAGTCAGGCTAGAGCACGGCAACCCTTGCCAAGAGCTCAGGGCTTTAATTGGTTCAGGTGCTGCGACTAGTGCGATTATATGGTCCCACTATAAGGATTCAGGAATAGAAATGCGGCCAATTGAGGCATACCTCATAGGGCTAGGAGGCATGGAAACCCCTTGCATGGGTGAGGTGGACCTTCCTATCCTAATAAACGAAGTGACCTTGACAGTGAAACTACTAGTGTGCCATGACGACGACTTGATAGAACCCCTAATCCTTGGCCAAGATTGGCTATACGATCACTCAGTGGACCTAAATCTTAGACAAGGCTCCTTGCAGATTGGAACCTTAGATCAGAAGCGAGTGATACCGCTTGACTTCCCTAATGACATTCCGACTAAGGTTTGTAGCCCTAGACCCTATGAAATGCATGCAACGGAAGACCGGAAGATCTTTGGTCAGATCAGTCACGTTACATCTACACCAACCCACTCGGGCTTGGCTATAGATAGTTGTCAATTAGAAGGACGTCAGGAGATTTTCTCTTGGGCTTCCTGCAAATTAGGAGCAACCGCCCAACCGCTTGGTCAGGTGGACTTCATCAGCGTCCACATGGGCAAAACACCCTGCGATGCCCATCCTTCCACACTTACTGCGGATTGGCCTAGATTAAAAGTACAAAACGGAGCACTTCCTAATGGGCAGGTTTCGCAAGTGTTGGACCTCCCTTCTTTTCCAAAGCAGAGTGTCCATCCGACCTCTCAACCTCAACCACAAAGGAGTCAGCATCACAAAGCAAGCGACACAAGACAAATATGGGTGCCAAAAGAACAGAAAGCACCGACTGATTTCAACAACGCAGACAACGATAAGAAGGAGTCAAGGTAGAAGCATAATCAGTATCCAACATCCCCTCGACCTTCTTCTACGACTACAAACATTCGACAAATTTGGATCACCAAGAAGTACCTTCTGAACACACCCACACCCACGCAGATTTGGGTACCCAAACAGTGTATTATAGCTCAACCCCCAAGCCATGTAATATACACCCCTTGGAAATCTTTTCAACCCTCCATACCACCAAATCCGATATCATCTTTTGTCCTTCCGCAGAGACCTATCACCCGATCACAAACTCTTAGGAAGTGGATACCGAAACGTATCCAGAAGTCTTCTCCTAATCCATTGTCTAATATAACTCCCACCCCGACTAATCTACAACCATGTAATAACTCATTCACGACTGAACCTTGTATAAATCCACACACTATAACCCAAAGTCATCTGTAATAACACCTCATCAAGAAACGTATGTATCATCTGAAGAATGTAGGTGTCTAGAGACCTGCATTAGCTCTGCAAAAAATCATTGCATCAATCACTTCACAGCACTTGGCTACACGGGTTACACATCGGTTATGGAAATGGATTGCGGTCTCACTGTAATGGGATCATAATTAAATTCCATGCTAATGTGCTAATCTTTTGTAGCAGATCTTTGCCATTAGCACGACAATCATCATGCAAACGGAAGAAGGACCATCAGAAGCAGGCCCCAGTGCACCTGTAGCACCTATCGGTATTTTACTCGCAGAGTCCCATCCGACGGCTCCATCGCCAAAATTCCAAGGATTCCCAGGACCCATGCCTATCGACGACCCTCCTTGAGGCTATACTAAGAAGATTCATCGCAATTCTCATTGGTTTCAAGGGTTGGCAGGACCATTGGTGGATGCTGAGTTTATATTTGAGGCTAATTTGACTTTTGATGACCATACATGGGGAAAATATCAGTTCTTCTCAAGAGAGTTTGAAGGGCTACAGAACACACAAGACTTAACACATGTTTGGGCAAGAGCCGGCTTCACCGAGTATTTCAGTGACCCTTTGCCTAAACCTGACTTCTACAGATGCTATTACTTAATCACCACTTTGATAGCTTCGGAGAACAAGGACCTGCCCGAAACTTTTATTTTACCATCTTTAGTGAACGATCCACCATATAAAAGATTTTATCTTTCTAAAGATTTGGTTCGAGCTGCCATCAAGATTCATGGAACCCACATGCCCACAGAGCGAGAAAGGTTAGTTCCAGACCTTATGAAACGTGGGGATGTTACAAAGTGGGAAGAGATTTTGGCGATCACACCTGAGCTTTCAAAACCACTGCGTATATGTATGCAACATTTTGCTTTCCCCGCTCAGGACAAATTCACAATGCCTCACAAGCGCATATGGTTTGGTTTGTATTTAGCATGCACTGGACCCCAGACAGTTGATCTAGCAAGCTGGATCATTGATCAGCTCTACTTAGCCCAACATAGATGGGAAAGGAAGAAGGTCATCAATGGATGCTGCGCTCTGACTAGAATTGTATATATGTGCTTAGCATATGACTTGCCGATCGAGCGAGCAATGACAAGTGAGGTGCTGAAAACATTCAAAGGGACAACGAAGAAAGCTAGGAAACCCAGCAAAGGAAGAGCAGGAAAGCGAATGAGAGGAACTATCCCCTGCCTTCAGGTGCGAGAATCACCCTCACCACAACCCTCTCCTGAACAGTCTCCTACTGAACCCCCTGTACAACCTATTCGCATAAGGTTATCGAGACCAGTCACAACGGAGGGCACTACCAGCACAATCACTACTCAGCACCCACAGTTCCAGGACCTACCAGCACTACAGCAGAAGCTCCCACCACTATCAGTGCGGAAGCTTTCTCTTTTCCGATACCCCATTTAGAAGCAAAACAAGCAAATACCACATTTGATTTTGAGATGCAAGATTTATTTTCAAGTGAATTTCAGTTTTCAGAAGGCCAGATCTTCTCTCAGGAATATGAAAGGCCCAGCTACCCTACCACACCGCGAGATCAACCACAAGGACAAATAGTGTCTAGCTCTGAAGAGGAAAGAACAGAGACAGATGAAGACGACGGCCATGACGAAGCCAATCAGGGAACTCATGAATCCCAAGAACATGTGCAAACAAATGAACAAGGACAACAAACGGACACCCAAGGTGACACAAGCACGCATGAAGCGGAAACCTTCGAAGCAGCAGCTTATACACTGGCCATCAAAAAGTTATACCGTACTATGGAAAAGGTTTGGGTGCGTAAGAAGTTGATGGATGAAGAGAGCCAAACCCTCATAGAACAAGAGCTTGTCTCGGGCAGGTTCGAAGAAGTATACATCAGAGGTTTCAGAGAGCTTGTCAAATCAGTTTGACCCACTGAAGCCTTAAGATATTTGCAAAGAAAACCGCTACTGCAGTATGACCCCCGCAGAATCCGCTTACTAACCAAACCTGGTGAATACATTCGGGTACCCACCGGCGGTCAGTCTTCAGAACAGGGCAGGGAAGCACGTCTCGTCCCTGAAAGCGCATTGGCAGAGGACACCATTATTGTCGACTCCCCACCCCGTACTACCACTGTACATACCACCACAGTCGTCGAAGTACCGACCACCCCAACCGCTCCCCCATCACCTCCCATCCATCAAGTCTCCCCCATACACCCCCCTTCTCCCATAACAACATCCTCTTTCTCCCGTGGATTAGCAGAAGTCATCCTTACTCCCACTCAGCCCACAATTCCCGCACCCACTCAACCTAGTCTACCCCCTAACACATCCACCTTTCTATCCAACCCATTTCTCCATCCATCTTTTCCATCCTTCCCCACACCTCCAAGACCCCTTTTCCCATTCCCACCTCCATTAACCTTCTCCCCAGTCTCACCTCCCTGACCCACTGTAACCCCTATTTCCCCCTTCCACCAAGCCGTCCAAGACAACCCCTCTGTTGAGAGCAGTATGGGCACCCAAGGACTGACTAGACAAGGAAGCCAACGGAGAGAGTCACAGTGAGGTGAAGGATTAAGTAGACAAAGCAGTCGACGCAAATCTGGCAGATAGGCCTTTCAAATTTTTCCAAATCAACATCTTTATAAGAGTGATTCTTATCACTAACAATCATTGTAAATACCATTTCATATTTTTCTAGCTCCATTTTGTGCAAGCCAAGGAGTCCTTGAGCTTGAGGAGCCTTAGAAGTACCTACATATCAATTTTCGTATTTTTTAGACTTCGTTTAAGCCCTCAAATTGGCCCTGGAACCTAATTTTTAACTAGGCCGGACACTAGGTCTGGACAGGGCCAAAACCTAGTCAAAAACTATAAATAGAGCTAGAGAGATCATTTTTGAGGTTAGCTTGTAATTGATATGAACTTGTAAGAGCTTTTTGAAAGTAATCTAAGAGCTCCATTGCTTCTCACTCTTTGTCTTGCTGTGTGTGCGTGTGTGTGTGTATGTGTGTGCATGTTAGTGTGCTTCTCACTCACGCACTGGTGCCTTCACTTGCTCGAGGTCATCATACCATCCTCACGTCTTCCTAGATTGACATTAAAGGAGGTGCTACTCATCACTGAGCTACACCAAATTTTGGCGCCGTTGCCGGGGACCGAGCTTTGAGGACGAGCGTGTGATGGTAAGACGTAGAGTTGTGACGTTGGCATTGTAGGTAATTTCTTTACTTTTCCTTACTTTTCTCATCCTTACTTCATCATCATCATCACCATCATCATCCCCATCATCTTCCACCTCCATCTCCATCATCGCAAAAAAATTTCAGTTTTTTGACTATATCTCCTTCCCCCTTTCATTTCCCTCATTTCAAGTGTGAGAGAGAGCGAGAGAGCGATCTGGTGTGCACTGTTTTTGCATGTTTTTGAGTTTGCTTGCAGGTATTGGCCATTCCATCATCTCCAGCATGTCGCGCAGGTACGAAAATGTGCAGAACTGTCTCTGTGTCGCAAGCTTCTGTCCATCGCGATTGACAGAAAATTTCATCTATTGGTAAAATTAAGTGCAGCACAGTAGACTAGAGACCTTGCACATCACAAATCCACAAAATTTTTTGGAAAATTTGCATTTTTTCAGTCCATCGCGATTGATAGCATCAATCACGATTGACACTGTCCATCGCGATGGATAGCCAGTCCATCACGATTGACAGACCCCGACGGACACGTGTCCATCGCGACGGACACCCCTGTCCATCGCGACCGACAAAAAAATCACGATTGACACTAGTCCATCGCGACTGACACCAGTCCATCGTGACTGACACCAGTCCATCGCGATTGATACCAGTCCATCGCGATTGACACCTGTCCATTGCGATTGACACCAGTCCATCGCGATTGACACCAGTCCATCGCGATTGACACCAGTCCATCGCGATTGATACCAGTCCATCGCGATTGATACCAGTCCATCGCGACTGACACCAGTCCATCGTGACTGACACCAGTCCATCGCGATTGATACCTGTCCATCGCGATTGACACCTGTCCATCGCGATTGATACCAGTCCATCGCGATTGACACCAGTCCATCGCGATTGACACCAGTCCATCACGATTGATACTAGTCCATCGCGATTGACACCAGTCCATCGCGATTGATACCAGTCCATCGCGATTGACACTAGTCCATCGCGATTGATACCAGTCCATCGCGATTGACACCTATCCATCGCGATTGACAGCCCAGTGGATCGCGATTGACAGCCAATTTTGGCCAATTTTTTAGGGTTTTTTAATTTGAAGATTTTGGCTAATTTTGGACATGGATCATGGACTCTAGAGCACATAAGGAGGCTATAGGCAAATAACCCGAGGAAAACCTGTTGCCCTGTTGGCCTGTTTGAACCCTGTTTTAATCCCTGAAGCCTGAACTCACATAACTTCCTCATACAAAATCCGTTTACAGTGATTCTTGTTTTGTTGGAAAGCTCGTGGGGACTACAACCAAGATTATTAGATAGGTTTTTTTGAAGTTGACCATACCCCGAGGTAGGAAAACTGAGGGATCCTTGGGATTGTTTTCCATAAAAGCAAAGGATAATTTGGTTTGTGAGTTACATGCATGAAAGTGGTCTATTGTGTCATTTGAATCTAAGTCTTGAGCTAACCGTGGGACTTTTACAGGTCCAGCAAGAGCACTTGAGGGCATTCTAAGCAAGAGTAAGTGCAAGCTTGGGAACACGCGTCCTGGGCACACCAGGGCAACAACACAAAGAAGGAAACTCAAGGTTGGAAAATCCTCAACACCCTCTATCAATTCCTAGCTTAGGCTAAGAACGACTAGTGCTAGGAGTAAGTCAGGGCAACGATAGGCATCAATCAAGTTGAAGACTACCTATGCACTCAAGTTCAAGATTAAACATAATTTCTTCGTGATGCGATAACCTTAAAGGAAAGAATTTAATGTGGAACGATCAACTTACAGTGCAAAAATTAACTCAAATATTCCTGACGACGTGAATTCTGACAAGAGCATAAACACGGTAACCACTAAAAAGAATCAAGTGACTGATACAAAAGAACTCAACAATGAGTTTGTACTTGGGCAAATTTGGGCTATTCAATTAGGCTTATGAACCTTAGATCAGGGCGACGTCTAGGGAGAGATAGACAAAGTCTTCGGTCTTCAGAGGCTAGTGTCAACCACACTGCTAGGTCTTGGGCCCAGCAGTTGAGCCACCACTCATACTACCCTAGCTCTAAGACCAGTGAATCAGAGATGTCTCAAGGCATGGACCGACCTACGGGAAGTTCAGGAGTGCCATACTTGCACAGGGTAGAAGGCCCGTACAAGACGCAGCTGGAATACCTTAGGACCAACCGATTAGGTGCTAGTATCTATGAGGACGGTCTAGGAAGATCCGTGGTCAATATTAAAAACCCTGACCAATCCATAGGACTAGAACACCGAGCTGTCAAGTTTGAAAACGGAGCATACTTGGACAAAGAAGGAACCATATACGTAGTCACCAGTCACCCAGATAGGACAGACGAATTCGGGAATGTGATCCCTGAGACGGACATAGAGGACCTAGAACAAGGAAACATGGGTGTAGAGCCCAGGACCCCTCGAGGGAAATCTGTTCTTACGAGAATTCTCACTCCTGAGTGGATTCCCCAAGACAACAAGAGCATAGATCTGCTTCTGAACCGAGAGACTGATGAAGCCTTTTGGAGGTATAAATATGATCGACCAAATGATATAGGAACAATCATGATCTATGAGTTTAAAGATCTAGATAGCCCAGGCAGAGTGACCTACTTAGATCACGCTTCAGAGAGGATCTTTGTGGTTACAAAACATGATAGACATGCTTACACTTGGAAGGGTGAATTCGTTTTCCCCCAACCAAGATCGAATGTGTCCTATGGTCACCCTGGAGCTGGAACATCCCAAGCTCATGGAACTCAAAGAGACAGAAGTAGAGATAGGCTAGAAGTAAGCTTTGCCAACCGAGGGGGCAGAGAAAGAACGAGGACGGAAACAAACAGAGTAGAACCTGAGGGACATAGAGCCCCAGGGAACCGAAGAAATGCCGATGATTTCCCTTTGCCGAGACCTAGAGAATACATAAGAACATTGAGACCTACACAACTGGTTAAGTCCATGAAGAACTACTTCGATGGCACTGGAGATCCATACGATCATGTGGCTGAGTTTAGACAAGTCTTGAGAGCGGAACGAGTGGAAGATCTGTTCACGCAGTACAATGCCTTTGGTCTAACCCTTAGGAACACTGCCCTGACATGGTTTCAGCCACTAAACGAGAGGCAGTTCAGGAGTATAGACCAACTCCTAGAGGCTTTCATTATCGAATTCTCTAAAAGTGGCATAAGACATAACACTTCCTCGTTGATTCATAGCTTTAAGCAAACCCCTCAAGAGACCGTGAGACTTGCTGGAAAAAGATTTAGGCAATACTTGGAGAGATGCCCTGTCCCTGAGCTACCCACACCAGCTAAGCAAGTGGCTCTGTTCCTGGATGGATTGCTAAGTACCAAATTGAGGTCATATCTGTACTTGAAGGACCCTATGACCATTGAAGAGTGTGTACGCATGTGCATTGACATCGAGGATAACCTAGGGGAGGAGTTAGAGCTTTCCAAGATATACAAAGATTCAGATAGTGCCTCTAGCCTCTCTTCCATGCAATCCACATCAATTGAGGAACTTGCAGAGAAAGTAGCTCAGAAATTAGGTGTCACTAGCACACAGATCCCAAGGTTTGCCCCTGTGAAAAGATGTTATACTTGTGGGGGTGACCACATGGCAAACGTATGTCCCATTATGGCTCAACCCCAAGTAAATCCTAGTAGCCAGTACTACACTATAGAACGGAGGTACACCAATCACACCGTGCAAGATTGCCCCTACAATAAGCAAACTGTTAGGCAGACGTACCCACAACCATACCCTCAACAAGGAAGATACCAGAACTAGTACCCACCTCAGCAGTATGCGAGGCCTCAACAAACCTACCAACCCTACCAAAACCAACAAAGGCCTCAACCTCTGCTAGCACAACAACCCCCTGCTCAGCTAATGTGATTCCGGTAAAGTATGCTGCTGCAGAAGAAAACCTGAATAGAGCTATAGTCCCTGTAACACCAGTGCTTTCAGAAAGTGATCCCAATGACCATAGTTTCGATTCTACACATGTGGATAGCCCCCAGGCCTACTACATGCAGTCTCTTGAACATGGTGAGTCCTACTATAGTGAAGAGCCAAATGAACCTAGTTGGGAGTCAGATTACACAAACGTCATGTACGCAAACCCCAACCCTAGACCTCAACTTAGGCAAGTAAGACCTCCATTCCCAAGAGGACCATGCTACAGATGTCAAGGAGATCATCTCATTCATGATTGTCCCGTGCCTCCACCTACACAACCCCAGTCAGTGACGATCCAGGGCTTTTGCCAAGACTGTGGAAAGGAGCATCTCTTACGAGATTGCCCAAAGAACCCCAATAATATGCCAAAAATCACTCCTATCAACGTTATTGGGTTAGTTGTAGACTCCACAGGGAGTGTGACTTCCACTGCACCAATACAAGTAATCATTAGAGCCCAAGCCTTGCAACAGAACCAAAGCGTAGGTCAGGAAAAGAGCCCAGATGTTAGTGAAACGGAGAGCATGACAAAGAAGAGGACTAGAGCTTGGAGAGATAGTCGTGAAAGAATGAAAAGGCAATGGGCAAAAAAGATGAGTGAACTCGAGGAAAGCCTCAGAGAAACAAAGGCCAGGATAACTGAACTCACATCTCAAACTCCCTCTCACACTACCCCACCTCCACCATTCCCAACTCCATCCGACCCGCCACCTTCCAACCCGCCTCACCTAATTCCACCACCCCCTAGAGTAGGATCAGTCCTAGCAGATCCCACTCCCGAGGACCTTAATATGATGCTTAAAGCATATCAAGCCAGAATCCAAGAAGGGCCAAACGTAACTGATCATGAAAAGTGTTACCCTAGAGCAGAACTAGAGCTAGAACGAACCAAAATTTGTGCTAAGATGGTGGAATTGGCTCATACCATGTTTGAGGCCAGTCGCCTATTTAACATCTCTAGTTCAACGAAGACACAGTTGCACTTTGATGGACTGTTAGAAAGAATAGAGAAGCTGATTGCACAATCAGAAAAGGAACCCGCCTCTCAACACAAGGACAAGGCAAGTGAAAGAGTAAGCATTCCTGCCCAGGAAGCCTATGTGCCTGAATCCTATGTGCCTAACTCTACGGAGCCAGACACATCATCTTCTATGAATCGGTTCACACCAGAATTCCTACGTGAGATTCAAGAAGACAAATGGGCTAAAGAGAGTGAAGTCCCACCTCCTATTGAACTTGTGGATGATGCACACGACCAATTCCCACAAGATATCCCATCCATTTATGAGGAGGAGGAGAGCACCCAATCTCAAGAAAGATTCGACTTTGAGTCTAACTCTCTGCAAGAATTACCCCACTTCACAGGCCCATGGGAAGCTAAGTCTACTTGTATGAGAGCACCCACGGTCATGGTACAAAATGAGGACTCAGTCATACCTAGGAACACAGAGGTAGTGAAAAACACTAAAGTACAATGCAACCTCACCTTAGAAGAGCTACTCAAAGTAAGGCCAGAGCTATGGAAACATGTAGCCAAACAAGTACCAGAGATAGCAAAACCTCGTTCCCAGGTAGGATCCCAGAGAACAGTGCCAGAAATACCATTGGACAAGATAGGAGACATGAGTGAGGGCGAAGAGGGAAACACATATCTTCCTATCACCCATCAAGGATACACCACCAAGGCCATTCTAGACTCAGGCACAGGTGTTGCAATTGCTACCACTTCCCTATGGCAGCGTTGGGGCAAGCCAGCACTCAGGCCCACAAGGATGAAATTGCAAATGGCCGATGGTCACATAGAGAGACCCCTAGGGTTGTTAGAAGGAATAACTCTCACCACCTGTGGTGTTGAGTTCGAGCACACATTTGCTATATGTGATTTTAGCAAAAATCATGCCTATGAGATGATTTTGGGAAGACCCTTTATGCGACAGTTGCAAGTGGTACAGGATTGGGGAACCAATTCTTTGTACCTGCAACACTTAGGTGTTACGACCAAAGTGAATCTCAAAGATTACTCTCATAGAGATGTCCCTCCTATCCAATGGAATCCCATCCATAGAGCCAAAGATGATACAGAATCGGTGCATTCCATAGGGTCAGGATCCTCATGGATGCATGAAGACACCCACTTATGGATGTGCAAAGTAGTAGTAGAAGAAGAGAAGAGAGAAGAAGCCAGAGAGATAGGTGCAAAAGAAACACATAGATCAATTCAAGACCCAGCCTATGCACCTGTAGTATTTCCTGATGAAGAATTTGAACCCCATGGCTGGGCAGAAATCTTAGCAACAATGGATGTAGCCATCAATGAAGAACAATGGACACCCCACTGTGATGAGGATGGCTATGACATTTCAGTTTTCTCCATAGAGCCAATTATGGGAGAGGCAGTGTTAGAAGAGTGTGAACCTAGCCCTGATGCATTTGAGGATGCAAGTGACTCCGATCTAGAGTCAATCATTATGGACCCACCTTTTGCATCAGATGAAGAATACTTCTATGAACTAAAATTTCAACCCCAGAGGCACGGAGAGCGTACAAATGATGTAAGGCTAGCCACGCATGTAACTCCTAAGGAAGAAGGAAAGAAAAGAAAGAAGAGAGAAGTCACACAAGCAGAGGAAGAATCTTTGTTTGAGGTCTCGGAAAATTTTAAGAAGTATGAGATAGATGACAGGAGAGTCATGATCAGAATGCCTAAAGAGAGGCGCAATCAGGGGAGGCCTATGATAACAAAGAGACCACCAAGAAAATAGTAGTAGCCCTAGAAGAAGGAGAAGAGAGATGCACATACATAGGCCATGACCTGACAGAAGAGGAAGAACAAGAGCTAATAGCCTTGCTAAGAGAATACAGAGATGTATTCGCTTGGAGTTACAAGGATTTGAAAGGTGTTGACCCAGATATATGCTCACACACAATTCCCATGATCTCAGACGCCAAACCCTCTAAGCAGAAGCCATACACATACAATGATATTTATGCGGCTAAGATCAAAGAGGAGATAGATAGACTGGTAGAAGCTAGATTCATCTATGAAATTGAGCACACTGAGTGGGTATCCCCCATTGTAGTGGTGCCCAAGAAAAATGGGAAGTTGCGTGTATGCATTAACTTGAAGAAGGTCAATGCAGCCACAATTCGAGATAACTATCCGCTTCCTATCACAGAACATCTCTTAGAAAGAGTAGCAGGCAAGGAAGTGTACAGCTTCCTTGATGGATTTTCGGGCTACAATCAAGTAGCCATAGCTCCAGAAGATCAGCATAAGATGGCTTTTGCCACTACATGGGGCATTTTTGCCTTTAGAGTAATGCCATTAGGGCTTACTAATGCACCTGCTACCTTTCAAAGATTGATGTGTCACGTGTTTAAAGAGTTCCTGAGGAAGAACTTAGAAGTCTATGTTGATGATCTTTGTGCTCATTCCAACATCAGGCAAACCCATATTCCTGAACTCAGACAAATCTTTGACAAATGAAGAGAATATCAAGTTTGCCTAAACCTAGAAAAGTGCGTTTTTATGGTCAGGCAAGGCAAGATTCTAGGACACATAGTGTCAAAGAATGGTATATCCACTGATGAAGAGAAAGTGAGAACTATTTACCTAGGCCTAAGAATGTCAAGGAAGTACAAGCTTTCATGGGGCATTGCGGTTATTACCGACGGTTTATACACATGTATGCCATCATAGCAAAGCCTCTGTATAGACTTTTGACTAACTTTGAGTGGACTGATGAGTGTGAAAATTCCTTCAATAAGCTTAAACGGCGATTATGTTCAGCACCAATCTTGACCACTCCAGATTGGAATAAGACTTTCCATGTTCATGTGGATGCATCCAATTATGCTATTGGGTGTGTACTCGCGCAGCCTACCGGTGAAGGTAATATGGAACTTCCAATTGCCTATGCTAGTAGACAATTGAATGCAGCTGAACAAAATTATACCACTACAGAAAGAGAAGGATTAGGCATGGTATATGCAGTTAAAAAGTTTAGACATTATTTGCTTGCAAATAAGTTTAAATTTTTTACTGACCATCAGGCACTGCTATATCACATGAACAAGCCATGCAATACAGGTAGATTAGTAAGATGGTTTCTCTTACTAATGGAATATGATTTCGAGGTTGTGGTAAGGAAAGGGAAAACTCATTTGAGAGCAGATCATCTCTCTAGGCTCACATCTGCAGAAGCCCCACAAGGAGTGTCAGATGACCTTCCTGATGCTTACTTGTTTAATTTGGAAGTGGTGCCACAGTGGGCTAAGCCATTGGTGCCAGTATTGACATACGGGCCTAACCACCCAGTAGTAAACACACAGGATAGAGAGGTAGTAAAAGCTCAAAAGTATCACATCATGGCAGGTAGTATGTACAAGCACACAGATCAAGGGATCTTGGCTTGTTGTGTGGAAGAGGATGAGTACGCTAAATGGTTGCAATTAGCACATGTAGGTGCATTAGAGCAACACTACTCAAAACAATGAACCCTACAGACACTAAGGAGACTCAGAGTGCATTGGCCAACTATGGAAGCTAATGTCCAAAAGTTGTGCAAGGAATGCCCAATCTGTTGCACTAAACCACCTGTGGAACATGCCACTCTTTATCAAGTGTCCATAGTGCCAGATTGGAGTGAACCACTAGTATCCTTCCTGAGGACGAAAACATTCCCTCCAGACATGACTTTGGTTAGGAAAAGAAGTCTAGAACAAGAAGCCCTAGAGTACTCACTCATTGGTGATAATCTCTACAAGCGTGGTAAGGATGGTTACTTGAGACTATGTGTCCATGAAAGTGAATATCTCAAGATCTTGGAAACTGCTCACCAAGGTGTAGCAGGAGGACACTTTGGACCAGATCGGGTGATCAAGGCAATACTATTTGCGGGCTTCTGGTGGCTGACCCTTCACATGGATGCACATACCTATGTGAAACGGTGTGATGTCTGTCAGCAAACTCAGTATCCTATATGCAAAGACGAGATGCCACTGAAACCTATGATGGGTGGACGTGCATTCTCTAAGTGGGGAATAGATTTCGTAGGTCCTATTAATCCCCCAGCTAAGGGTTCCCATGTTGAATATATCATTGTTGCCACGGACTATCTAACCAAGTGGGTAGAGGTAAAAGCCATAACAAAGAACGATGCTCAAACAACAGCTAAGTTTTTATTTGAGAATGTGTTCACTAGATACGGGCTACCAATAGAGCTAGTTAGTGATAGAGGCACTCACTTCTTGAATGAAGTTATTGAAAATCTGCTCCAAGAATTCTTGGTAGTACATAAGAAGTCTGCCCCCTATCACCCTCAAGCAAATGGCCAGGCTGAGAGCACCAATAAGATCTTATGCAATGTACTGACGAAATTAGTGAACAATAAACGCTCTGATTGGGACAAACAGCTACACCATGCTGTTTGGGCATATCGAGTGGCCTACAAAACGGTACTCCAAGCCACCCCCTTTCAGATGGTGTTTGGCCAAAATGCAGTGCTACCATTGGATTTCTTAATACCTACATTGAAAGTAGCACAGGAGCATGAATGGAAAGGTCATGAACTCTCCTCTAGGATCTTTGACCTAGAACGATTAGGAGAAACAAGACTGAGGGCGGCTGTAGGGATATATGCAGCTAAGAAACGACAGAAGGCATACTTTGATGCCCACGTCAAGGATAAAGGTTTGAAGGCAGGCGACCTAGTACTAGTCTACACTTTGAAACAACACGCGAGAAAACTAGAGAAAAGAGGCTACGGACCCATGATAATTAATAGGATCTCAACCAGTGGAGCAGTTCAACTCGCTACCCTCGAAGGTGATGTTCTTCCTAGCTATATAAGCGGGTGCAGAGTCAAGTTATATCAGGAACCTCTGACGGAAGATATGCTATGTCGACTCAACATTGCTAAGAAACGCAAAGAAGAAGAAAAACGAATTCGAGAAGAAGCTCAAGCAGAAGCTTTAGAGCGCATACAGAGAATGAAATTAAGAAGACAAGGTAGAGAGCAACCTAGGACAGATGCATATGCAGATCAAGGATATCACGTGGCTATGTGTGAAGTTTCAGGTGTCAGCTCTCATAGGATAATTGATCGACGTCCTTTTATAACCTTAGATATAGGACAAGGAAAGGGTGCAAGGACTATAAGAGCCTTGATTGACTCAGGTGCAGCCACTAGTGCTGTTAAATTATCTTACTGTCAAGAGTTGAAATTAACTGTCAATCCTATAGAAGCATATCTCATAGGATTGGGAGGTGTGGAAACCCCTTGCATGGGAGAGGTGGAACTTCCCCTCTATATTCAAGACGAAGTAATGATAGTCAAAGTACTAGTGTGTCAAGATGAGGACCTCACTGAGCCTCTTGTCTTAGGTCAGGACTGGATCTATGATCATGCGGTCAACCTAAACCTAAGAAGTGGACTTCTTCAGGTATGGTTAAATCATAGTCGAATTACAGTTAAATTGGAAAATGAGGCACTCAAGGAACTAGGTAAGGCACGAACTCCTGGTCCTTCCAGGGGTGCACATGAAGTTGACAATGCTATTCTTGTCCAAAAATGTATGATGCAGAAAGAGGATTGTCTCAACAACGGAGTCAAGGATAAGGCGGTACTCCCTTCTTTTCCAAAGGCCAGAAGGATGCAGCAGCCAATGGCAGATCAAATACAGAAGAAGCCAAACACTACCTGTACTGGAGGCCAAAAAAAGGAGCAAAGCAGATTGTTTCAGCCGATGAAACAAGTATGGAGGCGAAAAGGCGAACACCCTGTTCCGACCAGGCCAACACCACGGCCAAAACCTCTTATTAGTAATCAACAACACAACACTAATAAGAATTCCTTCTTAAATTCTTCTACGAAAGTGAAGTCTATTTGGGTACGCAAGAAGTCAATGAAGGCTAGCCCACAATCATGACAAATCTGGGTGCCTAAGGCTTGCCTGCGGGCTCAAATATCTACACCAAGGCCAAACCCTGTACAACATGTTTCACTCACGCGAACATCTGAGGCCCAATCTTACACATCACGCACTAACACGTATTCTTCCATGAGCACAAGTAGAATCACTTGTAAATGGGTCCCTAAAAAGCCCCATTTTTCAAGTAAATACCCTATCACACTCCGCAGAGCCTCCACAAAGTCAAAATCAAAACCTATCCATTGCATTTGGCAACCTAAAACTTGTAATAAACCCCCGGACCCCAATTGTAAATCCATGTCCACCTACTAACTACTTCACTCTCACACCACATCATTCCGCTTAGCTCTTAGGTCTACCCAATTCCTAACTACACACACAAGCACCGAGCACTTACTAACCCCCTAACCTCTCCCGAACCTCATGTTAATGTTGTAACAGGGGACACAGTGTCATTTTTGTGTCCACTGCAATGTTAACCTTTATTCATATATTCTCACAGAACCAACTGCGAAGCTTTCAACATGGCTGAGGCAGCAGGAACTAGCTCTCAAACAAAAACGAGCCAGCAAGTGGTGGACTTAGACAGTTTACCCGTTTTTCCTGAGACAAATGAAAGACCAAAAGAATTGCAGGCCATCAAAATCATACCTATAGCGGACCCTCCTAGTGGCCATACCATGCCCGTAAAGAAAAACTTCCCACTGGTTTAGTGAAGTGGCAGGACCCTTGGGAGAGGGAACGTACCTATGGGAATCAGAGTTGGACTTCAATGGGAAGCAAGGTAAATACCATTTCTTTACAAGAGAATTCGAGAAGTTACAAAATGCAGAAGGTCTACGTTCGATATGGGAGAAGGCAGTATTGGATGCATATTTCAGTGCACGGCTCCCAAAGCTTGACTTCATGCGATGCTACTATCTCATCAACACCTTGACTCCAAACAAGAACCCAAAAGGTGCAAGCTCATTTGTGATTCCATCTCTGACAAAGGGGAATGAGCTCAAGAGGTTCAGGCTATCAAACAACTTGGTGAGAGAGGCCCTAGATATGCGCAGAATGCATATTCCCATAGAGAAGGAAACCCTAGTGCCGGATTACATGAAGAATCGAAGCCTCACCAAACTCAAGGACATGGTATCCATGACGCCTAATATTGCAATACACCTTCGCATGTGCATGCAACACTTTGCTTTTCCTGCACAAGATAGATTCACCATGCCGCCCAAAAAGATTTGGTTTAGTTTGTATCTGGTAGAGACACAGAGCCTCACCATCAACTTACCCCATTGGATAATTGATCAGATACACCTGGCTCAGAAACGATGGCCGCGGAAACAGGTTTTATATGGATGTTGTGCTCTGACGAGAATAATTTATAGGTGTTTGGCTTATGACATCCCTATTCAACGGGCCCTAATGTGGAATTGTGTAGAGCAGTTTAGAGGCAGGACATACACTGGACCCCCTTCTAAGAAGATGAGAGGCACTGTCCAAGTCCCATGTGCTCAACCACGTGGAGCCACCCTAACACCAGACGTCACCCCTCCACCCCGAAGAGTCCGACCATTCACACTTCGACTTCCAAGACACAGCACCGATGGTCCTAACTTGATATTCCCTCCCATCCCAACCGATCTTGAATTTCCCAGTGGTGCACCTTTGGAAGAACTCACGAATGAAGACTTTGAACAATTATTACAAGATGTAGAGCTGGAGGCAGAAGAGGCACAACAAGTGGAGAATGTGCAAACGCAGGCAACAACCTCCCAAGTACCTGTCATTACAGTTGAAGTGGATGAAGAGGATGATGAAGATGAAGAACAGGAGGAAGATGAGGAGGATTATGATCAAGAGCATCATGATGAGCAACAAGAAGTGCCAGAACTTGTAGGTGCACCGGCATATACAGCTCAACTACAAAGGTTATACGACACAATCAAAGCAGTACAAGAAAGGCATCAACTCTCTCTTGTATCAGGTCAAGCTTTGATGCAAGAAATGCTATCAGATGATGGGGTGGATCAACATTTCATTGACACCCTCAAATTAGTGTCAGAATCTTTAGGAGTTCCGGAGGCTGTCCACACAGCAGTCCGCCAGTCCGTGAGGTATGACAAACGCAGAGTTGACACATTACCACGAGCAGGTAAGACTATTAGGATACCCTTCACAGAACAAGAAGTACCCATTGAAACCACAGCTACCCCCACCACCACCATTGACCTCTCTGCTGAAACCTTCGTTCAGACATCACCCATCTCACCCCAGCATCCCCCATCACCACCTTCTCCACCCCCACCACCACCTCCCACCATGGAAGAAACGACAATCATCACCTCTACCTTCACTTATAACCCATCCTCATTCACATCATTCTCATTTCGAGAACCCACCTCACAAGACACCCTCTTCTCTTTCGTCACCAATCCCTTGTACACTTCAACCCTTCTATCCTCCGAACCCATAACTGGCCATCCCATAATTCCAAGTGTGGTTGGAAACCCGGCACCCACAGAAGGCACCCTGTGTTTCCCTGCCTATCCCCCAATACGGTTACCTCCATTCCATGAACCTCACTTCCCATCTGGCCCCTACACCTCTTTCAGCCTAACCTCACCACCCCAATACCCGTCCTTTGTGGAGCAGTTCATCCGCACTCCAATGTTTCAAAGGCACATTTCCCCGATGTTCGCAACGACATCAATTTACACGAACACCACACTCACTTCACCTACCATACCCACCTACATGGTAGCCCCTGTACACACCACTCTATCTGACCCAATGGATATTTCACCCACCACAGCACCTCTCCCCACAATTCCACCCTCTTCCCCTCCACTACCCCCCACCTCACCACTCACCACATCATTGGCACACACATCATTCACTACCCCCCTCCCCAATCCCACCTCCCCTGCATTTCAAACTTTTCCCCTTGCATCTCATAATGTAAATAGCACGTTCAATACATTACTTCAGTGTGCACATCAACTACAACAAGAATACCATCAATTGGAAGAACGCACTGTTGCCCTCCAGGCAGAATCTCAGCGTCTGCAAGCTAGAGTCAACACTCTTGAAGCTGATTACCAAACGCTCCTAACCGAGCATACCACCTTACAACAGGCTCACTCCGAATTGGAATCAAAGACATCGACAGTAGATGATCAAGCTGTCAAGGAACTAGAAACAGTGCTCCAAGCGCAAATGATATCTAATGCTACACTCAGACGCAACCTTGGGCTATTAAGGAAGCATATGGCAGCAGCACTAGAAGAGAACAAGAGGCTTCAACAACAAAACCAAGAAAACTTTGAAGCGGCTATGGAAGGAACTGCAGGAGCACTCATTAGCCCTACCAAGTATAGAGCAGTCCCATCGGAAGACATTCGTATCTTACTTGAGGAGCATGTAAATTTCTTGGAGTCATATGAAAAGTTAGAGACTGAATGTGAAGACCTAAAGAAACAGATAGCCAATGCCCCCACAGCTCAACAGGAGCCGATAATCTTGCAACATTCTACAGAAGAAGTAGAGACCCTCCGAAAACAGGTGGTAGAACTCCAAGCACGCCTCTTACCATATGAAAGGCCACCCTCGCCCAATGAAGAACCCGAACCTAAAACAGTAGTGGAAATCCCCATCGATGACAACTATGAAGAGCCGTACGAGCCAATGCCAACACCCGATCGTCGGACTACAGAGGAAGGACAGGACACTTTAGAAATTCAAGTTCCAGATTGGGTCAAAAGGGTCGAGAAAGTGGGTAAGACACATGATGATCGCGTTGCCGTGCAAATGCAATCTCTCACAAATCTGGAAGAAACTGTCCTTCGGTCTTCTTACTTTCAGAACCTATCCCACCAACGGTTAATCACAACATCAGAGTCGCAATACATGCCTTATTTTGTCTTGCTACATGATTATAATGCAACAGTTAAAAGACATACAGGGAAGGAGCCCACATTTGCCACTCAATTTGAGCCAGAGGACTTACCGACAGATGCGCGTGCTGGGTCGATCTTCCAGCCTAATTGGCGTGCACGTCTACTAACCGATTACCCTGAGATGATGAGCACCTGGGCAACCATGCCACTGTATATCAAGTATAATCCATGTTATTGCCCAATGGTACGTCACAGATCATGGCAAGCATTTGCGATCAAGGTACGCAACAATAAAGAATGCTCGGCTTGGGTTAACTATCCATATTTTGCTCCACCTCGAGGGACCCCAACCGTAGCCTACATGATATCAACAATTCGGCACTAGTCTACACGTCTGAATAATGTACCCGACATAGC
The DNA here is from genome assembly GCA_020310875.1 of Ceratopteris richardii. Classification (NCBI taxonomy): domain Eukaryota; kingdom Viridiplantae; phylum Streptophyta; class Polypodiopsida; order Polypodiales; family Pteridaceae; genus Ceratopteris; species Ceratopteris richardii. The sequence continues at coordinate 25,554,617 of CM035414.1, read as the reverse complement.
AGCGAAAATGTGTATGAAAATATTTGAGCTCATGACCATTGTCTTCAAAACCTTTCGGATGGTACAAGCTCCATACATCTCTGCCCCTGGATTCTCTCAAGGTAACAAGGATTTAGTCTACGACATGAGCCAGACTCGCTCAGTCACTATAATCTTTGCCTTGCATGCACGAATAAAGTACTTACCTGCATGCTTCAAGTAGACATTTGAGGAAATGTTCTCTACGGGATTCTAGGAATATCATTCAGAAATTTTCATTCCCAGACCCACCCATTTGCTACATCTATTCGCAGTAGAACAAGCGATCCATGCAGATCAGTTACGTCTGCCACATCCGGACATTCCAGGGCCAATTGATTGGGATCGTATGATGACAGACTTGGGTAGAGGACTACGCATACAAGAACATTAGCTTGCCACTCAGGTTGTGGAATATTACATCCAACACTCCCAGCAACAAGGGTCTGTCAGGGACGACAGACACGAGAGAGGGGGGGGTGTTGAGAGCAGTATGGGCACCCAAGGACTGACTAGACAAGGAAGCCAGCAGAGAGAGTCAGAGCGAGGTGAAGGATTAAGTAGACAAAGCAGTCGACGCAAATCTGGCAGATAGGCCCTTCAAATTTTTCCAAATCAACATCTTTATAACAGTGATTCTTATCACTAACAATCATTGTAAATACCATTTCATATTTTTGTAGCTCCATTTTGTGCAAGCCAAGGAGTCCTTGAGCTTGAGGAGCCTTAGAAGTACCTACATATCAATTTTCGTATTTTTTAGACTCCGTTTAAGCCCTCAAATTGGCCCTGGAACCTAATTTTTAACTAGGCCGGACACTAGGTCTGGACAGGGCCAAAACCTAGTCAAAAACTATAAATAGAGCTAGAGAGCTCATTTTTGAGGTTAGCTTGTAATTGATATGAACTTGTAAGAGCTTTTTGAAAGAAGAACTCCATTGCTTCTCACTCTTTGTCTTGCTGTGTGTGCGCGTGTGTGTGTATGTGTGTGCATGTTAGTGTGCTTCTCACTCACGCACTTCCTTGACTTGCTCGAGGTCATCATACCATCCTCATGTCTTCCCGGATTGACATTAAAGGAGGTGCTACTCATCACTGAGCTACACCCTCTGTAAATTACTCGTCCACCTTTGTAAACCCTGTATTTACACCCACACACTTACCCACGATCACACCACTATTCACAGTCACGACACTCGACACCACATCCAGCGATATGGATATATCACCCCCCACTGCACCTCCACTCACTTCAATTGTGGCACCAAAATATTTAAGCACACCACAATTTTCAACAATCACCATAGCATCCACTTTCCCACCCCCATTCCCCGTTCCCTTTGCATCTACACCCACTGCATCTTCGCTTAGCACATCATTAATATTATCACCCACTGTAGATACTCCATTTCGACAAATGTTCATGTGTATGACGCAAGTAAGAGATGAGTTCACATCTCTTGGAAATAATTATCAGTAGCTGCAGAGGACAACCAACGACTTACAGTCGCCGCTTAATTCATTGTCGATTGAGAATGCCTCATTGAATACTCGATACCAAGAATTACGCGAGGCATACCACAAACTAGAAGTAGAAAGTGAAGAGAAAGCCAAGGAGGCCACTACTGATCTTGACAATTTGTTAAGGGCCCAGACAGTTCGCAATGCGACGCTTACACGAAACATGGGTTTACTCAGAAGACACCTAGCAGCAGCAAAGGAAGAGAACCAGCGGCTACAAGAGCAGAACAGAGAAAATTTAGAAGCTGCTCTCGATCACCTAGAACAACCATTAAGTCCTAGCCGGTTCAAAGCAGTGCCCTCCGAATCAATGAAAATGTTACTCGATGATCAAATCAGATTGCTCGATGAATATGATCGAATGAACGAAGAATTTCAGAAGCTAAAAGAAGGTCATAAACTACTCCAGCTCAGAGCACCTGCAACATAAGGACTACCAACAATACAAGGATTACCAGCTCCTGCGGACCCTTCTCCTGAGATTTTCTTAGAGGAACTCAATGCCTTATGGGCCCAGGTATCAAATCTTGAATCACGAATCGCAGTCTATGAAGCACCCCCAAGACCAGACTCCCCACCGGACCTCCCAACCGATGAAGAAAATGTAACCATTCCGGTGGAAGAAACCTTTGAAGAGGCCTATGAGCCCCAACCCATCCCAGGTGGACGAGTCACGGCAGAAGGCTAGATGACTTATGAACTTCCAACCCCCGCATGGATGAAGACAATTGAAGAGCTTGGAACCACCCACTCAGCACGAGTAGAGGCGCAGCTACACGCAATGGCAATGATTGAGGAAAGAATTTTACAGTCGCCCTACTTCGCTCATTTGGCCCCGCGCAAATACATATCAGGGCATGAGCTACAGTACAAACCGTATTTTATGCTAATGGCCGAGTATCAGTTGGCCATAGAGAAAGAAACAGGCAAGAAACCATCTCACGCTACTCAGTTTGAGCTTGATGATTTGCCACTGGATGCGCAGCAAGGTGAGATTTATCAACCAGAGTGGCGTAAAGATCTTTTACAAGAATATCCTGAGATGATGAGTACTTGGGCAAAGGCACCACTACATTTGAAATACAACGCATGTTGGGGACCAGTGCCACGTCGTCGCTCGTGGACAGCATTTGCTATTAAAGTACAAAACAACAAGCAGTGCCAAGATTGGTTAAATTACCCATATTTCAAGCCACCCATAGAACTACCGACAGTGGGATACATGATGGCCACGATTCGTCACTGAATCCCTCGCTTGAAACACATGGACGATATAACAGCGCACATGACTGTCAAAATCTTTGACATGATGCAAATGGTTCTTAAAGTCTTCCGTCGTGTAAAGCTTGTTCCAATGTGCTTGGAATCATCCAATTTGGTTCAGTAGATCTTGAGATATGCCTCTTGGAAGTTGACAGAGTTGAAGCTACTCACTCAGAGAATAACAGAGATGATTGAATGTAAGTATATGTATTAGATCTATTGATTGTACATTCCCATTGGCATAGAATGTGATGCTCAATGGTACTCAGAGGTGTAGGCTATAGTGTAGCACTCACACACTCAAATATTGATGCAAGATTGCCTCGGGATCTGAGCTAAGTGGACAAGCTGACCCGCGACCTTTTTTCATAGCTTTTATAAGAGATGATTGGACATTTGAATTTGAAATTCAAATTGAAGTTCCCTAAAATCTCTCCACTAAACTTAGGGAGATATTCTCTCCATTACAACTTTCAAGTTTCCACGACTTTCTCAGGTAGGTGTGATTACATGAGTGGTTAAAGTCATATTGACTTTTACAAGAGATAAAAAGGTAATAGTCTATAAGCATAGGTTCCTATGACTATTGCTTCATGTAGAGATATTCTTCAAAGGTTCCAAGCTTTATGTGTAGTCTTCAAGATTGGTATCCAAGCCAAGTGTTAAGGCTTGAATTACACCAACAGCTCCCCCTCAAACCAAACACTTTGGCTCAAGTCTTCATCTCTAGTCTTCAATTACTTCTTGCAATCCAATCATGGATTTAAATCTGCATAGCTTGCTTCCATCTAGAGCTTTAGTAAGTAAATCTGCACATTGCATATTAGTAGACACATATGACAATTGAATATCTTTGCTAAGTAACTTCTCCCTCACATAGTGGTAATGAACCTCTATGTGTTTTGTCCTAGCATGATAAATTGGATTAGCTGCAAGGTGAAGAGAACTTGTGTTATCCCCAAAGATGACTGGTGGCCTTGTGTATAGGCCCAATTTTGAATATAAAAGCTTCAACCATATGGCTTCTTGAGTGGCATTTGCTAGCCCTCTATACTCTGCCTCAGTAGATGACAAAGCTACTGTGGGTTGTTTCTTGGATGACCAAGAAATTGGTTTATCACCTGCAAAACATATGTAACCAGATGTGCTTCTCCTGTCATCCTTGCAACCTGCCCAATCTGCATCTGAATATACCTTAATATCAATGTCTGATGAATAGGGAAAGTACAAACCATGATTTTGTGTTCCCTTTAGGTACTTTACTATCTTCTTTGCTGCCTCTAAATGAGGTACTCTCGGTTTGTGCATAAATTGGCTAAGTATATTAACACCATATGATATATCAATCCTGGTTAAGGTAGCATAATTTAGACTACCTACCATACTTTGGTAACCTGTAATATCTTGGAGTTCTTCTCCTTCATGAGCACTGAGTTTATGGTTGACCTCCATAGGAGTGCTTGAGACTTTAGCATCCTGCAACTTAAACTTCTTGACCATGTCCTCAATATACTTCTTCTGAGTAATAAAGATACCTGAATTTGTGTAGACCAATTCAAGTCCTAGGAAATACTTCAATAATCCAAGATCATTGATCTTGAATTCCTTCATCATCTGTCCTTTGATGTGTCTAATTCCCTGAACATCATTTCCTGTAATAATGATGTCATCAACATAGACACACAAGTATATTACCTCTGAATTGTTCCTTTTGATAAACAATGAAGTATCTGCTTTACTCATTATGAATCCTTGGTCTAGGAGATAGGTTGTCAACCTGTAATTCCATGTTCTAGGTGCCTACCTCAATCCATACAGAGCCTTCTTCAATTTACAAACATGATTTACCTTCTTGGGATCTTCATAGCCAGGTGGTTGTGACATGTAGACTTCTTCAGATATCCATCCATTCAAGAATGCATTCTTCACATCCAATTGGTACATGTTCCAATTCTTGGATGCAGCTACACTCACCATAACTCTGATAGTTGGCATCTTAGCCATAGGAGAAAGTGTCTCCTCATAATCAATGCCTTGGGTTTGTGCAAAACCCTTGGCTACCAACCTAGCTTTATACCTGTTTATTGTACCATCTGAGTTCCTCTTGAGTTTGTAGATCCATCTGGATCCTATCACCTTCATGGAGTCCTTCTTGGGTACCAAGTCCCAAGTGTCACTCTCCTTGAGAGCCTCCATTTCTTCATCCATTGCTTCCTTCTATTCTGGTTTAGTGATTGCTTCTTCAAATGTACCTGGTTCTTCATTCAAGAGATCCTTTGCAAGATATACAGAATGCTTGGTTACAAGGGAGGTATCATACCCATACCTAATAGGTTTCTTCTTTTCTCTCTGAGATCTCCTCAGTGCTTGTGTTGAGGATTCTGGATTATCTTCTAGTTGCTTCATCTTCATCTTCCCTTTGGATTTCCAAGCCTTGAACTCTTCAATGTTGATGGTGTCTTCATCATCTGAGCTTGTGTCTTCTTTCTGAATTGGTTCTTGCTTGATAAGTTTGGGGAAGTCTTCTTCCATGTCATAAGGTAGACTAACTTTCCTGCACTCATTCTCATACCATGAGTCATTCTCATCAAAGATGACATCTCTGCTTACCTTGAAGCCTTTGTTTGAGGGGTTGTAGAATCTGTATCCCTTCTGATTCAAATCATAACCAATGAAGATACATTTCTCAGCTTTAGGGTCTAGCTTTCCCCTTACCTGTGAGGGAATATGCACATATGCAACACAACCAAAGATTTTGCAATGATCCAGAGATGGTCTCTTACCATGCCAAGCCTCATAGGGTGTCATTCCATCAAGTGTCTTTGATGGCAACCTGTTGATTAAATATGTGGCAGTAGATACACTCTCTGCCCAAAGATAATTTGGCAATTTCTTTTCATTTAGCATAGACCTAGCTGTCTCTACAATGAGTCTATTCCTCCTTTCTGCTACCCCATTTTGTTCAGGTGAGTACCTTGTAGTAATCTCCCTCTTGATGCCTCTTTCCTGCAAGAAATCTTCAAAATCATTGGAGAAGTATTCTCCACCACCATCTGATCTTAGTTTCTTCAAATGTCTACCTGTTTGATTTTCAACTAGTGCAAGGTACCTCTTGAAACAATTAAATACTTCATCTTTATGTTTCATGAAATATAAGACAGTCCACCTGCTATAGTCATCAATGAAGGACACATAGTACCTTGATCCAAATATGGATGGCTCCTTGCTAGGTCCCCAAACATCTGTATGCACCAATTCCAGATAATCTTCATGCATAAAACCTTTCTTGGTATAGGGCAATCTGTGTGACTTACCAAATTGACAAGCCCCACACTTGTATATCATGTGTTGCTTGGATACATTAGGTATCCCAAGCACACATTGATCCCTGCTCATTTGTTTTATGGTCCTCTCTCCAATGTGACCTAATCTCTTGTGCCAAATCTCCAATTCTGATAGGGTTTGATCTTTATAGTTGTACAAAGCAATATTCTTAGTGTCTTCAAGTTCAAAGGTAAACAATCTACCTGATTTTTCTCCCTTGGCTATCCTTCTAAATCCATGTCTTGCATCCTCCACATATGCACCATGTTGAGTGAACCTGACCTGTAGACCTTTTTCCACAATCTGACCTACACTCATAAGATTCTTGGTGATTGTTGGAACATACAATACTCTGCTAAATAAATTCTGATTACTATCACTGGTTTTGACATTACCTACTTTAACAACTGAATGTTTAGTGTCATCACCTGTCTGTACTTGGTGCTTGCCTTTGGGTTCTTCCAAATCAGAAAGTAATGCAACATTTCCAGCTACATGATTAGAGCAACCTGAATCAATATAAAATAAGTGATCATCATTGATACCTGACTTAGAAGTCATATTCATGATCAATAGGGAGTCATCTTGCTCCTCTGCATAATTGTTGTAGTCTTTCCTATTTCTGTATCCACCTTGATAGTTGCCATTGTGATTGTTATTGTTGTTATAATTATTGTTGTAGCCATGGTAGCCTTGAGATTGGTTGAATCTGCCTCTGCCTTGAAAGTATCCTCCTCTTTGGTGACCTCTTCCTCTTTGATTCTTGTAATTTTTGTAGCATTCATCTGTGGTATGGTTAGACAAGCCACAAATATTGCATGGAGATTGGTTGTAGGGTCTCCCCCTACTTGACTTACCTCCTCTGCCTCTTCCTCTTGAAGATCTACCTCTCCCTGCATAGTTTGCTTGGGAGGTAGAGCCTTCTTCATCAACCTTTTTGCTTTTGCCCTTGTCTTTAGCCTTCTTATCAGTATATACGGTAGAGGGATTATTACCTTTTGATTGCTCTCCATTCTTTGTAAGCTTAGCTTCATGTGTGAAGAGTTGTCCAATCAGAGTTGTTAGATCAGGTGCTTGGATGTCCATGTATAAGTCCATTGCTGTGGTAAAGCTCTCCCACTTGTCATCTGCCTTTAGTCCATTGATCACTTGTCTGACTATTTGCTCTTCCTCAATCTCCTCTCCAACACTTGCAAGTTGGTCTGCAATGTCCTTGACTTTGGTAACAAAATCTGAGACAGATTGCTTTGATTGCTTCCTAAGAGTCGTAAACTCAACCCATAGCTGATTCTTTCTGGCCCTTGTGCTTGATGAAAAGTAAGTTGACAAGGTTTCCCAAGTCTCTTGGGAAGTTTTGCAATTCCTTATATGTGGTAGAAGGAAATCAGAAATAGAGTTTAGAAGATATGACCTTGCCAAGGCATCTTTTGCACACCATTGATTGAGTCTCTCTTGCTCTTCCTTGGTGGGTAGGCCTCTAGCTTTAAATGAGGGCAATTCCTCATCTCCTGATATGAATCCATACAAGCTCCTTCCTTGTAGATAGGTCTTCATCCTTAGAGACCAAGCTTGATAATTGTTCCTGTCTAATTTGTCAATGAAGGAAGGGAAACCATCACCCATTATTACCTTATTTGCTCTGATACCACTGTTGGGAGTGATGGTTGGATGCACTCAAAAGAATGAGTTGGTGCTGCTAGACCTGCTTCACACCTGCCCTCCTTTGACTCCAGATATGCTTAGTAGACTCCTTGAGCTTCCAAATGATACCAAGATATACTATATGTAATTTGGAAATGAGTTGAGTAATGATTTGATCAAGACAGACTACTTGTGACCATAAGATTCAAGAAAACTTGCTATTTCTGTAGTTACACCTGCTCAGTCTTCTACTCAGTATGACCAGCACACTTAAAATTGATCTAATTGCTTTTGGACATAATCAATTAGCTTAACAAGCTTTCGTTTGCAAGTGGAATTAGAGGAAATGACAAACTACACTCTGAGAAATCAATTTAGCAAACTTAGGAACATCCCCGACATTTTAGGAGCTGTACAGAGAAATACCAGAGATCACTTCGAGCGCAATTTCTCCCAGATAGTTGATTCAATGACCTTCAAATTTTCTAGGCATATAGTATGCTTCACGCTTGTTCCAATGTTCTTGGAATCATCCAATTTGGTTCAGTAGATCTTGAGATATGCCTCTTGGAAGTTGATAGAGTTGAAGCTACTCACTCAGAGAATAACAGAGATGATTGAATGTAAGTATATGTATTAGATCTATTGATTGTACATTCCCATTGGCATAGAATGTGATGCTCAATGGTACTCAGAGGTGTAGGCTATAGTGTAGCACTCACACACTCAAATATTGATGCAAGATTGCCTCGGGATCTGAGCTAAGTGGACAAGCTGACCCGCGACCTTTTTTCATAGCTTTTATAAGAGATGATTGGACATTTGAATTTGAAATTCAAATTGAAGTTCCCTAAAATCTCTCCACTAAACTTAGGGAGATATTCTCTCCATTACAACTTTCAAGTTTCCACGACTTTCTCAGGTAGGTGTGATTACATGAGTGGTTAAAGTCATATTGACTTTTACAAGAGATAAAAAGGTAATAGTCTATAAGCATAGGTTCCTATGACTATTGCTTCATGTAGAGATATTCTTCAAAGGTTCCAAGCTTTATGTGTAGTCTTCAAGATTGGTATCCAAGCCAAGTGTTAAGGCTTGAATTACACCAACAGCTCCCCCTCAAGCCAAACACTTTGGCTCAAGTCTTCATCTCTAGTCTTCAATTACTTCCTGCAATCCAATCATGGATTTAAATCTGCATAGCTTGCTTCCATCCAGAGCTTTAGTAAGTAAATCTGCACATTGCATATTAGTAGACACATATGACAATTGAATATCTTTGCTAAGTAACTTCTCCCTCACATAGTGGTAATGAACCTCTATGTGTTTTGTCCTAGCATGATAAATTGGATTAGCTGCAAGGTGAAGAGAACTTGTGTTATCCCCGAAGATGACTGGTGGCCTTGTGTATAGGCCCAATTCTGAATATAAAAGCTTCAACCATATGGCTTCTTGTGTGGCATTTTCTAGCCCTCTATACTCTGCCTCAGTAGATGACAAAGCTACTGTGGGTTGTTTCTTGGATGACCAAGAAATTGGTTTATCACCTGCAAAACATATGTAACCAGATGTGCTTCTCCTGTCATCCTTGCAACCTGCCCAATCTGCATCTGAATATACCTTAATATCAATGTCTGATGAATAGGGAAAGTACAAACCATGATTTTGTGTTCCCTTTAGGTACTTTACTATCTTCTTTGCTGCCTCTAAATGAGGTACTCTCGGTTTGTGCATAAATTGGCTAAGTATACTAACACCATATGATATATCAATCCTAGTTAAGGTAGCATAATTTAGACTACCTACCATACTTTGGTAACCTGTAATATCTTGGAGTTCTTCTCCTTCATGAGCACTGAGTTTATGGTTGACCTCCATAGGAGTGCTTGAGACTTTAGCATCCTGCAACTTAAACTTCTTGACCATGTCCTCAATATACTTCTTCTGAGTAATAAAGATACCTGAATTTGTGTAGACCAATTCAAGTCCTAGGAAGTACTTCAATAATCCAAGATCATTGATCTTGAATTCCTTCATCATCTGTCCTTTGATGTGTCTAATTCCCTGAACATCATTTCCTATAATAATGATGTCATCAACATAGACACACAAGTATATTACCTCTGAATTGTTCCTTTTGATAAACAATGAAGTATCTGCTTTACTCATTATGAATCCTTGGTCTAGGAGATAGGTTGTCAACCTGTAATTCCATGTTCTAGGTGCCTGCTTCAATCCATACAGAGCCTTCTTCAATTTACAAACATGATTTACCTTCTTGGGATCTTCATAGCCAGGTGGTTGTGACATGTAGGCTTCTTCAGATATCCATCCATTCAAGAATGCATTCTTCACATCCAATTGGTACATGTTCCAATTCTTGGATGCAGCTACACTCACCATAACTCTGATAGTTGGCATCTTAGCCACAGGAGAAAGTGTCTCCTCATAATCAATGCCTTGGGTTTGTGCAAAACCCTTGGCTACCAACCTAGCTTTATACCTGTTTATTGTACCATCTGAGTTCCTCTTGAGTTTGTAGATCCATCTGGATCCTATCACCTTCATGGAGTCCTTCTTGGGTACCAAGTCCCAAGTGTCACTCTCCTTGAGAGCCTCCATTTCTTCATCCATTGCTTCCTTCCATTCTGGTTTAGTGATTGCTTCTTCAAATGTACCTGGTTCTTCATTCAAGAGATCCTTTGCAAGATATACAGAATGCTTGGTTACAAGGGAGGTATCATACCCATACCTAATTCTTCTTTTCTCTCTGAGATCTCCTCATTGCTTGTGTTGAGGATTCTGGATTATCTTCTAGTTGCTTCATCTTCATCTTCCCTTTGGATTTCCAAGCCTTGAACTCTTCAATGTTGATGGTGTCTTCATCATCTGAGCTTGTGTCTTCTTTCTGAATTGGTTCTTGCTTGATAAGTTTGGGGAAGTCTTCTTCCATGTCATAAGGTAGACTAACTTTCCTGCACTCATTCTCATACCATGAGTCATTGTCATCAAAGATGACATCTCTGCTTACCTTGAAGCCTTTGTTTGAGGGGTTGTAGAATCTGTATCCCTTCTGATTCAAATCATAACCAATGAAGATACATTTTTCAGCTTTAGGGTCTAGCTTTCCCCTTACCTGTGAGGGAATATGCACATATGCAACACAACCAAAGATTTTGCAATGATCCAGAGATGGTCTCTTACCATGCCAAGCCTCATAGGGTGTCATTCCATCAAGTGTCTTTGATGGCAACCTGTTGATTAAATATGTGGCAGTAGATACACTCTCTGCCCAAAGATAATTTGGCAATTTCTTTTCATTTAGCATAGACCTAGCTGTCTCTACAATGAGTCTATTCCTCCTTTCTGCTACCCCATTTTGTTCAGGTGAGTACCTTGTAGTAATCTCCCTCTTGATGCCTCTTTCCTGCAAGAAATCTTCAAAATCATTGGAGAAGTATTCTCCACCACCATCTGGTCTTAGTTTCTTCAAATGTCTACCTGTTTGATTTTCAACTAGTGCAAGGTACCTCTTGAAACAATTAAATACTTCATCTTTATGTTTCATGAAATATAAGACAGTCCACCTGCTATAGTCATCAATGAAGGACACATAGTACCTTGATCCAGATATGGATGGCTCCTTGCTAGGTCCCCAAACATCTGTATGCACCAATTCCAGATAATCTTCATGCATAAAACCTTTCTTGGTATAGGGAAATCTGTGTGACTTACCAAATTGACAAGCCCCACACTTGTATATCATGTGTTGCTTGGATACATTAGGTATCCCAAGCACACATTGATCCCTGCTCATTTGTTTTATGGTCCTCTCTCCAATGTGACCTAATCTCTTGTGCCAAATCTCCAATTCTGATAGGGTTTGATCTTTATAGTTGTACAAAGCAATATTCTTAGTGTCTTCAAGTTCAAAGGTAAACAATCTACCTGATTCTTCTCCCTTGGCTATCCTTCTGAATCCATGTCTTGGATCCTCCACATATGCACCATGTTGAGTGAACCTGACCTGTAGACCTTTTTCCACAATCTGACCTACACTCATCAGATTCTTCGTGATTGTTGGAACATACAATACTCTGCTCAATAAATTCTGATTACCATCACTGGTTTTGACATTACCTACTTTAACAACTGAATGTTTAGTGTCATCACCTGTCTGTACTTGGTGCTTACCTTTGGGTTCTTCCAAATCAGAAAGTAATGCAACATTTCCAGCTACATGATTAGAGCAACCTGAATCAATATAGAATAAGTGATCATCATTGATACCTGACTTAGAAGTCATATTCATGATCAATAGGGAGTCATCTTGCTCCTCTGCATAATTTTTGTAGTCTTTCCTATTTCTGTATCCACCTTGATAGTTGCCATTGTGATTGTAATTGTTGTTATAATTATTGTTGTAGCCATGGTAGCCTTGAGATTGGTTGAATCTGCCTCTGCCTTGAAAGTATCCTCCTCTTTGGTGACCTCTTCCTCTTTGATTCTTGTAATTTTTGTAGCATTCATCTGTGGTATGAATAGACAAGCCACAAATATTGCATGGAGATTGGTTGTAGGGTCTCCCCCTACTTGACTTACCTCCTCTGCCTCTTCCTCTTGAAGATCTACCTCTCCCTGCATAGTTTGCTTGGGAGGTAGAGCCTTCTTCATCAACCTTTTTGCTTTTGCCCTTGTCTTTAGCCTTCTTATCAATATATAGGGCAGAGGGATTATTACCTTTTGATTGCTCTCCATTCTTTGTAAGCTTAGCTTAATGTGTGAAGAGTTGTCCAATCAGAGTTGTTAGATCAGGTGCGTGGATGTCCATGTATAAGTCCATTGCTGTGGTTAAGCTCTCCCACTTGTCATCTGCCTTTAGTCCATTGATCACTTTTCTGACTATTTGCTCTTCCTCAATCTCCTCTCCAACACTTGCAAGTTGGTCTGCAATGTCCTTGACTTTGGTAACAAAATCTGAGACAGATTGCTTTGATTGCTTCCTAAGAGTCGTAAACTCAACCCATAGCTGATTCTTTCTGGCCCTTGTGCTTGATGAAAAGTAAGTTGACAAGGTTTCCCAACTCTCTTGGGAAGTTTTGCAATTCCTTATTTGTGGTAGAAGGAAATCAGAAATAGAGTTTAGAAGATATGACCTTGCCAAGGCATCTTTTGCACACCATTGATTGAGTCTCTCTTGCTCTTCCTTGGTGGGTAGGCCTCTAGCTTTAAATGAGGGCAATTCCTCATCTCGTGATATGAATCCATACAAGCTCCTTCCTTGTAGATAGGTCTTCATCCTTAGAGACCAAGCTTGATAATTGTTCCTGTCTAATTTGTCAATGAAGGAAGGGAAACCATCACCCATGATTACCTTATTTGCTCTGATACCACTGTTGGGAGTGATGGTTGGATGCACTCAAAAGATTGAGTTGGTGCTGCTAGACCTGCTTCACACCTGCCCTCCTTTGACTCCAGATATGCTTAGTAGACTCCTTGAGCTTCCAAATGATACCAAGATATACTATATGTACTTTGGAAATGAGTTGAGTAATGATTTGATCAAGACAGACTACTTGTGACCATAAGATTCAAGAAAACTTGCTATTTCTGTAGTTACACCTGCTCAGTCTTCTACTCAGTATGACCAGCACACTTAAAATTGATCTAATTGCTTTTGGACATAATCAATTAGCTTAACAAGCTTTCATTTGCAAGTGGAATGAGAGGAAATGACAAACTACACTCTGAGAAATCAATTCAGCAAACTTAGGAACATCCCCGACATTTTAGGAACTGTACAGAGAAATACCAGAGATCACTTCGAGCGCAATTTCTCCCAGATGGTTGCTTCAATGACCTTCAAATTTTCTAGGCATATAGTATGCTTCAAGCTTGTTCCAATGTGCTTGGAATCATCCAATTTGGTTCAGTAGATCTTGAGATATGCCTCTTGGAAGTTGACAGAGTTGAAGCTACTCACTCAGAGAATAACAGAGATGATTGAATGTAAGTATATGTATTAGATCTATTGATTGTACATTCCCATTGGCATAGAATGTGATGCTCAATGGTACTCAGAGGTGTAGGCTATAGTGTAGCACTCACACACTCAAATATTGATGCAAGATTGCCTCGGGATCTGAGCTAAGTGGACAAGCTGACCCGCGACCTTTTTTCATAGCTTTTATAAGAGATGATTGGACATTTGAATTTGAAATTCAAATTGAAGTTCCCTAAAATCTCTCCACTAAACTTAGGGAGATATTCTCTCCATTACAACTTTCAAGTTTCCACGACTTTCTCAGGTAGGTGTGATTACATGAGTGGTTACAGTCATATTGACTTTTACAAGAGATAAGAAGGTAATAGTCTATAAGCATAGGTTCCTATGACTATTGCTTCATGTAGAGATATTCTTCAAAGGTTCCAAGCTTTATGTGTAGTCTTCAAGATTGGTATCCAAGCCAAGTGTTAAGGCTTGAATTACACCAACAGCTCCCCCTCAAGCCAAACACTTTGGCTCAAGTCTTCATCTCTAGTCTTCAATTACTTCCTGCAATCCAATCATGGATTTAAATCTGCATAGCTTGCTTCCATCCAGAGCTTTAGTAAGTAAATCTGCACATTGCATATTAGTAGACACATATGACAATTGAATATCTTTGCTAAGTAACTTCTCCCTCACATAGTGGTAATGAACCTCTATGTGTTTTGTCCTAGCATGATAAATTGGATTAGCTGCAAGGTGAAGAGAACTTGTGTTATCCCCAAAGATGACTGGTGGCCTTGTGTATAGGCCCAATTCTGAATATAAAAGCTTCAACCATATGGCTTCTTGTGTGGCATTTGCTAGCCCTCTATACTCTGCCTCAGTAGATGACAAAGCTACTGTGGGTTGTTTCTTGGATGACCAAGAAATTGGTTTATCACCTGCAAAACATATGTAACCAGATGTGCTTCTCCTGTCATCCTTGCAACCTGCCCAATCTGCATCTGAATATACCTTAATATCAATGTCTGATGAATAGGGAAAGTACAAACCATGATTTTGTGTTCCCTTTAGGTACTTTACTATCTTCTTTGCTGCCTCTAAATGAGGTACTCTCGGTTTGTGCATAAATTGGCTAAGTATACTAACACCATATGATATATCAATCCTGGTTAAGGTAGCATAATTTAGACTACCTACCATACTTTGGTATCCTGTAATATCTTGGAGTTCTTCTCCTTCATGAGCACTGAGTTTATGGTTGACCTCCATAGGAGTGCTTGAGACTTTAGCATCCTGCAACTTAAACTTCTTGACCATGTCCTCAATATACTTCTTCTGAGTAATAAAGATACCTGAATTTGTTTAGACCAATTCAAGTCCTAGGAAGTACTTCAATAATCCAAGATCATTGATCTTGAATTCCTTCATCATCTATCCTTTGATGTGTCTAATTCCCTGAACATCATTTCCTGTAATAATGATGTCATCAACATAGACACACAAGTATATTACCTCTGAATTGTTCCTTTTGATAAACAATGAAGTATCTGCTTTACTCATTATGAATCCTTGGTCTAGGAGATAGGTTGTCAACCTGTAATTCCATGCTCTAGGTGCCTGCTTCAATCCATACAGAGCCTTCTTCAATTTACAAACATGATTTACCTTCTTGGGATCTTCATAGCCACGTGGTTGTGACATGTAGACTTCTTCAGATATCCATCCATTCAAGAATGCATTCTTCACATCCAATTGGTACATGTTCCAATTCTTGGATGCAGCTACACTCACCATAACTCTGATAGTTGGCATCTTAGCCACAGGAGAAAGTGTCTCCTCATAATCAATGCCTTGGGTTTGTGCAGAACCCTTGGCTACCAACCTAGCTTTATACCTGTTTATTGTACCATCTGAGTTCCTCTTGAGTTTGTAGATCCATCTGGATCCTATCACCTTCATGGAGTCCTTCTTGGGTACCAAGTCCCACGTGTCACTCTCCTTGAGAGCCTCCATTTCTTCATCCATTGCTTCCTTCCTTCTGGTTTAGTGATTGCTTCTTCAAATGTACCTGGTTCTTCATTCAAGAGATCCTTTGCAAGATATACAGAATGCTTGGTTACAAGGGAGGTATCATACCCATACCTAATAGGTTTCTTCTTTTCTCTCTGAGATCTCCTCATTGCTTGTGTTGAGGATTCTGGATTATCTTCTAGTTGCTTCATCTTCATCTTCCCTTTGGATTTCCAAGCCTTGAACTCTTCAATGTTGATGGTGTCTTCATCATCTGAGCTTGTGTCTTCTTTGTGAATTGGTTCTTGCTTGGTAAGTTTGGGGAAGTCTTCTTCCATGTCATAAGGTAGACTAACTTTCCTGCACTCATTCTCATACCATGAGTCATTCTCATCAAAGATGACATCTCTGCTTACCTTGAAGCCTTTGTTTGAGGGGTTGTAGAATCTGTATCCCTTCTGATTCAAATCATAACCAATGAAGATACATTTTTCAGCTTTAGGGTCTAGCTTTCCCCTTACCTGTGAGGGAATATGCACATATGCAACACAACCAAAGATTTTGCAATGATCCAGAGATGGTCTCTTACCATGCCAAGCCTCATAGGGTGTCATTCCATCAAGTGTCTTTGATGGCAACCTGTTGATTGAATATGTGGCAGTAGATACACTCTCTGCCCAAAGATAATTTGGCAATTTCTTTTCATTTAGCATAGACCTAGCTGTCTCTACAATGAGTCTATTCCTCCTTTCTCCTACCCCATTTTGTTCAGGTGAGTACCTTGTAGTAATCTCCCTCTTGATGCCTCTTTCCTGCAAGAAATCTTCAAAATCATTGGAGAAGTATTCTCCACCACCATCTGATCTTAGTTTCTTCAAATGTCTACCTGTTTGATTTTCAACTAGTGCAAGGTACCTCTTGAAACAATTAAATACTTCATCTTTATGTTTCATGAAATATAAGACAGTCCACCTACTATAGTCATCAATGAAGGACACATAGTACCTTGATCCAGATATGGATGGCTCCTTGCTAGGTCCCCAAACATCTGTATGCACCAATTCCAGATAATCTTCATGCATAAAACCTTTCTTGGTATAGGGCAATCTGTGTGACTTACCAAATTGACAAGCCCCACACTTGTATATCATGTGTTGCTTGGATACATTAGGTATCCCAAGCACACATTGATCCCTGCTCATTTGTTTTATGGTCCTCTCTCCAATGTGACCTAATCTCTTGTGCCAAATCTCCAATTCTGATAGGGTTTGATCTTTATAGTTGTACAAAGCAATATTCTTAGTGTCTTCAAGTTCAAAGGTAAACAATCTACCTGATTTTTCTCCCTTGGCTATCCTTCTGAATCCATGTCTTGGATCCTCCACATATGCACCATGTTGAGTGAACCTGACCTGTAGACCTTTTTCCACAATCTGACCTACACTCATCAGATTCTTGGTGATTGTTGGAACATACAATACTCTGCTGAATAAATTCTGATTACCATCACTGGGTTTGACATTACCTACTTTAACAACTGAATGTTTAGTGTCATCACCTGTCTGTACTTGGTGCTTGCCTTTGGGTTCTTCCAAATCAGAAAGTAATGCAACATTTCCAGCTACATGATTAGAGCAACCTGAATCAATATAGAATAAGTGATCATCATTGATACCTGACTTAGAAGTCATATTCATGATCAATAGGGAGTCATCTTGCTCCTCTGCATAATTTTTGTAGTCTTTCCTATTTCTGTATCCACCTTGATAGTTGCCATTGTGATTGTAATTGTTGTTATAATTATTGTTGTAGCCATGGTAGCCTTGAGATTGGTTGAATCTGCCTCTGCCTTGAAAGTATCCTCCTCTTTGGTGACCTCTTCCTCTTTGATTCTTGTAATTTTTGTAGCATTCATCTGTGGTATGGTTAGACAAGCCACAAATATTGCATGGAGATTGGTTGTAGGGTCTCCCCCTACTTGACTTACCTCCTCTGCCTCTTCCTCTTGAAGATCTACCTCTCCCTGCATAGTTTGCTTGGGAGGTAGAGCCTTCTTCATCAACCTTTTTGCTTTTGCCCTTGTCTTTAGCCTTCTTATCAGTATATAGGGCAGAGGGATTATTACCTTTTGATTGCTCTCCATTCTTTGTAAGCTTAGCTTCATGTGTGAAGAGTTGTCCAATCAGAGTTGTTAGATCAGGTGCTTGGATGTCCATGTATAAGTCCATTGCTGTGGTAAAGCTCTCCCACTTGTCATCTGCCTTTAGTCCATTGATCACTTGTCTGACTATTTGCTCTTCCTCAATCTCCTCTCCAACACTTGCAAGTTGGTCTGCAATGTCCTTGACTTTGGTAACAAAATCTGAGACAGATTGCTTTGATTGCTTCCTAAGAGTCGTAAACTCAACCCATAGCTGATTCTTTCTGGCCCTTGTGCTTGATGAAAAGTAAGTTGACAAGGTTTCCCAAGTCTCTTGGGAAGTTTTGCAATTCCTTATATGTGGTAGAAGGAAATCAGAAATAGAGTTTAGAAGATATGACCTTGCCAAGGCATCTTTTGCACACCATTGATTGAGTCTCTCTTGCTCTTCCTTGGTGGGTAGGCCTCTAGCTTTAAATGAGGGCAATTCCTCATCTCCTGATATGAATCCATACAAGCTCCTTCCTTGTAGATAGGTCTTCATCCTTAGAGACCAAGCTTGATAATTGTTCCTGCCTAATTTGTCAATGAAGGAAACCATCACCCATGATTACCTTATTTGCTCTGATACCACTGTTGGGAGTGATGGTTGGATGCACTCAAAAGATTGAGTTGGTGCTGCTAGACCTGCTTCACACCTGCCCTCCTTTGACTCCAGATATGCTTAGTAGACTCCTTGAGCTTCCAAATGATACCAAGATATACTATATGTACTTTGGAAATGAGTTGAGTAATGATTTGATCAAGACAGACTACTTGTGACCATAAGATTCAAGAAAACTTGCTATTTCTGTAGTTACACCTGCTCAGTCTTCTACTCAGTATGACCAGCACACTTAAAATTGATCTAATTGCTTTTGGACATAATCAATTAGCTTAACAAGCTTTCATTTGCAAGTGGAATGAGAGGAAATGACAAACTACACTCTGAGAAATCAATTTAGCAAACTTAGGAACATCCCCGACATTTTAGGAACTGTACAGAGAAATACCAGAGATCACTTCGAGCGCAATTTCTCCCAGATGGTTGATTCAATGACCTTCAAATTTTCTAGGCATATAGTATGCTTCAAGCGTGTTCCAATGTGCTTGGAATCATCCAATTTGGTTCAGTAGATCTTGAGATATGCCTCTTGGAAGTTGACAGAGTTGAAGCTACTCACTCAGAGAATAACAGAGATGATTGAATGTAAGTATATGTATTAGATCTATTGATTGTACATTCCCATTGGCATAGAATGTGATGCTCAATGGTACTTAGAGGTGTAGGCTATAGTGTAGCACTCACACACTCAAATATTGATGCAAGATTGCCTCGGGATCTGAGCTAAGTGGACAAGCTGACCCGCGACCTTTTTTCATAGCTTTTATAAGAGATGATTGGACATTTGAATTTGAAATTCAAATTGAAGTTCCCTAAAATCTCTCCACTAAACTTAGGGAGATATTCTCTCCATTACAACTTTCAAGTTTCCACGACTTTCTCAGGTAGGTGTGATTACATGAGTGGTTAAAGTCATATTGACTTTTACAAGAGATAAAAAGGTAATAGTCTATAAGCATAGGTTCCTATGACTATTGCTTCATGTAGAGATATTCTTCAAAGGTTCCAAGCTTTATGTGTAGTCTTCAAGATTGGTATCGAAGCCAAGTGTTAAGGCTTGAATTACACCAACACAGAGGCACAAAAGACGCGGAAGCATGTAAAGACAGAGTAGGGAGCCAACCGAATCTTTTTTTCAAAGAATTATGTTTTAAAATACTTTTCAAAAACCTCCAAGAGTGATTTTTATCACTATTGTAACATATGTAATATAGAAAAACCCTTTTCTTAATTTCTTGCTCCATTTTGTGCAAGCCGAGGAGTCCTCAATCTTGAGGAGCTTAGGTAGAATGAGCGTATCAATTTTGGTTATTTTTAGACACCGTTCACCCTCTCAAATAGCGCATAGGACCTATTTTTTAACTATGCCGGTCACTAGATGTGAAACCGGTCAAAACTAGTCTAGAAACTATAAAAAGAGCTAGAGAGCTCATTTTTGAGGTTAGCTTGTGTGAGTAGAGAAGAGCTTAGAGCTATTTTGAGCTTGTAAGAGTGTTCTTGAGTAATAGAGTTGATTTCTCACCTTCCATTGTGTCTTGCTTGTCTCTTCTTAGTGTGTGTGTGTATGTGTGTGTGCATCTCTATGCTTCTCACCTTCACTCTCACTTCATCTCACATTCACGATCTACATATCACTCCTTTCTCTTCCGCGGATTGACATTAAGGAGGTGGAGCTTCTTGACGTGGTTCTCACCATTGTGCTAGAGCAACACAAGCTAACCTCAAAAATGAGCTCTCTAGCTCTTTTTATAGATTCTAGACTAGTTTTGACCGGTTTCACATCTAGTGACCGGCATAGTTAAAAAATAGGTCCTAGATGCTATTTGAAAGGGTAAACGGTGTCTAAAAATAACCAAAATTGGTACGCTCATTCTTCCTAAGCTCCTCAAACTCGAGGACTCCTTGGCTTGCACAAAATGGAGCTATAATTTTCAAAAAGGATTTTTCTATATTACATATGTTACAAAAGTGATGAAAATCAATGTTGGAGGTTTTGAAGAGTATTTATAAAATATAATTCTTTAAAAAATGGTTCGACTGACTCTCTGCTCTGTCTTTACATGCTTCCGCATCTTCTATGCCTCTGGCTACTGCCAACACCCCCCTCCCTCTCGCTTTTGTTGTCCGCGACAGAACCTTGTTGTGAGGTCTGTCGAATATAGTTATGGAGTAGTTCCTGAGCGAGGGTGTGTTCTGATATGTGAATTCCTCGGGCTAGATTTGCCTTGAGTTTCTCCCAATCAATGGGTTGCGGTTCATCGGATGGTGGGAGTTGATAATGCGTGGAATATACCATCTATTCACAGGCAAATAATTGCAAGAGGTGTGTAGGCCTGCTGATGAACACTTCTGAATGGTATTCCCAAAAAGCAGTTGTGAACATTTCTTCGAAGGTTTGCTTGTAGCACGCCGGTAGGTATTTAATTCTGCAATGCTAGGCGTAACATACCCGTAGCGATGGCGTTGTACTCATATCATATGCAAGATCTAGATTGCCATGCTCGAAGCCCAGGGTGTTTACATGAGGTGCCTTAACACGATGGAAGACTTTGAAAACCATCTGCATCATGTCAAATATCTTGACAGTCATGTGCGCTGCTATATCGTCCATATGTTTTAATCGAAGTAGCCAGTGACGAATCGTGGCCATCATGTATCCAACTGTTGGTGGTCCTATGGGTGGCCTGAAATATGGATAATTTAGCCAATCCAGGCATTGCTTATTGTTCTATACTTTAATGGCAAATGCCTTCCAGGAGCGACGATGTGGCACTGGTCCCCAACATGAGTTGTATTTTAAGTGTAGAGGTGCCTTTACCCAAGTACTCATCATCTCTGGATAATTCTGTAAGAGATCCTTGTGCCAATCGGGTTGATGGATCTCTCCTTGCTACGCATCTAGTGGCAAGTCCTCAGGCTCAAATTGAGTTGCGTGGGAGGGCTTCTTGCCTGTTTCTTTCTCTATGGCCAACTGATATTCCGCCATTAACATAAAATATGGTTTGTACTGTAACTCATGCCCAGATATGTATCTGCGAGGGGCCAAATGAGCAAAGTAGGGGGACTGTAAAATGCGCTCTTCAATCATTGCCATTGCGTGTAACTGCGCCTCTACCCTTGCTCAGTGGGTTGTTCCAAGTTCCTCAATCGTCTTCATCCATGCGGGAGTTGGAAGTTTGAAAGTCGTCTGGCCTTCGGCCGTGACGCGTCCGCCTGGGATGGGTTGGGTTCATACACTTCTTCAAAAGTTTCTTCCACTGGAATGGTTACTGTTTCCTCTTCCGCTGGGAGTTCCAGTGGGGAGTCTGGTCTGGGTGGTGCTTCATATACTGCTATCCATGATTGAAGAGTAGATACCTGGGCCCATAAAGCATTGAGTTCCTCTAAGATCTTAGGAGAAGGGTTCGCAGGAGCTGGTAGTCCTTGTTGTATTGGTGCTCTTAGCTGGAGTAGTTTATGATCTTCTTTCAGCTTTTGATATTCCTCGTTCATGCTGTCGTACTCCTCTAACAATCTGACATGATCATCTAGCAACATTCTCATAAATTTTGAGGGCATGGCTTTAAAACGACTGGGGCTTAATGGTTGGTCTGGCTGATCCAGAGCAGCTTCTAAATTCTCTCGGTTTTGTTCTTGTAAGCGTTGGTTCTCTTCTTTCGCTATTGCCAAGTGTCGTCTGAGTAAGCCCATGTTCCTAGTGAGCATTGCATTACAAATTGTCTAGGCCCTCAAAAAATTGTCTATGTCACTGATGGCTTCTTTGGTCTTTTCTTCACTCTCTAATTCCAGTTTATGATAAGCCTCTCGTAGCTCTTGGTAGCGGGTATTTAGTGAGGCATTTTCGATGGTCAATGAATTGAGCTGCAACTGTAAATGAGTGGTTGTCTTTTGTAGCGTCTGATAGTTAGTTCCAAGAGATGCAAACTCATCTCTTACTTGAGTCATGTAGGTGAACATCTGTCGGAATGCAGTATCTACAGTGGGTGATAATATTAATGGTTTGCTAAATGAAGATGCAGTGGGTGTAGATGCAAAGGGAATGGGGAATGGGGGTGGGAATGTGGATGCCGTGGTGATTGTGGAAAAAAGTGAAGTTCCCAAATATGGTTGTGCCATGAATGAAGTGAGTGGTGGTGCGATGGGCGGTGATATATCCATGTCGCTGGACGTGGTGTCAAGTGCAGTAAGTGTGAATAGTGGAGTGATCGTGGGTGCGTGTGTGGGTGTAAATACAGGATTTACAAAAATTGAAGAGTAATTTATATAGGGGGTCTCTTGTATGCCTTGGTGGAAAGGGGAAAGAGGAATTACAGTGGGTCGGGGAGATGAGACTGGGGAGACGGTTAATGGAGGTGGGAATGGAAAAAGGTGTCTTGGAGGTGTGGGGAAGGATAGAGGGAGAAATGGATTGGATAGAAAGGTAGATGTCCTAGGTGGAAGGCTA
The DNA here is from genome assembly GCA_020310875.1 of Ceratopteris richardii. Taxonomy (NCBI): domain Eukaryota; kingdom Viridiplantae; phylum Streptophyta; class Polypodiopsida; order Polypodiales; family Pteridaceae; genus Ceratopteris; species Ceratopteris richardii. The sequence goes on along the minus strand of CM035414.1, from coordinate 25,531,597 downwards.
GGTTGGGTGGGTGTGGACATGGTGAGAGGAATGGATGTTACAAGGGCTTCTGCTACTTCACCGTGGAAGGAAGTGGATGTTCTGGGAGAAGGAGGGTGTATGGGGGAGATTGGATGGATGGCAGGTGAAGGAGGAGCGGTTGGAGTGGTGGGTACTTCGGTTACAGTGGTGGTATGTACAGTAGTAGTGTGGGGTGGGGAGTCGATGATAATGGTGTCTTCTGCCAATGAGCCTTCGGGGATGAGACGCGCTTCTCATGCCTATTGGGATGATTGAGCACCTCTCGGTTCTGAAATGTATTCCCCCGGTTTGGATAAGAGTCGCACTCATCGGGGGTCAAATTACGGTAACAGTTTCCTATGCAAATATCTTAAGGCTTTGTTAGATCCCACTGATTTGACAAGTTCCCTGAAGCCTTTAATGTATACCTCTTCGAAACCACCTGAGACAAGTTCTTGTTCTATGAGTGCTTGGCTCTCTTCTTCAGATAACTTCTTACGTGCCCAAACTTTTTCCATAGTACGATACAACTTTTTGATGGCAAGCGTATAAGCGACTGCTTCAAAGGTTTCATCTTCATGCGTATTGGTATCACCCTGGGTGTCCGTTTGCTGTCCTTGTTCATATGTTTGTACATGCTCTTGGGATTCATGAGTGCCCTGGCTGGCTTCATCATCACCTTCATCATCATCTGTCTCTGTTCTTTCGTCCTCGGAACTAGACACTACTTGTCCTTGTGGTTGGTTCGGGGGAGTGGTCGGATAGCTTGGCCGTTCGTATTCTTGGGAGAAGATCTGGCCTTCAGACAACTGAAATTCATTGGAGAAAGCATCTGGCATTTTGAAATCGAATGTTGTATCTATGGGTTCCGCTTCCATGTTGGGTATCGGAAAAGAAAAAGCTTCCGCACCGATAGTGGTGGGAACTTCTGCTGCTGTGGTGGGGGGCCCTAGGGTTGTGGCTGCTTGAGGAGCAACTGTACTGGTAGTGCCCTCCGTAACAATAGGTCATGATAAGCGTATGCGAATAGGTTGTACAGTTGTAGGGGCCTCTATCGGAGACTGTTCAGGAGATGGTTGAGGTGACGGTGATTCGGGAACCTGGAGGCATGGGATAGTACCTCTCATACGCTTTCCTGCTCGTCCTTTGCTAGCCTTCCTAGCTTTCTTTGTTGTTCCTTTCAATGCTTTCAACTCCTCACTCGTCATTGCATGCTCGATTGGCAAGTCATATGCCAAGCACATATTTACAATCCTCGTAAGAGCGCAACATCCATTGATGACCTTCTTTCTTTCCCATCTATGTTGTGCTAAGTATAGCTGATCAATGATCGAGCTTGCTAGATCAACTATCTCGGGTCCAGTACATGCTAAATATAGCCCAAACCAGATACGCTTGTGGGGCATGGTAAATCGATCCTGAGCTGGGAAAGCAAAGTGCTGCATGCATATCCTCAAAGGTTTGGAGAGCTCAGGTGTGATTGCTAAAATATCTTCCCACTTAGTAACATCCCCACGTTTCATAGGCTCGGGAATTAGCCTTTCGCGCTCTTTCGGCGTGTGGGTTCCATGTATCTTGATGGCCACTCTAATCAAATCTTTTGTCAAATGAAAGCTTTTGAATGGGGGTTCATTCACCAAGGATGGCAAAACAAACGTGTCTGGTAGATCCTTGTTCTCAAAAGCTGTCAAAGTGGTGACTAAGTAATAGCATCTGTAGAAGTCTCGTTTAGGAAAAGGGTCACTGAAATACTCTGTGAAGCCTGCTCTTGCCCAAACATGCGTTAGGTCTTCTGTGTTCTGTAGTCCTTCGAACTCTCTTCAGAAAATCTGGTACTTGGCGCAAGTACGGGTATCAAACGCCAAATTGGCCTCAAAGATAAAATCTCCGTCTGCCAACGATCCTGCTAAACCTTGAAACCAATGTGAGTTACGATGAATCTTTTCAGTATATCCCCTAGGAGGATCATCAATGGGCATCGGTCCTGGAAATCCTTGGAATTCTGGTGGTTGAGCTGTGGGATGTGGTTCCACGAGTAGTTCTCCAATATTGGCCATGGGTGCACTAGGGCTTGCTTCAGATGGTCCTTCTGCCTACATGATGAATGATGCGAGTGTGTAGCAGATCTGTTACAAAATATTAACACATTAGTATGGAAATAAATCATGATCCCATTAAAGTGAAACTGCCATCCCTTTCCATAACTGATGTGTAACCCGTGTAGCCAAGTGTTGTGATGTGGTTTATGGAATGATTGTTGCAAACTAATGCAGGTCTCTAGACACCTACATGCTTCAGATAATGCATACATTTCTTGATGAGACGTTATTACAAGTGGTGTTGGGTTAGAGTGTGTGGATTTGTACAAGGTTCAGTCGTGAATGAGTTATTATTGAGAAAAATGAGGAGCTGAGCTTAAACACACTCTCAAAGAATATATGAGATGAGATATGAGAGACAAATAAGTGAGCAATCCTTAAATCAACAAGAATACAAAGTTCAGTAGTAGAAGCTAACTCAAGCTCAAAACTACTTGAAAAGAACAAAGCTAATAACACTATCAAATGAGCTCAATGATACAAATGAACCCAATGTATAATGGTCAAGAGTGTGTGGTATACACCACTCCACTTCAGTCCGTAGGATGCACTCCACAACCATAAGAAATGAGTCAACTGTCTCTCAACTCCAGCCCTCTGTCTGTCTGTCAAAAATGCTCAAAAGCCTCTGTTTAAATAGGCATAACTCTCTAATGCGTGGGAGTTTCGTGAAACTGTTTTAGATGGAGATTCTCCATGATATGGATAACAACTTTGCTGAAGAAACCATTTTGAGATGACGCATGTAGCTCAAGATACAAGCTTCCAAAGTTGGCCTACTGGCCGTTTTCAGCAATCTGCCAATTCTCTACCTACCAACTTGCGACCAGCATAACTTCAGTTTGGAGATGAATTTGCGGGAGATTTTTGGTGATCTAATACCTTATATTATGGAGAACATTTCAGCTTTTGAATCAACCAAAAAAGATGCACGGTCAGCGAGATATGATCCGTGCAAAACAGCCTTCAGAAAAGGTGTGTTGTTGTCCTGAAATTTTTCCTAAATCATAGGAACACTTTTCCAACTTGGCATTGACTTCAAATATGTTTTATTCACGACTATGGCTGATGTGGAAAACATAATAAATCACTCTAAGAGTATAATGAGCCTTAATAAAGAGTTCAACCAATAATAATACTTTGAAGAGATGATGTGGACTTGCATATTCCAACACCTTCCCTCAAGTCCAACATCTTCAAAATGATAAGAACCTGAAATAAAATGCTTGCTGAAGGCATATGAAGATGAGCCTTCCCTTATTTGTTGAAGATGCATGATGAGCCTTCCCTTACTCATGACTTCCTTCCCTTAAGGGAAGCTCCATCATGCCAAGTGATGATCTATGCTTGATGAACAACTCCTTGCCGAGAGCTTTAGTGAAGAGGTCAGCCACATTTTCCTTTGTGTTGCAATGGTGTAAGATGATATAACCACTTTGTATCTTCTCCCTGATGAAGTGCTCCCTCACTTCAATGTGCTTTGTTCGTTGATGCATGACTGGATTCTTTGCCAGAGATTCAGCTGAGACATTATCACAATGAATGGTGGTAGGTTGGTTTTCTCCGAAACCAATCTCATCCAAGTATCTTCTCAGCCAAATAGCTTCACAAGCTGAGGTTGTGAGAGCTTTGTATTCAGCTTCTGTAGAGGATAAGCTGATCATACTTTGCTTTTTGGAACTCCATGAAATAGCTCCATTACCTAGGAAGAAGGCATTTCCACTTACGCTCTTTCGATCAACCAAGTTTGCTGCATAATCTGAATCAATAAATCCATGAAGATTCAATGTATCTCCTCCATAGAGAATTCCAAGTGAAGAAGTACCTTTCAAATATCTTAGTATCCTCTTGGCTGAATTCCAATGAGATACTTTGGGAGCTTGTAGATATTTGGAGAGAGAGTTCACTGCAAAACAAATATCAGGTCTTGTGATGGTCAAATAGAGGAGAGATCCTATGAGTTGTCTATATAGTGTTTCATCATATGGAACACCATTCTTGTCCTTCGTGAGTTTGAGAGTTGACTCCATAGGTGTAGAGACCGGCTTAGAGTGAGACATCTCAAACCTATCAAGAATGGAAAAAAGGTACTTTTGTTGAGAGATAAATATATCTCCCTTCTCTAGTCGAGAGACTTCGACCAAGAATGTAGTGTAAGTCACCAAGATCCTTCATTTCAAACTCTTTAGAGAGTTTTCTTTGAACATCTTCAATCATTGCTTCATTGCTTCCTGTCAACATGAGATCATCCACATATAGAAGAACAATAACAATATCTTTTCCCTTGACTTTATAATACAAACTATGATCAGCATTGCTTCTTTGAAAGCCTTGAGGGCAAAGATGCTCGTCAATCCTTGCATACCAAGCTCGGGGAGCTTGCTTCAAACCATACAAACTTTTGAGAAGTTTGCATACCATGTGCTCTTTACCTTTGACAATGTATCCTTCTGGTTGTTGCATGTAGACTTCTTCCTCAAGTATGCCATTGAGGAAGGCATTGACATCCATTTGCTTCACCTTCCACTTGAATATGGAGGTAAGGGAAAGTAATAACCTAACTGAACTCATCTTTGCTACTGGATCATATGTTTCGTCATAATCCAATCCATATTGTTGAGAATATCCTTTAGCTACTAACCTTGCTTTGTGTCTATCTATCTTCCCTTCCTTGTTGAATTTCAGCTTGTAGATCCATTTGCATCCGGTTGCTTTCTTGTTGGGAGGTAATGGACATAACTCCCATGTCCCATTTTGATGAAGAGCAGCCATCTCTTTGTCCATAGCTTTTTGCCATTCTTTTTGAGTACTAGCAGCCTTGTATGTTGACGGTTTGTCATGTTGTAAAATAGAGCTAAGCAAAGCAACATTACTTTGCTCAAAACTTGAGGAATTACCTCTTTGATATGTAAGTCTTTGAGGTTGTGTTCTGATCCTTGAAGACCTCTAAGAGTTGCACGGTGATCTTCATCTTCTTCCTCTAATTCTTCAATGGTTTCCTCATGTGTAGAAGAGGGAACTTCAACTTTAACTGTTGTTGAAGAGCCTTTATCCAGATCTGAAATTGATGTTGAACTGAAGCTTGCATTCTCATCAAAAATCACATCCCTTGATAGGAATGTCTCCTTCTTACACGGATCATAAAGTTTGTAAGCTTTACTTACATCACTATATCCAACAAAGATGCATTTCCTTGACTTGTCATCCAGCTTCTTCCTCTTTTCATCTGGAATGTGAGAAAATGCGAGGCAACCAAAAACTCTTAAATGATGTACCTTAGGCTTGATGTTGTGAAGAGTTTCATAGGGGGTAATGCCCTTCAAGACTTTGGTAGGAGACCTATTCATCAAATAGCATGAAGTGTTGATTGCTTCAGCCCAAAAGATGTTGCTCAGACCTTTGTCTTTGAGCATGCATCTTGCTGCTTCAAATAATGTCCTATTCTTCCTCTCTGCCACTCCATTTTGTTGTGGGGTGTAGCTGCAAGTAAGTTCGAATGCCATTCTCAAGTAGATAATGGCTGAAATCCTTCAACAAGAATTCTCCTCCATTGTCAGACCGTAGAGTCTTTAGTCTTCGTCCTGTCATCTTTTCCACCATAGCATGAAAGTGTTTGAAAATCTGAAATACATCAGCCTTGGACTTCATAAAATAAACCCAAGTATATCTAGAGAAATCATTCGTGAAGGTAACAAAATAAATATTCCCTCCAAGTGAGGGAGTGTGGGCTGAATCACATACATCAGCATGCACCACATCAAGTATATCATGTGCCCTTGAGCTGCTCTTTGAGAACTTACTCCTAGCATGCTTTCCAAGGCAGCACACTTCACACACTTTTCCAATCCTTTGTTAGGCTGGAATTCCAATGACCATGCCTTTCTCCTTTAGCATACACATACTATTGACGTTCAAGTGACCATACCTCTTGTGCCATAACTCGGTAGGCATAATGGGGGCTGCTTTGTCATTTCCCATTGCTGAAAATGCTGAGACTTCTCCTTCTAACTTGAAAAGCTTTCCTTGCTTTCTTCCTCTAGCAACCACTTTGTAGGAATTCTTTGGATCTTTAATGAGGCATTGCTGGCCTTCAAACTCTATTTTGAGTCCCTTCTCAGTCATAGCTCTAGCTGAAAGTAGATTCTTGGTAAGCGATGGTACCAACAGAACATTACCGAGTGTCTTTTTCTCTCCCGTTCCCAATCGAATGGTTATGTCACCTTTCCCTGCAATGGAATTTGGAGTACTATCTACTGTAAAGATAGTACCATTATGAGAATCATCAATATTAGAAAAGTATTGAGCATGAGAAGTCATATGAGAACTGGCTTCGCTATCGATCCACCATGGTTCCTCTTTGGGATCATGTCTATGGGCTGCTATCTCTTCTAATGATACAAGTGAAGAATCTTCTTCAAAATGAGTGGACTCATTTCCACCTTCTCCATCCGTGTAGTAGGCTGATCTTCCTCTCCCATTATCTTGATTACTCCTGCAATCTTTAGCAAAATGGCCATACCTAGAGCAATTGTAACATTGGATAGAGTAATATCTACCTCTATCTTCTCCTCTTCCTCTACCTCCTGAGGAAGGATGTCCTCTTTCTTGGAAAGATTGATTACCTTCATGATCTTGTCGATCTTGGTTGTGAGTGGGCTGATGCCACCCTCTTCCTCTTTGTGTGTTGAATCTTCCTCTTCCCCTTGATGAGAAGAGTGCTTTGTCATTTGATGTTGATGCCTTTCCTCCATCATGTATTGACTTCATTGCAGCTTGCCTTTGATCTTCATCTCTGAAAATTTGTTCCATCTCCTCAAGAGATGGCTTCTCCCTCAAGATGATGAGGCCTTGAACTAAGACTTCATATCCATCTCCCAATCCATGGATGATGATTGTAGAGAGCTCGTTGTCAGACATCTTATCTCCAACAGCCACTAGTTGTTGATGTAGATCCTTGACTCTCTTGATGAAGCTTGAAGCATCCTCTCCTTGCTTCCTCGTACAATTGGTAAGTTCAGCCCTCAATGCCACTTGCCTCGAGGTGCTCCTGGACTCGTAGATATTCTTCAATGTCTCCCATGCCTTCTTGGGAGTCTTCACATCAAGGAGATAGGCTGAGAATGTCATCTTTGACACTCAACCTTATCATATGAACTGCGAATATGGCCTTCTTATCCCATTTGGACAATTCTTCTTCACTTCCAGTCGGTCTGTCCATCGAAATTAAATCCCAACAATCTTGAAAGAAAAGTAAGGACTCCATCTTTACCTTCCATGTAGCATAGTTGTTGCCATTGAGCTTCTCAACTCCTTCTAAGTGTAGGTTCTGGAGACTTGGTGCCATCTTCAACTGCAACAAGTTGAATCGAGACTCTTCCCTTTACTCAAATATGCTCACACTAGGCACTTCTAACCTAGGTGCTCTGATACCATGAGAAAAATGAGGAGCTGAGCTTAAACACACTCTCAAAGAATATATGAGATGAGATATGTGAGACAAATAAGTGAGCAATCCTTAAATCAACAAGAATACAAAGTTCAGTAGTAGAAGCTAACTCAAGCTCAAAACTACTTGAAAAGAACAAAGCTAATAACACTATCAAATGAGCTCAATGATACAAATGAACCCAATGTATAATGGTCAAGAGTGTGTGGTATACACCACTCCACTTCAGTCCGTAGGATGCACTCCACAACCACAAGAAATGAGTCAACTGTCTCTCAACTCCAGCCCTCTGTCTGTCTGTCGAAAATGCTCAAAAGCCTCTGTTTAAATAGGCATAACTCTCTAATGCGTGGGAGTTTCGTGAAACTATTTTAGATGGAGATTCTTCATGATATGAAAAACAACTTTGCTGAAGAAAGCATTTTGAGATGATGCACGTAGCTCAAGATACAAGCTTCCAAAGTTGGCCTACTGGCCGTTTTCAGCAATCTGCCAATTCTCTACCTACCAACTTGCGACCAGCATAACTTGAGTTTGGAAATGAATTTGCGGGAGATTTTTGGTGAGCTGATACTTGATATTATGGAGAACATTTCAGCTTTTGAATCAACCAAAAAGGATGCAGGGTCAGCGAGATATGATCCGTGCAAAACAGCCTTCAGAAAAGGTGTGTTGCTGTCCTGAAATTTTTCCTAAATCATAGGAACACTTTTCCAACTTGGCATTGACTTCAAATATGCTTTATTCACGATTATGGCTGATGTGGAAAACATAATAAATCACTCTAAGAATATAATGAGCCTTAATAAAGAGTTCAACCAATAATAATACTTTGTGTTGGTGCATTTTACCCGAGCCTACATGCTTGATATGCTTGATATTAGTCTCATTTGTAAGTCACATGTGTAGTCACGTGAACACCTCTTGTAAAAGAGTTCACTTTATCTCTTAAATTGAAAAAAGAAAAAAGGAAGAGTATAGCTTACCTCATCCATGATGTAAAAGAAAAGTCGTGGCCCTATCTACCTAAAATCACGAATTTTGGAGCTGAGGGAATATCTCCTAACTTTGGGGATCACTTTTAGGTGGAGCCATTCGAATTTGAATTCAAAACTCCCTCCAAGAATAGCTATAAAAGGAGCAAGAAGGAAGAGGCGATTAGCAAGCCTTCTACGTGACCACCTGATGTCATTTTGTAGAGATTGAAGAGCTTACTCCTATTGTGCAAAGATTCATTGCCAATGTGGTTGTAATCATATGTGAATCTATACATTTATCATCATCTACTTCTCTGTTTTGTTCTTTGCTATACTCACTCAGAGCAGTAACTTCAGAAGCTCATATCTCGAGTTCTACTCAACCTTTTTCAGTGATTTAACTTGCGTCTACTCCCATTGTGCAAAGATTCATTGCCAATGTGGTTGTAATCATATGTGAATCTATACATTTATCATCATCTACTTCTCTGTTTTGTTCTCTGCTATACTCACTCAGAGCAGTAACTTCATAAGCTCATATCTCGAGTTCTACTCAACCTTTTTCAGTGATTTAACTTGCGTTGAATAGCTTGTATTGTCTACTTTGTGACATAAATTTTCAAGGTCATTGGATTTATACTTTTGGAGATATCTGCATTTTACTGCTTACTGGTCTATCTCTGCAGAGCCCCGAGAATTGTGGGGAGGTTCCAGAAATTGTTGAAACTTGTTCTCAGTGCTCAGTCCATCATTTGAAGTGTTTTAACTTGGATTGGGAAGCTTGCTAAGTCTATTTGCTATGCCCAAAAGGAATTTTTCTAATTCCTTCCAGGTTGAGAGCACTGTTCATTTTTTCCAGCAGGTGTATGTCCAAAAATAGCAAGTTTTGGGAGCTAGTCATTTCGCAACTAGTCTGTCTTGACTTAAACTTTTGGGATACATGTTCCAAAGTACTTGGCTGATATTTTGGTGGATTTAGGAAGCTCAAAGGGTCTACTAATCAACTCTGAAGTCTCAGTTGGCTGGTGTGAAGCTGGTTGTAGCAGCACCTACTCATCTTTGGATTGCATGCACCATCTCTCTTCACAGTGGTATCAGAGCATAGTCAAGCAACATGGGAGATGGATTTCCATCAACAATTGACAAATTGGATCGAAACAACTACCCCGCATGGTCTCTAAGGATGGAGGCTTACCTTCAAGGGAGGAATCTATATGGATTCATATCCGGAGATGAAGCAATGCCAACCATGAGGAACAAAGGGCAACCATCACATGAAAAAGTGGAAGGACTTTCGAATTGGTGTTCGAAGGATGCACTCGCAAGGTCCTATATTCTAAACTCAATCTCTGATTTTCTTTTACCTCATGTCAAGGGATGCAAGACATCAAGAGAAACCTGGAATGCACTTGCTTCTTTCTTCTCTTCCAACACTCGAGCAAGGAAGAACCAATTGTGGATGGAGTTCACAACAATGAAGAAAAGCCCGAAGCAAAATGTGACTGATTATGTCACAAAAATGAAGGAGATTTCCGACCAACTTGGAAGCATTGGAGAGGTAATCGAAGAGGAGCAAATCATAAGACAAATCATGAATGGAATCAAAGCAGACGACAAGTGGGAGTCATTCACAACAGCCATGGATTTATACATGGATATGCATGTACCCGACCTCAACACACTCATGGGCCAACTCTTCACTCATGAAGCAAAGATTAGCAAAGGTGGTGAGTCCTCAAGAGGTAATCAAACTTCTACCTTATATTCTGATAAAGCTAAGGTCAAGGACAAGTCAAAGAATAGGAAGAATGAAGATGAAGGAAGCTCTTTCCAAGCAAACTTTGCAGGTAGAGGAAGATTTAGAGGAAGAGGCAGAGGTGGAAAGCAAGGCAGGGGGAGATTCCAATCATCTCAACCTTGCAACATATGTGGCTTATCTAACCATACTACTGAAGAATGTTTCAGGAATCCAAGGAACTCAAGAGGAAGAGGATTCAATAGAGGTGGCTATGGATCAAATAGAGGCAGGTACAATGGAGGCTACAACAACAACAACTACTACTACAACAATTACAACAACAACAACAACTATCAAAGTGGCCATAGAGGAAGAAGAGATTACAATAACTATGCAGAGGACCAAAGTCAAGAAGATTCATTATTGATTATGAATCTATCAACAAAGAAGGGTAAGGATGATGATCACATATTTTACATTGATTCGGGATGCTCCAACCATGTAGCAGGAAATGTGGCTTTACTTTCTGATTTGGAAGATCCTCATAACAAGCATGAAGTGCAGAAAGAAGATGATACAAAGCACTCAGTGGAGAAGATAGGTAATGTGAAGACATCAGATGGGAATATGAACCTCTTAAGCAAAGTCTTGTATGTCCCTAGAATTACCAAAAAATTAATAAGTGTTGGACAGATTGTTGAAAAAGGATTGCAGGTTAGATTCAATCGATTTGGAGCATATGTTGAAGACCCAAGGCAAGGATTTCGAAGGATTGCCAAAGGAGAAAAGACAAGAAGGCTTTTCACTTTTGAAGTGGAAGATACAAAGAACATAGCTTTGTTTAGCTATGGATCTCAAACTCTAACAGAGTTGGAGATATGGCACAAAAGGCTTGCTCACATTGGTGAGAGGACACTCAAACAGATTTGCAGGAACCAAAGTGTACTTGGTTTGCCTAATATCACAAGGCAACACATGATTTATAAGTGTGAAGCTTGTCAACTCGGCAAGGCTCATAGACAACCTTTCAATAAGAAAGGATATATGTATCAAAATCCTTTGGATCTAGTACACACGGATGTGTGGGGTCCAAGTAAGGAGCCATCTATATCAGGCTCAAGATATTATGTGTCTTTCATAGATGATTGTAGTAGGTGGACCATTCTGTTTTTCATGAAGCACAAGGATGAAGTGTTTAATTGCTTTAAGAAGTATATTGCTCTTGTTGAAAACCAAACAGGTAGGACTTTGAAACGACTCAGATCAGATAGTGGAGGAGAATACTTCTCTTCTGAATTTGATGCCTTCTTGCATGAAAGAGGCATTAAAAGGGAAGTCACTACAAGGTATACACCCGAACTCAATGGTGTAGCAGAGAGGAGGAACAGAGCTATTGTCGAAGCTGCAAGGTCCATGCTCAACGAAAAGGGATTGCCAAACTACCTATGGGCAGAGGCTGTGTCGACAGCCACATATCTCATAAATAGACTTCCATCTAAGTCACTAGATGGAACCACTCCATATGAAGTGTGGAATGGAAGAAGACCTAGTCTAGAGCATTGCAAAATCTTTGGATGCTTAGCCTATGCTCACATTCCTTCTCAAGTAAGAGGGAAATTGGATCCCAAGGCAGAGAAGTGTGTATTCATTGGTTATGATCAAAACCAAAAAGGATATAGATTGTACAATCCAACCAATAAAGGATTTTCTGTGAGTAGAGATGTAATTTTTGATGAAAACAAATCATGGTTTGATGATGACAGGAAAGTGAAGCTGCCATATGACTTGGATGAAGATTTTCCATCACTTCAACCAAAGGAGCCAAAGCAGATTGAAGAAAGTGATTCGGAGATTGACCTAGAAGACTTGGAAAGAATAAAGCTATGGAAGAACAAAGGTAAAGCAAAGATGCAGGATGCTACATATGGACCGGAGAGCTCACATCAACCACTTAGAAGGTCTTCAAGGGAGAAGAAGAAACCAGAGAGGTTTGGTTATGATACTTCTTTGGTCACCAAGCACTCAATCTACATTGCAAAGGATTCAACCAATGAAGAACCTACCACATTCGAAGAAGCACAAAGCAAGAAAGCTTGGAGAGATGCAATGGATGAAGAAATGGAAGCCTTGAAGGAGAATGACACTTGGGAGCTTGTACCTAACAAGCCATCTATGAAGATAATCGGATCTCGATGGATATACAAAATCAAGAGGAATCCAGATGGAAGTATAAATAGACACAAAGCAAGGTTAGTTGCTAAAGGGTTTGCTCAAACCCATGGTATTGATTATGAGGAGAATTTCTCTCCTGTTGCAAAAATGCCTACAATTAGGGTTCTCATTAGTCTTGCTGCATCTAGAAATTGGAATCTCTATCAACTTGATGTAAAGAATGCTTTCTTGAATGGATGGATTTCTGAGGAAGTGTATATGGCACAACCTCCTGGATATGAGGATGCACATCATCCTAACTATGTATGCAAACTAAAGAAAGCTTTGTATGGATTGAAGCAAGCTCCAAGAGCTTGGAATTTCAGATTGGTGACTTATTTGCAGGACCAAGGATTCAAAGCTAGCAAGGCGGATACCTCTTTGTTCATAAAGAGGAATGGATCTGAAGTGATCTATTTATGTGTGTATGTTGATGATATTATTATCACAGGCAATGATCTTGAAGGAATCAAACAGGTAAAGAGTCAAATGAAGGAGGAGTTCAAAATAAGTGACCTCGGACCACTCACTTATTTTCTTGGATTGGAGTTGATCTACACAGATTCAGGTATATACATCACACAAAGGAAGTATGTCCATGACATGCTCGTCAAGTTCAAGATGGAAAATACCAAGTGTGCAGGTACACCTATGGAGCAAAATCATAAGCTTAGTGCTTATGAAGGAGAGCCAATTGAAGACATCACAAGCTATCAAAGCTTGGTGGAAGTTTGACTCACAAGGGTGGATATATGCTATAGTGTTAGCATATTGAGTCAGTTTATGCATAAGCCGAGAAGACCACATATGGAAGCGGCAAAGAGAGTCCTCAAGTACCTAAAGGGGACCATAAACGAAGGTTTGTTTTATTCAATTTACTTCAGATATTGAGCTAAAGGTCTACTCAGATGCAGATTGGGCCGGATTTAGAGATGATAGAAGACGCACATCCGGGTATATATCATTTGCAGGTTCAAAAATCATTTCTTGGTCATCGAAGAAGCAACCAACCGTGGCATTATCTTCTACCAAAGCCGAATATAGAGGTTTGGCTAATGCAACTCAAGAAATCATGTGGTTAAAGTCTTTGTACACAGATCTTGGACTTCATTCTTCAACACCTCACATTTTTGGTGACAACACAAGCTCATTACATCTAGCAGCTAATCCGGTATACCATGCTAGAACCAAGCATATTGAAGTCCACTACCATTACGTAAGGGAGAAGCTAATGAGCAAGGATATTCAACTATCCTATGTCTCTACAGATATGCAATGTGCAAACATGTTGACTAAAGCTCTTGATGGTACAAAGTTAAGCAGATTCAAGTTGATGATTGGCTTGCAGGAAATCAAGGACAATTGAAGACTTATTTGGAGGCCAAGCATGTTAGGCTTGAGGGGGAGCTGTTGGTGCATTTTACCCAAGCCTACATGCTTGATATGCTTGATATTAGTCTCATTTGTAAGTCACATGTGTAGTCATGTGAACACCTCTTGTAAAAGAGTTCATTTTATCTCTTGTAAATTGAAAAAAGAAAAAAGGAAGAGTATAGCTTACCTCATCCATGATGTAAAAGAAAAGTCGTGGCCCTATCTACCTAAAATCACGAATTTTGGAGCTGAGGGAATATCTCCTAACTTTGGGGATCACTTTTAGGTGGAGCCATTAGAATTTGAATTCAAAACTCCCTCCAAGAATAGCTATAAAAGGAGCAAGAAGGAAGAGGCGATTAGCAAGCCTTGTACGTGACCACTTGATGTCATTTTGTAGAGATTGAAGAGCTTACTCCATAGCTCTATCATTCTACTCCCATTGTGCAAAGATTCATTGCCAATGTGGTTGTAATCATATGTGAATCTATACATTTATCATCATCTACTTCTCTCTTTTGTTCTCTGCTATACTCACTCAGAGTAGTAACTTCAGAAGCTCATTTCTCAAGTTCTACTGAACCTTTTTCAGTGATTTAAATTGCGTTCGATAGCTTGTACTGTCTACTTTGTGCATATAAAGTTTCAAGGTCATTGGAGTTATACTTTTGGAGATATCTGCATGTTACTGCTTACTGGTCTATCTCTGCAGAGCCCCGAGAATTGTAGGGAGGTTCCAGAAATTGTTGAAACTTGTTCTCAGTGCTCAGTCCATCATTTGAAGTGTTTTAACTTGGATTGGGAAGCTTTCTAAGTCAATTTGGTATGCCCAAAAGGAATTTTTCTAATTCCTTCCAGGTTGAGAGCACTGTTCATTTTTTCTAGTAGGTGTATGTCCAAAAATAGCAAGTTTTGGGAGCTAGTCATTTCGCAACTAGTCTGTCTTGACTTAAACTTTTGGGATACATGTTCCAAAGTACTTGGCTGATATTTTGGTGGATTTAGGAAGCTCAAAGGGTCTACTAATCAACTTTGAAGTCTCAGTTGGCTGGTGTGAAGCTGGTTGTAGCAGCACCTACTCATCTTTGGATTGCATCCACCATCTCTCTTCACACTTTGAAGAGATGATGTGGACTTGCATATTCCAACAATTACAAGGGTAGTGTTTAGTCAGGGTGGGAGTAATGTTAGATAAGGGGGTCGGAGAAGACGTCTGGATATGTTTTGGTATCCATTTCCTAAGAGTTTCTGAGCGGGTGATGTGTTTCTTCTAAGGGACAAAAGGTGAGATCGGATGTGGTGGGCTTAAAGGGTGAAGAGATTTCTGAGGGTTATATATTACATGGCTTGAGGGTTGAGCTATAATACACTTTCTGGGTACCCAAATCTACGTGGGTGTGGGTCGATTCATAAGCTACTTCTTGGCGATCCAAATTTGTCGAATGTTTGTACTCGTAGAAGAAGGTAGAAAAGGCTTTGGATATTGCTTCTGATTCTACCGTAACTTCTTCTTGTCCTTGTCCGCATTGTTGAAATTTGTTGGTGGTTTCTATCCTTTTGGTACCCATAATCGTTTCGTGCCTCTTGCTTTGTGATACTAACACTGCTGCTTTCTTCTTTGTGTCATCTCATATTGTCGTCGGTCTGGGTTCCTCTGTTGTGATTGACTCCTTTATGGTTGAGGTTGAGAGGTCGGATTGACACTCTGCTTTGGAAAAGAAGGGAGGTCCAACACTTGCAAAACCTGCCCATTAGGAAGTGAGGCATTCTGTACCACAGATCTAGGCGAGTCCGCAGTAAGTGTGGAAGGATGGGCACCGCAGGGTGTTTTGCCCATGTGTGGCTGCTGATGCAACCCACCTGACTGCTGATGGTGTCCATCTGACTGTTGATTGTGTCCATTTGACCAAGCGGTTGGGTGATTACCCCTTCTAGTTTGCAGGAAGCCCAAGGGAAAATCTCCTGACGTCCTTTTGATTGACAATTGTCCATCTCCAAGCCCGCGTGGGTTGGGGTAGACGTAAAGTGACTTATCTGACCAAAGATCTTCCGGTCTTCCATCGCATGCATTTCATAGGGTTTAGGGTTACAAACCTCAATCGGAATTCCATTAGGGAAGTCAACTGGTATCACTCACTTTTGATCTAGGGTTCCAATCTGTAAGGAGCCTTGTCTAAGATTTAGGTCCACTGAGTGATCGTATAGCCAATCTTGGCCAAGGATTAGGGGTTCTATTAGGTCCTCGTCATGGAACACTAGTAGCTTTGTTGTTATGGTCACATCATGTATGAGGATAGGAAGATCCACCTCACCCATGCAAGGGGTTTCCATGCCTCCTAGCCCTATGAGGTATGCCTCAATTCGCCACATTTCTATTCTTGAGTCATTATAGTGGGACCATCTAATCGCACTAGTCACAGCACCTGAGTCAATTAAAGCCCTGAGCTCTTGGTAGGGGTTGTCGTGCTCTAGCCTGACTGTAATGAATGGTCTTCGATCCACAATGCTAGGATGGGTACTTGACTTTGCTTGACACATGGCCATGGGGTATCTGGGTGTTGTTTCCGGATGGTTATAATGTTCTCTCCCTAGTCCTTGTCTTTTTAACTTCATGCGCTTAATGCATTCTATAGCTTCTACCTGAGCTTCAGCACGTATTCTATTTTCTTCCTCCTTACGCTTCTTTGCCAACATGAGTCGTCTAAGCATATCCTCAGTCAGAGGTTCCTGATATAACTTGACTCTACAACCACTAATGTAATTAGGCATTATGTCCCCTTCTAAGGTGGCTAATTGTACTGCTCCACTTCTCGAGAGTCTATTAATGATCATAGGTCCATAACCTCGCTTTTCTAACTTCCGTGCGTGTTGTTTCAGCGTATATACTAGAACTAAATCTCCTTCTTTTAAGCCTTTATCCTTCACATGTGCATCAAAATATGCTTTCTGTCGCTTCTTTGCTGCGTATATTCCTACTGCTGCTTTCAGCCTGGTTTCTCCTAATCGTTCCAAGTCCATTATTCTTGCTGATAATTCATGGCCGATCCACTGATGTTCTTGTGCAACCTTAAGGTTCGGTATCAAGAAGTCCAAAGGAAGCACCACATTCTGACCAAAAACCATCTGAAAGGGAGTTGCATTGAGTACGATCTTGTAGGCCACTTGATATGCCCAAACAACATGGTGTAACTGTTTGTCCCAATCTGAATGTTTGTTGTTCACGAGTTTCGTCAGTACGTTACAAAGGATCTTGTTAGTGCTTTCATCCTGACCATTGGCCTGAGGATGATATGGCGCGGATTTCTTGTGACAACAAACATTCAATGACCTGGTTTAGAAAGTGAGTTCCTCGATCGCTTACTAACTCTATAGGCAATCCATATCTAGTGAACACATTCTCAAATAAGAATTTTGCAGTCGTGTGTGCATCATTCTTTTTTGTGGCTTTTGCCTCTCCCCATTTGGTAAGATAATCTGTCGCAATGATAATGTATTCAACATGTGTACCTTTTGCAGGGGGGTTAATGGGTCCTACAAAGTCTATACCCCACTTAGAAAATGCACGTCCTCCCATCATTGGTTTCAGTGGCATTTCATCTCTCCTAGTAGGAAACTGAGTTCTTTGGCACACATCACATCTCTTTACATAGGTATGTGCATCCATGTGAAGAGTGGGCCACCATAATCCTGCAAAGAGGATGGCTTTGATTATCCTATCGGGTCCAAATGACCTCCTGTAACACCTTGGTGTGCAGTCTCTAGTACACTCAAATAGTTGTTTTCATGAACACATTGTGTTAGGTATCCATCTCATCCTCGTTTGTATAGATTGTCACCAATGAGTGAATAGTCTTGAGCTTCCTACTCAAGACTGTGTTGTCGTGCTAAGCTCATTCCTTGAGGGAATGTATTCGTCCTCAAGTATGCCACTAAAGGTTCACTCCATTCTGGTGTGAGAGACACGTGATATAATGTAGCATGTTCTACTGGTGGTCTTTCACAACAAACATGGCATTCTTTACACAACTTGTAGACATCTGCTTCCATCGAAGGCCAATATACTCCTAGTCTATGCAGAGTCTGCAATGTACGATGTTTCGAATGATGTTGCGTTAATGCACCGACATGTGCTATTTGCAACCAATTCGCATGTTCTAATTCATCTACACAACAAGCAAGAATCTTTTAATTATCCTATTTGTATATACTTCCTGCTATTATTTGATATATTTGAGACTTGGTAATCTCTCCTTCCTTGATCCTTATCTTAGGATTCTTGCGTCCATATGTTAGAATAGGGACTATCGGTTTAGCCCATTCTGGTGTTATCTCAAGGTTAAACAAATATGCGTCTGGTAATTCATCTGCTATTCCTTGAGGAGCTTCTCCTATGGTTAATCTCGAGAGATGGTCCGCTCTGAGATTTGTCTTTCCTTTCCTGACTACTACTTCAAAGTTGTACTCCATGAGTAATAGAAACCAACGTATTAATCATCCCGTGTTGCATGGCTTATTGACTAAGTATAGTAATGCTTGATGATCTGTAAAGAACTTGAACTTATTTGCCAACAAATAATGCTTGAATCTCTTTATTGCGTAGATCATTCCTAATCCTTCTCGTTCCGTAGTGGTGTAATTTCTTTCTGTTGCATTCAACTGTCTACTCGTGTACGCTATGGGGAGATCTATATTACCTTCATTCGTGGGTTATGCTAACACACATTCTATGGCATAGTTGGATGCATCCACATGTACATGGAATGGCTTACTCCAATCCGGGGTTGTCAATATAGGTGCTGAGAACAAACGTCTTTTAAGTTCATTGAATGAATTTTCACATTCATCTGTCCATTCAAACTTGGTCAAAAGAGAGTACAAAGGCTTGGTTATGATTGCATACATGTGTATGAATCGTCTGTAATAACCAGAATGACCCATAAATGCCTGTACGTCTTTTATGTTATTAGGCCTAGGTAGCTCTGCAATCACCTTTACTTTTTCTTCATCTGTCGAAATTCCATTGTTTGGCACAATGTGTCCTAGAATTTTGCATTGTCTGACCATGAAACCACACTTTTTTGGGTTCAAACAAACCTGATATTCTCGACATTTGTCAAATACTTGTCTTAGTTCTAGGATATGCGTCTGTCTAATATTCGAATGAGCACGACATAAACTTCCAAATTCTTACGTAAGAATTCCTTAAACACATGACACATGAGTCGCTGGAAAGTGGCGGGTGCATTTGTCAGCCCAAAAGGCATCACACGAAATGCAAATATGCCCCATTCTATGGCAAAAGCCATCTTGTGTTGATCATTAGAGCAATGGCTACTTTATTATAGCCTGAGAAACCATCAAGAAAGCTGTAAACTTCCTTGCCCGCAACTCTTTCCAATAAGTGTTCCGTGATAGGAAGAGGATAAGTATCTCTAATCGTGGCGGCATTAACTTTTTCAAGGTTAATACATACATGCAATTTTCCATTCTTCTTGGGCACCACCACAATGGGGGATACCCATTCGGTATGCTCAATTTCGTAAATGAATCCTGCTTCTATCAAACGATCTATTTCTTCTTTAATCTTCACAGCGTAGTTATCATTGTACGTGTATGGTTTTTGTTTCATAGGTTTTGCATCTCGAGTCATAGGGATTCTATGAGAACATATATCCGGGTCTACTCCTTTACGGTCTTTGTAACTCCAAGCGAACACGTCTCTATATTCTCGCAATAGGGCAACTAATCGTTCTTCTTCTTCATTCCTCAAATCATGCCCTATGTAGGTACATTTCTCTTCTTCTCCTTCTATGGCCACTATGATTTTTTTGGTTTTCTCTCGATTATCATATACTTCTCCAATGTCAGCTTTTCTGTTAGGCATTTGTACCATGATTCTTCTATCTTCTATTTCACATTTCTTGAAGTTCTCGGGAACCTCAAACAAAGATTCTTCTTCTTCTTCTGACATGGCTTCTTTCTTCTTTCTTTTCTTTCCCTCACTCCTGGTTGTCACATGTGTGGTCATCCTCACATCATTCATAATTTCTCCGTGTCTTTGAGGATGAGTCTCTACTTCGTAGAAATATTCTTCTTCTGATGCAAAGGGTGGGTCCATAATAATTTACTCTAGATCAAAATCACTCGCATCCTCGAATGCATCAGTACTAGGTTCACATTCTTCAATAATCGAATCACGCATGATTGGCTCTATCGTGAAAACTGAAATGTCATAGCCATCCTCGTCATAGTGGGGTGTCCATTTTTCTTCATTGATGGCTACATCCATGGTTGCTAGGATTTCTGCCCAACCATGGGGTTTGAATTCTTCGTCTGGAAATATTACAGGTGCGTAAGCTAGGTCTTGAAGGGTTTGTGGATGTTGTTCTGAACCTAAGGTCCTCGCTTCTAACCGTTCTTCCTCTTGTTTTGCTACTTTACACATCCATAAGTGAGTGTCCTCGTGTAACCATGAGGGGTCTAACTCCAACGAGTGTACTGATTCCGTTTCTACATGTGTTTTATGGATGGTGTTCCATCGTATTGGGGGTACGTCTCAATGTGAATAGTCTTTAAGATTGACTTTAGTAGTCACTCCTAAATGTTGCAAGTACAAAGAATTAGTTCCCCAATCTTGTACAATTTGCAACTGACGCATGAATGGTCATCCTAAAATCATCTCGTAAGCATGATTTTTCACAAAATCAAAAATGACGAAAGTATGCTCAAACTTTACACCGCAAGTGGTGAGAGATATGCCTTCTACTAAGCCTAGTGGTTTTTCTATATGTCCATCAGCCATTTGTAGCTTCATCTTGGTAGGTCTTAATGTTGGCTTACCCCAACGTTTCCATAAAGCAGTGGTAGCAATGGCTACTCTGGCTCCTGAGTCTAAGATGGCTTTCGTGGTGTAGCCCTGATGCTTTATTGGAAGATACGTGTTACCTTCCTCTCCTTTGCTTACATCTTTGATCTTTTCCACTGGTATCTCTGGTACCTTCTTGTGTGTTCCTATCTGTGAGGGAGTAGTAGCAAGCTCAGGGAATTGATTTGCTACATGTTTCCACGGTTTTGGTATTACCTTCAACAACTCCTCTAGAGTGAGATTACATTGTACTTTGGTATTCTTGATCACTTCCGTGTTCCTAGGGATCACCGATTCTTCGTTCCTCACTATTATCATGGGTGCTCTCATACTAATAGACTTGGCTTCCCAAGGTCCTGTGAACTGAGGTAATCCTTGCAAAGAATTAGATTCAAAACCTGTGTGTTCACTGAGTTGTTCTTCCATCATAAATAGAGGGGATGTCTTGGGGAAATTGTTCCTGCAAGTCGTCTATTTCCTGAATAGGAGGATGGGTTCCTTGTTCCTTGCTCCATTTTTCTTCTTGGATGGTGCATTTCTTTCCTGTGTCTCTGAGGTGATTGGTTTCCTATGCTCATCCTTTTTCTCCTTGCTATCAATTAAGTATTATAGCGTCTCCATCAGTCCTTGAAAGTGTAATTCCGGTTTTTCCATGTTATTCCAATTTAGATATCTAGAGGCTTCAAACATAGCTTGTGCTAATTCTACCATCTTCATACAAAGTTTAGTCCTCTCAATTTCTAAGTCTACTCGAGGATGGGTTTTTTATGCATGTTAGACCCATTGAAAATGACATCACGGCTTTTGATCACTGACCGTGCTTTACAATCCCATAAGTGATATCCAAATTGACCTTTGCTTCCATATCCAAGAAAAATGCATTTCTTGGACTTATGTTCTTGCTTTTTTCTAAGATTCTTGGGTACATGAACATATGCTTCACACACAAAGACTCAAAGATGATCATAATATGGTGGCTTCCCTATCCATAAATCTTGTGCCACTTTCAAAAATTTGGTAGTACTCGGTGAAAGGTTAATCACATGAACTACAATCAATACTACTTTTGCTAAAAAGCCTTGTGAAAGGTTTGATGCTGCAACATAGAAACTATTTTATCCGAAATAGTTCTATGCATCCTTTTAGCTACATCATTTGGTATTGGGGTATAAGGAGCTATAAACTCTCTATGAATTTCTCTAGATTTACAAAAAAGGATGAATTCATGTGAGGTATACTCACCCCCATTATCTAAACATAATGCCTTAAGCTTAGTCCCTTTTTTAGTCTCAATGAAGCAAGCCATTTTCTGAAAATAGGGAATACCTAATCCTTGGATTCGGTAGGATATACCCAAACTTTTCTAGTAGCATCATCTATGAAAGTGACAAAGTAAAGAGAACCACCTAATGACCTTGTGGGCATAGGACTACACACATCTATATGAAGGAGATGTGAAGGCTGAATTGAAGAGTCAATGTGCATTTTATGCACATTCTTTGTTTGATTTCCATATTGAAAATGGTCACAAAATGAAAAATCAAAGAGAGATAACATAGGTAAGTAGCCAGAACGAGAAAAATTATCCATTCCACTATGCGATATATGGCCGAAATGGCCATGAAAAATACAACCCATCGGCTCTCAATAATAGCTAACAAAGGTGTTCTTTCTATGATATAAATAAAGGATAAAGTGAGCCAACTTTTCTTCCTTTTTCAATAATCATATTACCCTTTGATATTTGAAAGGAGTTAGCATAGAAGACCACCTTGTAACCAAGGTCGTCAAGTTCACAAGTTGACATCAAACTACATGATAACTAAGTTACATGATGTACATTATGCATAGTAAATTTTGAACCATCAATGAGCTACACAACCACATCTCCAATCCCGAGAACATCACATTGGTAAGAGTCACCAAGTCTCAAAGTACCAAGAGACTTTTGCATAAGTAGAGAACCATTCTCTATGTGGTTTCACACGTAAAGAAGAGCCATAATCTAGTAGCCACGTGTGGGAAAGAGAATGAGCCATAAGAGCCTCAATTGGCACAATAATGTCAAGTCTCAACACATCAGCATCATCAAAAATTGCATTGATTTCTTCAATTTTCACACTAGAAGGAGATGGTGGAGGTAGTTGTTTAACATGCCCATCAATTTTCTATCCTTTACCTTTAGCATTATTTAATGTGTAATAGTCTTTCTTCATTTGTGCTTTCTTATGACAATAACGGGATTTGATATCCATCTTCCTTGATTTACTTATACTCTTATTCCATTGACCATTCTACTCCTTGTTCTGCTCGAATCACGTTCTGATTCTTTCCTTGGTAAGAATCACCAACATTATATGCATCTCCACCATGATTTCCAACCATAAATCTCCTATGAATCTCCTAACTCAAGAGTGCTCCACATATGTCATTGTAGACCAATTTAGCACCAGGTGCACTATTGCTAATAATTGTGCAGAGCATATCCCATGATGATGGCAAGGTGTATTGCAATAAGATTGCTTTCATTTCATTATCCATCTCCAATTTTTTGTCTGTAGCTGAGAGAATATAGCATCAAACCCATGTAGATGAGTAGCAACACAATCTCTATCCTTCATGAAAAGGTCATATAACTTTCTCATCAAATACACTTCATTTGATATGATTTCTTTTTCATATGTTGCATAACTTCTTCCAAAGCTCCTCTACACTTTCACAGTCCAATATTGCAGACTTAACATTATTTCCCAAGTGCAATCAAATGGTAGACCTAGCCATTTCATCCAACTCATCCCAATCATCTTCATCCATGTCAACACACTTCTTTGAGATTCCATTTATTGGCTTCCATTGCCTTCTCTAAATTAGCACATCTTTAATCTGATTCTTCCATAGCACAAATCGAATCTCAAAATGGTCTTTGCTCTGCAATTTGTAGCTCCTCCTAGGAATGCTAGCACTAGACCCTGATCCACATGTTTGAGATCTCTGATGCCATGACGATAGAGAACTGACTAGAATGATAATGGAGCTAGAATAGTCCAAACACCACTAAGGCTAAAAAAAGGATGACCGAGTGTCAAATTCTAGGAAAAATTCAATAGAATCTCCCCAAAAAAATGGATGAATGAATAGCAATGACCAACCAAAAGGATTAGGTGGGAATGTATGTGCTCACATGAAGAGGTGTGTCAAGGAGTAAAATCGACCACTATATAGTCGAAAAAACTGAAATCTAGAAAAGTTTTGTCAATGTCTCCTCTGCAAAATGAGCAATAACTAGTGTTAGGAAAACTTACTAAACTACAATTACTCACATGTAAACCTGCATGGTGAATCATTGACTCCAGTGCATCTAACCACTTAATTGAAAGAAACCAACTAGGCTTCCCAAGCACCTATGAACAACTATCATACATCTCCTATGGCGAGGCTAGGTAAGTCATTCACTTGCATGATCAAAGAGACCCCAACATCTGAGTGGCTTTGAGTTAACAAAACCTCACCATGACTGTTGGTAGTAGCCAGAGGCATAGAAGATGCGGAAGCATGTAAAGACAGAGCAGGAAGTAAATCGAACCATTTTTTAAAGAATTATATTTTATAAATACTCTTCAAAACCTCCAATAGTGATTTTCATCACTTTTGTAACATATGTAATATAGAAAAACCCTTTTTGTAAATTATAGCTCCATTTTGTGCAAGCCAAGGATTCCTCGAGCTTGAGGAGCTTAGGAAGAATGAGCATACCAATTTTGGTTATTTTTTGACACCGTTTACCCTTTCAAATAGTATCTAGGACCTATTTTTAGCTATGTCGGTCACTAGATGTGAAACCGGTCAAAACTAGTCTAGAATCTATAAAAAGAGCTAGAGAGCTCATTTTTTAGGTTAGCTTGTTGGAGTAGAGAAGAGCTTAGAGCTATTTTGAGCTTGTAAGAGTGTTCTTGAGTAATAGAGTTGAATTCTCACCTTCCATTGTGTCTTGCTTGTCTCTTTATTGTGTGTGTGTATGTGTGTGTGCATCTCTATGCTTCTCACCTTCACTCTCACTTCATCTCACATTCACGATCTTCATATCACTCCTATCTCTTCCGCGGATTGACATTAAGGAGGTGGAGCTTCTTAACGTGGTTCTCACCATTGTGCTAGAGCAACACCAAATTTAGCGTCGTTGCCGGGGATCGAGTCTAGGACGAATGTGTGATGGTAAGAGTATAGCAAGAAGTGGCATTGGAAGGTAAAAATTTCATTTTTTCTTGTTGTTTAACCTATTTTTTGGTGTTTTTTACCTCCCCCACACTCCATCTTCATCACCGCATCATCATCTTCCACTCCAAAAAAATCAAAAAATTCACTATATCCACCCATTCTCCTCATTTCCCCTCATTTGTGCATGTGCGAGAGAGAGAGAGAGCTTTTGTGCTTGCATGTGCTATTGTGTTTTTGAGTTTTCTTGCAGGTACAGTGCTCCAGTGCATCAGGAAAGCTTGCAAAAGGTAAAATTTCACTTTCCGTCAGAAATCTTTCGTGGGTGTCAGACCATCACGATGGTCTGCCAACTTCGACATTTTTGGTATGCGAGTTCACCAAGAGGTAGGCGACACTAGCACTTGCACGAATCCACAGACGCATTTGCAAAATCTTTGATTTGGTGGACCATCGTGATTGGCTCACGCCATCGCGATTGTGTCACACCATCGCGATTGGCTCACGCCATCATGACGGCTCGACCGGACCATCACGATGGTCTCGCACCATCGCGACGGCTCACTTGAGCCATCGCGACGGTTCACTTGGACCATCGCGATGATCCCGTAGACCCCACGCCATCGCGATTGGCTCATGCCATCGCACCGATGCTACCACGTGGCAAGGTAGACCATCGCGACAATACCCTCAGACCATCGTGATGCCTCGACATTTGAACCATCGCGATTGGCTCACGCCATCGTGCCTTGTGACCATCGCGACGGGCTCACACCATCGCGATTGTCCCGTTGACCATTGACCGACGCCATCGCGATTGCTCGCTGATTAGACCATCGCGATGCTTCATTTTTGGACCATCGCAATAGTTCACATTGACGCCATCGCGATCATTCATTTTTGGACCATCGCGACAGTTCGCTCTTTCGGACCATCGCGATTGTGTCACGCCATCGCGAGGGTTCACCTGGACCATCGCGACGGTCCCGGACCATCGCGATTATCTCAGACCATTGCGATTGTCCACCCTAAATGCAATTTTTAGGGTTTGATTTTTTGACCAAATTTGGGGCTATTTTTGGAAAATTTTAAGGTGATTGCACTCATAGGAGACCCTTAGCTCATATTTGGAGAAAAACCTGTTTGTCAGTTTTTACCCCCGAGGGCCTGAACGGTCATATCTTTTTCATCCAAAGTCCATTTTTTGAGCTTTATAGCTCGTTAGAAAGCTCTCTACGAGTACTACATGAGTTCAACTATTTCTTCATAAAGAATACGTTGACTTTTAGATAAGCTAATTTGAGTTTGACAAAGTCGGGACTAGAAAGCGAGGGGGCATTGAAACTTTGGGCAAAGGGAAGGGACCCTTAAGGGTGTATATACTCAAGTGGTTGATCATCCATTGGAGAATTGGTCTAATATTGGATTTTTACAGGTCTAGCAAGGACAATCAAGGGCACTCAAAGCAAGGTAGTGAAGAATGCAAGGCTTGGGAAGCGCGGCTTCTTGGGCGTCAGAGCAACCAGAAGAGCTGACTTGACGTTGGAAGATTACTCAACCCCCTCAGTCAATTATTAGCTTAGGCTAAAACAGGAGCATTGTGGATTAGATTAACGACGATAGGAGCGCCTCAAGTTCAAGATATTTAACATTTTCAAGTCCAAGACTAAAAGTAAAGGTGTGTGATACGAAAACCTAAAGGAAAGAACTTAAGCCTGACGGAACGAGAACTCAAAAGTACCACGAAAAGTCAATTTCTGACGCATAGAGTTGGACAAGAACCTAAAGACATTTACAAAAGAATCATAAAGAGGTTGAAGTGAGAAGAGTGATGTTTGGGGACACTATTCCTCTAGTTAGCATGCATAAAATTGTTGCACATAGGGCTATTCAAGAGAATTTTTTATCGGATCACTTTGCAAATATTCTTTATTCACAAGAATGGTACTTGGGATTTATTACCTTTGCCAAAGGTCAAGAAAGATTTACAATGTAAATGGGTATATATGTTGAAATTCACATTAGATAGTGCTTCTCCAAAGTCTAAAGCATGACTTGTTGAAGAGGGTCTTGAGCAACAACATGGTGTTGATTTCAAGGAAATCTTCTCTCCAATGGTCAAGATGACTACCCTACAAATGTTTCTTGGATTCGTTGCAATGGAGGACTTAGAGCTAGTCCAAATGGATGTAAACTACTTTCTTGCATGGACATCTTGTAGAGGAGATCTATATGGAACAACTAGAGGTTTATGTAGTTCTTGGCAAAGAAAGTCTAATTTGTATGCTGAAGAAGAGCTTATATGGACTTAAACAGTCTCCTAGACAATGGTACTAAAAGTCTAATGCCTTTATGAATTATCAAGGCTATTCTTGAAGAAATGAGGAACATTGTATCTACACAAAGAGATGCTCCGATGGTAGCTTGATATGCATGATACTTTATGTTGATCATATGTTGATTTCTAGGAAGTCCTCTTATGACTTGTCAATTCTCATGAAAAAGTTGAGTCAGACATTTGATATGAATGATTTTGGGGATGCAAAACATATTCTTGGCATGCGCATTACTCATGATAGGAGTAAAAGATGCATACATGTGTCTTAAAGTGAGTACATATCCAAAGTACTTCACAAGTTCAATATGTAGGGTCGAAAGGCATTGAGTACACCTTTATTCACATATGTGAAATTGAGCAAGGATGATTACATCAAATCATATGAGGAAAAGGAATTCATGATCCAAATTCCTTATGAGTATATTGTTGGTAGTCTCATATATGTTATGGTAGCTATGAGGCCAGACATTGGATTTGTAGTGGGGTTTGTGAGTAGATATATGTCTCATCCTAGTAGGAAGCATTGGGAAGTGGTCAAGATGATTTTGAGATATCTCAGTGGCACTAAGGATAAGTGTATATGCTTGGGTAGAGGGAAAGCATCCATCACTTGTTACATAGATTCTGATTATGCTAGTTGTATAAACAATTGAAAGTCTACATGAGTGTACATTTTTTATTTTGTTGAGGTTCAATCTCTTGGAGATCTCATCTTCAAGTATGTACAACTATTTCCATCACAGAAGCAGAGTATGTTGTAGCAATTGAGGCATGTAAGGAAGCACTCTAGCTTTCTCCTCGCTTGTGATATGGGTCTACCTCAGCATGTATCTCATTTGCTCACTGATAGTCAAAGTGTCATTGCTGTGGTTGAGAATCTAGTCTGTCATGCAAAGACCAAGCACATTGAGGTGAGGTATCACTTCATTAGAGATTGCTTAGCCATTGAGAGCATTATTCTTGAGAAGTTTCATACTCGATATGATGTTGTAGATGCTTTGACTAATGCTCTACCACATGATAGCTTTTGGGATTGTTTTCACTTGATGGGGGTTACTTGATTCATGATCTTATACAATTACTTGTATATGTAACATGCCCATCAAGTGGGAGGTATAGTTTGTAAAATTATACTAAGGTATTCCTTATCGTTCTTTATTTTTCTCTCATAGCCACTTTGGGCATATTGCCTTTAGTGATTGTTTCTGTTAGTGTCCATGTGAAAGGCCAAATGATTTTTAGATACTTTTGTATATGTTCTTTAATAAAACATATAGTGGCCTAGTCAACCATAGATTGTAAATTTGATAGTATTGGGAAAACCTAAGCAATTTGTGTTTGTGCCCCCTTGTGCATTGTGTTTTTTGTGTATATAGCCTCTGTGCAGAGTATTTTTTGTGGCGTTTGGAGCTCCATTTTCTACTTTGAGGGTATCTTCATGGAGCTCTTGAGAAGGAGAGTCAACTATAGTGCATCACCATTGAAACACTTCATGCAAGGTTTCCACAAACCTGATCACATCAAGAGATTGTTTGTCAATGAATTCAAGAGGGGTGGTTAAACATGGTACAAGCCTATAAATTGATAGGTTCAAGAAAAATCTTGGTGAATCAATAAAAGAGGATGCAAGGATATTTATTTTGTGCAATTCATAATGCAATCCAAAGGATTGTCCCTTTGATGTCTTATTTCCAAGATGATCTCATAAGCCAAAAATTGAGAGTAATGTTCTATATCACTATGCCTTGACCTTTGGTAAAATGCATCCAAACATGTATCTATGTGGATGATGACATTGATCATATTATCTGTCAAGATGAGCGTGCAAAGTCTTGAGCTCAAAACTCCAAGCACTTCAATTGAAGAAATAACCAAGACAATATTGAAAGGTGAAAATCTAAGGGTGAAAGTCCATCCAATATGTCTCAACGAAGATTTTTTGGGCTTTAAGCTACTCAAAACGTTAGTTGATACTAGCTAAACCGCCCTCTAGCCTTTGGGTTTGATCTTTCATTTCATTATGTTGGTTGTGAATAATGAACTCATCATACAAGTTTTTGTATCCTCTTTTGTCCTAGCATGGAAAAGTATGTAAATCTTTACGTGTTACAATGTGAAAAATCCGATCCTGCCTCCTACAAAACATGCTACCCTTTGTCAAGTCATAAGTGTGCTTACACTGAGAAAGTTGAATCTTTATGTGAACGCACATTTCTTAAAGGGGTCGATGGAGTCAAAGGAAGAACCCTAGAAGAAAGTTATCGAGACTATGTGCCTATAGGCATTCAGCTATATAGAAGAGTTTGAGACAATCCCTTACGATTGTGCATACACAAATATGACTATCCCCCAATCTAGAGATTGTGCATACACAAATATGACTATCCCTTACGATTGTGCATACACAAATATGGGTGCAGTCGGGAGACTCTTCTCTTCCAAGATAATGTACAAAGATGATTCTAGTGGCCCACCTTGCATTAAGATGCCAAGGAATTTGTGAAGAGATGTGACACATATTAGATAACACAATGTGCATCTCGATAAGATAACATGCCCTTGAGGCCCATGATGAGTAGTAGAGATTTTGCTAGGTGAAACATTGATTTTTTCGGCCAATCAATCCACCAGCTCAAAGCTTATGCATAGAGTATATAAGTTTTGCAATAGATTATCTTACTAAATGGGCAAAATACAATGCAACAAAAAAAAAACAATGCATGGACTACGACCAAATTCTTGTTTGAAAATGTTTTATTAGGTTGTTCTGACAATTGAAATTGTTATTAATCATGGAACACATTTCATTAATGAATTTTGATTGCCTCTTAGCATAATTTTATTTGTCTATCAGAAGTCTCCGACATATCGTCCACAAAAAAATGAAAAAGTGGAGAGCTCCAACAATTTTTTGTGCATGGTTCTTACAAACATAGTCACTACTGGATGGTCTAATTGGGAAAAATGCCTACATCATGTTCTTTCAGAATGCCATGTGGCATACACGTTTGTTATAGGTGCTATACCCTTCATCATAGTCTACATCCTTCCCATTGACTTCCTTGTTCCCATCTTAAGATTTTGCACAAGATTATTAATATAAAGTTCATGAACTTTCCATATTAGTTGATGAACTAGAGAAACTACAAGAGACTCATCTCAAAGCAGTTGCACACATATACGCTACAAAGAAGTGGTAGAGACCCTACAACAATGGACATATAACTCATAATGAGCTGCGAGTACGTGATTTTGTCCTAGTTTACACATTGAAGAACACATATACGCCACAAAGAAGTGGTAGAGACCCTACAACAATGGACATATAATTCATAATGAGCTGCGAGTATGTGATTTTGTCCTAGTTTACACATTGAAGAAGCATCCAAAAAAGCTTCAAAAGAGGTTCTATGGACCACTCGTCATCAAAAATGTTTCTTCACGCACAACAATTAGTTTGTTCACTCTTGATGGCAATATTCCTCCAAACTAGATTAGTGCTAGCAAAGTGAGGGTCTATTAAGATCCTTTCATTAAAATGCATAAACGTGCTCATCTATGAGATAGAAAACTGAATATCAGGCCAAGTAATGCATAAGTAAATCAAGCATCCAATAGCCTGGTGATAGAAAACAACATCAAATGCATCTTCAACATCATGAAGACTCAATCGTAAACCTGTCTCCATAGGAGTGGCAATAGGCTTACAGTCTTAAAGGCCAAAAATTACAATAATGTGTCAATATATTTCGTTTGACACAAAGCCATTCCACCATCAACTTGCATAATTGAATGCCCAAATAGTGATGCAAATGCCCCAAATCAGACATCCCAAATGAGGCATGCAAATCAGCCTTAAAATCAGCAATATGCGTGTCATGAGGACTAGCAAGTAGAATGTCATCAACATACACCACAATGATCAGAAACACATCATTAGTTCACTTAACATATAAGGTGCTTTTAGTTGGACTGTTCTCAAAACCATGTGCAAAGAGATAGACATGTATCTTTTCATACCAAGCACGTGGTGCTTGCTTTAAAGCATATAATTCCTTCTTTAACCTGCACACCTGGTTTTCATGCCCTTTCTTCACAAAGCCATAGGGCTGAGAAACATACACTTCTTCATTCAAGTCACCATTCAGAATGTTGTTTTAATGTCCAACTGATGTACATTCCAAGCACGATGAGCTGCAAGTGCACAAATGCTACAAACAGTAGTCATTCAACAAGTAGAAGCAAAGGTTTCATCAAAATCAATGCCTCTTTCCTATGCATAACCCTTTGCAACAAGCCTAGCCGTATACTTGTCAACTGTTCCATCACGTTTATGCTTCAACTTGTATACCCACTTAGTGCCAATGGACTTCTTGCTAGGACGCAAGTCACATAAAGCTCAAGTACCATTTTTCATAATAGCATCATATTCAGATTTCATTATAGCCATTCAATGTTCAGAATTGTGTGCTTCATCAAAGAAAACAGGCTCACTCTCATCACAGAGACTAGAGGCAACCATAGCATAGCAATCTAATCCAAAAGAGGCACTATGAGAGCCTAACCAAGTATGATATGATAGAGGTGCATCTAATTTGTTTTCATACAAGGTCCGCACCAGCCATTTTGGCATAGTTTTTGCCTGCTCAATATCAGCTCTCTCATTCAACAAGTGCATCATGTAAATCTGCATTAGAAATGGAATGATTTGCATCATCACATGAAACTTGCAAAGGCTGAGAAGTTGCCTCATTAGGACTAGCACTAGACCATCCATCTGTAAAAAGAGGCAGCAAAGTATCATACATGTCTTTGGAGCTAATAGATGTCTCCTTAGTACATGAAAGCAATGGCTGAAAAGCATCTCCCACAAAAACAACATCACGGCTAACTAGAATGCTTTTAGTATGTGGATGATACAGACAATAGCCTTTGCTTTCAGAATTGTACCCAACAAAAATACATTTTACTACTGTATCATCCAATTTTTTGCGATGTTGTTCAGGCACTAATGCATATGCCAAACAACCAAAAACACGCAGATGAGCAACAAATGGCTTGTGACCATGCCAAGCCTCATATGGAGTGATAGACTGCAATGCTTTAGTGGGACACTTGTTGAGTACATATGTTGCACACATAACAACCTCAAGCTAGAAACTGTGGTAAAGCCTGGCTCTTGACCATACACCTCGCCATCTCCATAAGTGACCTGTTCTTTCGTTCAGCAACTCAATTCTATTGAGGTATATAGGGCACCGTACACTAATGTTTTATCCCATGTTCAGCCAGAAATGCATTAAAGTTAGAAGATATATATTACCCCTCGATTAGAATGGAGGGTGCCCATTTATCAAAATTAGAAACTATTTGAAGCACATAAACACTTTGGACTTTGCCTTCAATGGATATACCCATGCATGCCTGGAAAAGTCATCGATGAAAGTCACGAAGTAAAGATAGTTCCCAAAAGAAGGTGTTTGCATAAGACCACAGACATCACTATGTAAAAGTTGCAATTTCTGAGTAGCCCGAATTGGACCATCTTTTGGAAAGGAAGAATGCTGCATTTTTCCCAAAATACAGCCTTCACATACATGTTTACTAGGTGCCTCAAGTTTGGGCAAAGGGAACACCATCTTAGATTTCTATAGGTGTAGCAAACTAGCAAAATTCAGATGACCAAACCGTGCATGCCAAAGCTTTGCATCTGACATAGCCTGAGAACCATGTACTGCACATGCCAAATCATTTACAGATCTTTCATGGTCTATGAGATTATACAACCCACGACATAAAATGCCAAAAGCAATAATGACATTGCCATTTGACAGATCATGAATTGTACATCTGTCATCAATAAATATCACAACCAAGCCAATCTTGGCTAATGCAGAAACTAATAACATATTTTTCTAGATCCCAGGCACAAACAAAGCATGTGATAACAATATTCGTTGTAGGGATAGGCTCAAGTGAAGAGAAGAAACTATGCTGCAAGGTAATATGTTTGGTCGCCCCACTATCAAAGTACCAAGCATCTGATTCTATTCCAGACATGCACTGCTCATGAGAAGATGGGTCAAAACTACAAACAGTAGTAAATACCTATTCTTCTTTCTACACAAGATTAGCGGACTCTGTTTTTGGCGTAGAGGCCTTTGCAACAACCATTCCGGCCTCTTTCTTCTTTGCCTCTTTAGCAGCTAGTTTTGGATATCTCTTAATGACATGATCATTGCTTTACAGTATTTGCAAAACAATTTTTGCTTTTCTAATTTCTTCTCATCTTTGTCTTCCTTCTTCGAATGTGCAGCATTTGCAGATTTTTGCTAACTAATAGAAGAGCTCCATTTACCTTTGCCCTTGTGACTAGCCAGGAAAGCTTGATCTCTAACATGCATAATAGACCTGTTCACCTAAACTAGTCTTCCTGCAACAGAGGAGAGACTAACTCTTCAAATGAGAAGGCATTTGGATTGCCTTTCATCATCAAACGAAGAGTAGAAGCAAACTTTGATATGAGTTAGGAAGACCATTCAGAACGGTCTGCACAAGTGAGCTATCTCGTATAACTTCATTAGCGAAAATGAATTGTTCTTTCAAATCCTTGATCTTCGTGAGAAAATTGTCCATAGAATCACCTTGACTCATGTGCTCACTCTCCAATTGTTTTTGGAGGTAAGCAACACAAGCCTCATTTCTAGCCTGATACAATCTGCTAAGTGTATTCCAAGCATCCTTACCTATTCTGCAATAGCGAATGTGAGGAATAATGGCATGTTCGACAGGCAAAGCTATCAATGCATGTGCATGAGCATCTCTACCATCGCAACAAATTTTCTCTACAGTAGGTGCAACAAAAAAAACAACACAAATAGGAATCTATAGAATATCATCATTTTCGACACCATCTCTATCAGCTCTAGCACTTGTATTTGCAATATCTGTATTTGCAGGTGTAATAGAACGTCTTTCAACACCCTCCACAATATTCCATAATCCTTTTGCTTCAAATCCAATGCTTCACTAAGACCTACTTTCACACGAATAATTTGTCAAGGATAGTGGACTCTAGCAAGGGGGGAGCCTTGAAGATGGAAATTCAGAGAAAAGGATTTGAAGGCCAAAAGAGAGAAAAGATGATTTGGGTTGTGACAAATCAAAGCTAAGAAGAGAGATGAAGATGTCAAAGCATAGTAAACACTAAGAGGGACCAAAAAAGTTTTCAAAGTTCTCATCGAATTGGCATTTCATAAATAAAATTCTACCTTTAGGATTATGACCAAATGTCATTTCTTATAAATACTCCACTTTTTGCAAGCCAATGATTTCTTGAGCTTGTGAACTAATCCTCTATCAGCGTAGAACTTTTTTGGATTTTCTCACACTCAAGTTAGATGTTAAATAAGGATTTGGGAATTATTTTAACTAGGATGGATATAAGAGTGTGAATAAGGTCACCTTTTAAAAGAAGCCTATAAAAATGAGCACTCGCTTCTAATGATCTTCTTGCTCATTTCTTCTTCTCTGCAATTGTGTACTTGAGCCGCAATGACTCAAGGACTTGTACCAATGAGACTATACCTCGATTGCCATACAAGTGCATATAGTGGAGTCCTTTGCACACATTTAATTATCAATCCGAAGGAGTGACTTACCAAGTGTATGAAGACATTTGCACACGTGATAGAAAATGAAGTGAGTTAACTATCCGAGCAAGAGAAAAGACCAATACTACCCACACCTACTGATAAACTGGAAGTGTTGCCGCAAACCTACTTTCAGCAGTTTTGGTTTTTTGAGGTTTTCTCCCAGCCCAGAACTCCGAACATAGGCAATAGGGTACTCATTTCGAAGCTCTCGACGAGACGAATCCAATGGTGGTGGTTTCACTCAATTCTGACCACTCTGCTGTAAGTTATGGCAGAAACAGTGAATTACGGGAACTACTAACACCCGCGTTTTTGCTTCTCCTAGCTTACGAACGCACTACAGCCACTCAAAACAAGGGGGAAGGGGTAGACAACAGTCCTACACTTGCATTTCAAGCATCACACACACATACATGAGCAAAATGAAGATCAAAATCAGCAAGGAAGAGGCAAACTCGAAATTCCAGAAGTGCTCTTCTTCACAATGACCAGAGCTTCTTTACAATGAGTCACTTTTGACTTATATACTAGTGCCCTAAGTTTGGTCCTTTCACACAAGGGACCGGCACTTTATTCACTAAAATACTAACTTCCTACTAATGTACATGGGTAATTCACTAATCTTCTGAGGGGATGCATCTAGAGGATTCCTCTAGTGCATTTACAACGGAAAATATATACAAAAGTGGTTATGTTACAAAAAATTGTGTGTCCAAATCGGAAAAATTTTGGGGCCCGTCTTTTTTCTCTGCTTTCTGCGCTCTTTAGCTCTGCAACACTCTCCCCCTCTTCGTCTCTGTCGTCCCTTGACAGACTTTGCTTCGCGAACGCGTCTCGTGGGTAGTGTTGTCTGCTTCTTGATCTTGCATTACGTTTTAGAGGCGCTTCAGCTTTTCCATTGCACGCTCCCCTTGGTCAGTGTTGTCTGCAGTTAAACAGACATGCAGATTCGATGGCCTTCTTGATTCAAGCTCTACAACTCGAGAGCCTGATGTAGCTGTCTTGCCTGTTGACTCGGGTTGCCACGCACGCCACCAATGACTAGGAATGTGCTGTTCTTAGTCACCCTCTTCAACTTTTCAGCCTCTACCCCTTTCTAACTTTTGGTCCTACTCTTATGTTTGAAAAGTCCATAACTCGGGACCCTGGGGTTTAGCTTTGTAGCCTGGTGCGTGCCCCTGCGGGGCTCTGTGCAGAGATGGGTGTTGCGCCCCTGCGGGGCTTCCTGCAGAGAGTGGTGCTTAATCATTTGATGTTTTATCTTTTACTGCGCACTTTTGGACTTGGACCTTCTTCTTCTTTTCTTTTTGCTTGATTGTCCCTCTACACGTCCCTCCTCCTGAACTCTGTCGTCCTCGACAGGCTTTCTGTGGCGACGTGAGTAAGTTTGGATAGCTGTTTGCTCTCTTTGATTCAGTAGATTTGCATGACATATCATAAATTCCTTCCATTGCTTTGACTTCACTCCGTCTGCTGGCGCCTGTCTGTGATCAGCGAAGAAGCTAGTTTCATAGGCCACCAGTCTTGCATTCAGGTTGGAAGTCATCTTAACAAAAATTTCTGAATCAATCTCAAAAAAACCGGTAAAGAATGCTTCTTCAAACGTTTGCATATATGTCGATGGCAAAAACATGAGACGAGAATAATAGGCCATAAGTGTGAGGTGGTTGGGAATGGTTGATAGATCAAAAATAAGAGCCTCAGACCCTTGCGTAATGCCGATAAAATTCAAGAATGTATATTTCGCATGCTGGAATACCTTCAAAACTGTAATGATCATACTGAATATTTTGTTGGTCATCTTGACGGCTAAATCCGGAACTGTAGCGTATCTCGCAATCCAAAATTCCATTGTTTTTACCATATATTCTTCGGTCGGTAGGTAATTATGTGGCGGGCTAGGTAGTAGCGGATAATTAAGCCACTGATGATTGATACTGCCTTGGCGCTGACCTTCCAAAAAGTGCGACCAAGCTCGTCTGCGGGGTACAGGACAAAAAGATGGGTTGGTTTGAAGCGCGTATGGTGATGCTTCCCACTGCACCCGCAACGTTGGATTCTTCTCCAAAATCTTCCTTCTCCATGTTGGATCCGCCTTCTCGAACTCCTCTTGAGTGTAATTGAACGTGTCATGTTTAAAGTGGAGGTTGTGGTCCGGATCTTTATTCGTTGCAGACTTTATATACATCCGTGTTTGTTCTTTAAGTAGGCCGTATGGCACGTTGAATGGCTTCAAAATTTGATCTAATTGTTTATGCTCAATCTGAGCCTCTTTCATTATCTGAATTATTTGATCTTCAAAATCAGCAGTGAGCTGGGACACCAGTAGTGCCCTTTCTGGTCTGCTCATTTCTGCAATTTCGCGAGTATTAGGTTCAACGTGAACCTCCTTTTCCGCCCTGATCGGTGAATGATATGAGGGGGGAGAGAGAGGACGTACCTCAGTCTCCACAGTAGCCTCCGCAGCGTGTGGAACTACTGGTGTCCCCTGTTTGTCTTGGCGCTCAATCTGTTCCTGAAGCTGTTTGATGAGTGTATCTTTATTCTTTAATTCTGCTTCAGCCTTGGCAATCGTCTCCTGATGTTTGATCAATTGTTGAGCAACTATATTCATGTGATCTGTGTCTTCTTTACACTGTCTGAAATAATCATTTTCAGCTTTTTTCCATTTCTTGCGTAGAGCTGCAGTGTCATGCATATACCTTTTTTCCCAATCGGCAATGGTGTCTTGCTCCTGTTTGAGCTGATCTGCCATCTTGGTGATCTTGTCTTCCAGTTCTTTTATGTCCTCCGTTGAATGATTAGTTTCTGCTGGTGGTTGATCACTGAGGAGAGCTGTCATGAGCTCCTTGTTTCTGTTCCTTAAATTTTCCGCTTCCTCCATACTCACCTTGAGCTGTGATTCGAGTATTTTACCACGAGCGTTGATCCTTGTTTTCTCTTTTTCTGTCATATCTAATTTCTTCGTGAGCTCCAAAATTTGTTCTTTTAGTTGGGCATTTTCCTTTTCTAATATCTGGCATTGTGTTTTGGTCTTCTTTATTTCCTCGTGTTTCTTTAAGGCTTGAGCTTCTGCTTTTGATAACCTATTAGCCAGATCCACACCTTCTTTTTGAAGCTCCTGCTTTTCACGCATGGCCTGATCGTAATCTTCATCAGCATCAAGCATTAACTGTTGAGTGTCTAGTGCAGTTCAAATCATATCCTGCACCACAGGCTTGAGCTGAGCTATATCGACGTTTAGCCATGTCGTTGGTATACTTGGGGTTTCTCCTGTGTGTACATCTTTCCCTTTGTCCACATGAATAGTTTCATTATGTGGTTGTCGGACTTGTAGTTGTACATTCAGTTCTTCGTTGTTTTTACCTTGATCCTTAGATTTCGTGGCACTTCCTTGAAACGTGACGTCCATGGGGGATGGTTCTGCCACAACCCTTAGTGGAGTGAAGGGTTCTTCATCATGTCCTTCTTCTTGAGGCTCATCCTCTGATAGCACTAAGTGTTCCTCATTATCGGATTTACCCTCTTTGATATGGGTAGTGGAGGCGTCTTTTGATTGAACAGGTTGTTGCCTTTCTTCTTCTACCGGCTGTTTAGTAGCATTTGTGTCTAGCTCTTTTGTCTGATCCTGTTCTTTGTGTCCGTCTTGGGTTGCGCCATAGTCCACTTCATTTAATTCATCCCAATGTCCATCATCTTTTGATTCGCTTTGAATATCGACATTAAGCAATGAATTGTCTGGTTCTTCTTGTTTCTCCGAGACCGAACTAGAATTATCCAAGCCTATTTCTTTATATCTATGAACTTTTGTGAGCTTGGCTTTCTGGTCTGTTGCTTGTTGTGATTGCTTATAGTGGTGACCTTGCACTGGCAAATTAACTTGCCCCTCTGTATATTGATGGGTCTCTTCGAGAGCTTCTGTCAAGTCTTTTTCCGTTATTTCTTTTCTTTTCTCAATCGTGGCCTTGGGAAGAACATGGACCCTCTTCCGAATTGGTGTGTCCTCTTCCTGTAACTCGAGTTCTCTGAGTCTTTTTGTGCCTCTCATTCTGGGTTGAGAGCTTGGTTCAGCCATCTCCACAATGGTTGTCTTTTTCTTTTTCTTAGGGACAGTTGCTACTTTGGCATATTGAGCTAAACCTGTTGATGAGGGCATTTCTTGTAGAAGCTCCCTGATGCCTAGCGCATGGTATATCAGAATGGTCAGTGCAATACTTCCATTGAGGAACTTCTTGTTTTTCCATTGCTTCTTCGCTTCGAACAATCTTTCCTGCACATATGGGGTCAGATTAATTTGATTCCCGATTTGTTTGATTGCATGCGACAGTAATTGCACGATGATTTTTTGTGGGGCCGTGTATCAGTGCATGTTAGGAAAGCAGAAATGCTGGTGAATTAGTCTGACCGCCTCCTCGATGTCCACCCGATTAATTTCGGTGAATGTCCTAGTTTTGGCACCTCGGCTTTCTTCCTTCACCACTGTAATCCCATCTTTCTCCCATTCAAAAGCTTCCTTGATCAGTTCATGGGTGAACTGAATAATTACCCATTCTCCAACTTTGTCCATTACTCTAGCTTCTGGTACCAACGGGTCATGTAATGCTGGTTGTAATGTATTCATCACCTGTGTGCATCTTTGGAAATCTGGTTTGTAAATGGGCAACTCGAAATACTTGAGAATGCCTGCTTTCGTCATGATATCCTGTATAGATGGCATCCCATGCAGTACTCGAAAATCCTGGGACAGAATAGTAAATTGATGATCGGTGTCCATGATCTTGATTGTTGCAAGGAAGATCGATTCCCCGTCAGGTTGATCTTCCCGGAACCAATGTCCCTTCGCCTTTGTAATACTTTGGGGTGGGAAATCCATGGCTTCTTCAGGTATGGTTGCTTCAGAATCTTGAGAAGACATCTGCACTCGTAAGTGAAGTATATTAGTTTCTCACCAAAGAATGCGGTAGTGTGGTGCATTTCTGAGTATCATCGTTCTTCACTCCGTTCCCATAACCCCATAGTTGAGATCTCTTACCACCTTTTTAGTTTCTTTTTCATTTTCCTGAAAGAGAACAACTGTTAGCATAGCCGAAGCTTTTATTTATTTACACTGTAGATCCATTCCTATTTGAGTTCAAGCTGAGAGCTAATCTCCCTTGGAGAATGTGCACCACTAAACTTGTTTGGAGCATCCTGTGCCAAATGCGTGGCCTTGTAATGTCGCCCTATTATGCATACTTTAGGTGCATTGTGTACTTCATGAGTGCAATTAGGATTGTCAAATGGTGAAGTTTTTCTTTGCACTTTCTTCGGCCTCCATATCTGTGTCGTGGTCACCCTTTTGATACATGTTCTTTTGTTGCGTCCTTGATTGGCTGGTATTGGTTTGTGACTCTGAGCACCAAAATCTGTGCCTAGGGTTCGCTGTTGAGATT
The DNA here is from genome assembly GCA_020310875.1 of Ceratopteris richardii. Taxonomy (NCBI): domain Eukaryota; kingdom Viridiplantae; phylum Streptophyta; class Polypodiopsida; order Polypodiales; family Pteridaceae; genus Ceratopteris; species Ceratopteris richardii. The sequence goes on along the minus strand of CM035414.1, from coordinate 25,491,250 downwards.
GCTTGGGTCTGCTGCTTCGTCTTTCCTGAAAAGAGGTATGTTCTTGGGTCGTCCTAGCTTTCTTTGCATTCCGAGCAGCCTTCTTGTGAATCCATATCTGTTGTCGGCCTCTCTGAGCTTCGAGTAAGGGTTTCGGAACCCAAATTTGCACTACTTTTTCCATAGACTTGGTTACTCCTCTTGCTGGTTCTGGGTTGGGTGTTGGTTGTCCTTGAATGCTCATTTGATCCTTGCGCACCCATTTGTATTTGTGTTGTGTCTTACCAGAACCTGTACTTGAGGTTCTCCAATAGGTCGGTTGGTTAGCCTGTTGATAGTTTTGGGTAGTGGTTGAACTTTTCTTGACCGTTTGGGAAGGTTCAGGTTCTTCTGCGGTCATCCTTGCATTCGAGGTCTCTGCTGTTTCCATATTGACTCTAGGGGCCTGGGTACAGGGTTCCCTTTGTGGTTCTTTGCCTAAGCTATTCTCCGAATTTTCCACAATCTTAGGTTGGCACAGTGGCTTCTCTCCTAATAAGCTAAATATTTCTTTGTGCCCTATTTTGGCAGAGATATACCCTTGAGCTAGATGGATACATACTTCATTCTCGATAATCCAGTCTTGTCCTAAAATCAAGTCTTCTATCAGGTCCTCATCGTTGCAGACTAACACTCTCTGTTTCATGGAGGAATTTCCTATGTGTAGAGATATGTTTGTCGTTCCAATACATTCTAGGGTTTGACCTCCCACTCCTATCAAACGTGCACTTGTGGGATTCACCTTCAACTGCTGATCTTTTATGACCTTGTTTCGTACACAACTAAGTCATGCTCCTGAGTCGATTAGGGCGTCTATCAAAGCATACTCGGTTATTCCAATCCCTAGGTTTAAGTAAGGCTGTGCGTTGTACACACCATTCGTATCAGGGTTATTGACTCGATAATTAGCCATAGGGATAGGTTCTTCACCTTGGAGATAGCGTTCGTCTCTTTGCCTCATCCATTCTTTCCGTTTCCGAATTCGTTCTAATGCTTCTTGTCGAGCTTCCTCTCTGATTCGTTCTTCTTCCTTCTTCCTATTTTGGGCACCTAATAATCGTGCTAACATTTGATCAGTCAAAGGCTCCATGAATCTTCGCACTCTACATCCGCTGATGTAGTTGGGAAGAATGTCCCCGTCTAGGGTAGCTAGATTGACTGCCCCACTAGTTGAGATTCTATTGATTATCAAGGGTCCATATCCGCGTTTTTGTAATTTCTTGGCATGTTGTTTTAGGGTGTACACTAAGACTAAATCGCCCTCTTTCAGTCCCTTATCTTTTATATGTGAGTCATAATATGCCTTTTGTCTCCGTTTAGCGGCATAGATGCCTGCTACCGCTTGCAATCTAGTCTCATGCAGCTTTTCAATTTGATCTAATTGCTGAGACAATTCATGACCGTTCCACTCATATTGTTGAGCTACTCTCAGCGTTGGTACCAAGAAGTCTATTGGTAGAATTGCATTCTGCCCATACACTAGGTTAAAAGGTGTAGTTCCAATAGCCGTTTTATATGCTACTCGGAAGGCCCAAATTGCATGATGCAATTGCTTGTCCCAATCTGACCTTCCATTATTGACAATCTTTGTCAATACGGTACACAGTACCTTGTTGGAACTCTCTGCCTGACCATTGGCTTGGGGATGGTATGGGGCAGATTTCTTATGGATTACTAGGAATTCATTCATAAGTGATTCAATGACTTCGTTTAGGAAATGAGTTCCTCGATCACTTACTATCTCGATCGGTAGTCCAAATCGGGTGAAAATGTGCTCAAAGAGAAATTTTGCTGTAGTTTGAGCATCATTTTTGCGAGTGGCTTTAGCTTCTACCCACTTTGTCAAGTAGTCGGTGGCTACTATGATGTATTCCGCATGTGATCCTTTCGCAGGTGGGTTGATTGGTCCTATGAAGTCAATTCCCCACTTGGTAAACGCTCCTGCACAAACCATGGGTCTTAAAGGCATGTCGTCTCTTCGAACGGGATATTTCGCTCTCTGGCATGTTTCGCAGCTTCTCACATATGTTTCAGCATCCATATGTAGAGTTGGCCACCACAGACCCGCAAAGAGAATCATCTTGACAGTTCTGTCTGCTGAAAAATGACCTCCAGCAGCTCCTGCGTGAGCCATCTCTAATATGGGAAGATATTCTCCTTCATGCACACACAATCTGAGTTGATTGTCTCTCCCTCGTCTAAACAGTTGTTTCCCCATTATCACATAATCCTTGCTCATTTCTTTTAGGGATCGCTTTCTTGCTAGGCTAGCTCCTATTTCGTGCTCTTTGGTTTTGAGGAATTGCACTAATGATTTACTCCAATTAGGCGCTATGGTATAAAATGGTAAGGACACGTGATCCTCAGGGCTAGTTTCCTGGCATTCCATACAAGTACTTACATACTCGTGAACGTCCTTGGACATATCAGGCCAATATACGCCTAATTTTTTTAATTCGTGTATTGTTCCGTGCATCCCTTGATGGGTTTTCCACTTGTTGACATGTGCTTGCTGAATTAGTTGCTTCTGTTCATCCTCCTCGACACATCTCAATAATACTCCGTTAGGTTCCTTATAATATACGCTTCCAGCAACAATGTGTAAATTCCTTGATTGAAGAATTTCTTTTTTGCTATTCCTGTTGATTGGATGTTGAGGGCCATGCGTAAGTATAGGGGTCAATTTTTCTGCCCACTTCGGACATACTTCTAGATTAAACAGATAAGCATCTGGTAAATCATCAGGCACTCCGCTAGGTGGCTCTCCGTGTTTTAACCTAGAAAGGTGGTCTGCTCTCACATGTGTGTTTCCTTTTTTGACCACTACCTCAAAGTCAAACTCCATTAGTAACAAGAACCATCGTACCAATCTCCCTGTGTTGCAAGGCTTATTGACTAGATACAGCAAGGCTTGATGGTCAATGAAGAATTTGAACTTGTTGGCTAAGAGGTAATGTCTAAACTTCTTCACTGCGTAGACCATTCCTAAGCCTTCTCTTTCTGTAGTCGTGTAATTTCTTTCGGCTTGGTTTAATTGTCTACTCGCATAAGCGATTGGATGGTCAAGCTTTCCTTCATCCGCCGGTTGAGCCAGGATACATCCAATTGCATAGTTAGAAGCATCAACATGAATATGAAAAGGCTTGTTCCAGTTGGGTGATTTTAGAATTGGGGCTGTACTCAGCCTCTTTTTAAGCTCATTGAAGGCCTTCTCACACTCGTCCGTCCAAGTGAACTGAGTCAATAGACCGTATAAGGGTTTGGCTATTATGGCATACATGTGAATAAACCTACGGTAATATCCACAGTGTCCCATAAAGGCTTGTACTTCTTTCGCATTCTTGGGTCTTGGTAAGTCCAATATGACTTTAATCTTATCCTCATCTGTAGATATTCCATTCTTTGAAACAATGTGTCCTAGGATTTTTCCTTGTCTTACCATGAAGACACATTTCTCAGGGTTCAAGCAAACTCTATACTGTCTACATTTGTTGAATATTTTCCGCAGTTCCGGTATGTGTTCGGGTCTTTGATTTGAGTATGTGCACAGATCATCTACGTACACTTCCATGCTCTTTCTCAGAAATTCTTTGAAAACATGACACATCAATCGTTGGAAGGTGGCTGGTGCATTAGTGAGCCCGAAAGGCATCACTCTAAATGCATAGATTCCCCATTCAGTCGCGAATGCGGTTTTATGCTGGTCCTCAGTTGCAATAGCCACTTGGTTATAACCAGAGAATCCATCCAAGAAGCTATAGACCTCCTTGCCGGCAACTCTTTCCAAAAGATGGTCTGTGATGGGTAAAGGGAAACTATCTCGTATAGTTGCTGCATTTACTTTTTTCAAGTTGATACACACCCTTAGTTTTCCGTTTTTCTTGGGCACGACAACTAGTGGTGATACCCATTCTGTGTGTTCAATCTCATAAATGAATCCTGCCGCTAGTAGTTTGTCAATTTCTTCCTTTATTTTTGCAGCGTAAACTTCGTTATACGTGTAAGGGCGTTGTTTAGAAGGTTTCGCATCTGCTGTCATAGGGATTCGATGAGCGCATATGCTAGGTTCTACACCCTTAAGGTCTTTGTACGTCCAAGCAAATACATCTCGATATTCTCGGATAAGGTGGATGAGTTCCTCTTCTTCCTCGTCTGATACATCTTTCCCAATATACGTGCACCTCTCTTCTCCGTCTTCTATCGTTACAACCACTTTTTTGGTTTGTTCTTTGTTATCATAGGCTTCTCCGTCTCGTGCTTCTCGTTTAGGCATTTGAGTTGCTATTTTCCTCTCTTCCACTTCGTATCTTTTAAAATGTTCTGGAACTTCGAAGTGGTCTGGTTCAGGTTCCACTTTACTTGTGTCCTCTCTATGCTCGTGCATTCTTGGGATAGTCTCAATTGCTAAGACTTCTGTTGGTTTTTCTTTTGATTCTTTTTGCATAGTTTCTAAATATTGTTCTTCAGAGTCGAACTCTGGTTCCATTTCTATGCTTTCGTACTCTTCTTTCTCCTCTTCCTCTACAATTTCTCTTGCTTCTACTTCTTGGAGGACAACCATGTAGAGGTTCACATCATATCCTTCCTCGTCTATACAGTCGTTCATCGTCAATACTTCTTCATTCACACAAACGTCTAATGTGGCTAGGATTTCCATCCAGCCATGTGGTTCGAAGAGTTCATCTGAAAAAATTTGAGGCATATAGTCAGGGTCTTCTATCGATCGATAATTAGGGTGCCCTATTGGCCACATTTGTTTTTTACACTCCTCCTTCTTGGCTTCTTTGCACATCCACAACTGGGCGTCCTCGTGCATCCAAGATTGGTCACTTGATCCAGCACTGTGAATGGATAGGTCATCTTCTTCTTTGTGGACTGGATTCCATTGTAATGGAGGGACATCCCGATAAGCGAATGTGTGCAGGTTTATCTTGGCAGTGTTCCCTTGATGTTGGAGATATAATGAATCTCTGCCCCAATCTTGTACTACTCGCATCTGTCGCATGAATGGTCGTCCTAATATCATTTCGTAATTGTTTGCTTTTTCGAACTTACAGATGGCCAATGTGTGTTCAAACTCTACTCCACACGTGGTTAACCTAATTCCTTCCAATATTCCTAGGGGTTTCTCTACATGTCCATCTGCTAATTGTAGCTTCATGCGAGTGGGTCGTAAGGCTGGTTTACCCCACTTTTCCCAAATTTCCTTCGTTGCAATTCCTACTCCAGCTCCCGTGTCTAAGATGGCCTTGGTCATGTACCCATTGTAGGTGACAGGTAAGCACGTATTACCTTCATCTCCTTCACTAAATTCTCCTACTTTGTCAACTGGAATTTGTATTGTGGAGTGGTTTTCTTTTTCCTTTCCTTTCATTTCTCCTTTCTCTGCCGGTGGTTCTATTTGATTTGCTAGCTGTCTCCATAGATGTGGTCTAAGTTGAAGCAACTCTTCCACCGTCAATTTACATTGCACCTTTGTTTTCTTAAGTTCTGTTAGATTGTGTGAACTCTCTTCTGAGTTTCCTTTTTCTTTTCCATGCACTGTGGGTGCTCGTATTATTATCGACTCTCTTTCATATTCTCCCATGTAATTAGGCAACGTTGAAATGCTCATGGTTTCCTCTCTTCCTTTATCAAATCTTGACACTTCCTCATATGCTTCCTCTAGGTTATGATCATGGTGACTTTCTGCTCCAATTATTTCCTCAAAAGGAGGTGGACTGATTCCATCCTTTTTCCATTGCTCTTCTCTAATTCTTTTCCACAAGTCTTTGGACCAATCTTCCTCTAGGTCGGGTATTATGGATACCTGTTCCCCTTGAAATTTCATTCGTTCATTTCGTTCATCTTCCCGCCTAGGCTCCTTATCCTTAGGTTGTATACACTCTTCATATAGTTCCTGTGCGATCCTTGTTTCAGGTAAAATTGGGATAGTCTTTTCTAGAGTCGCTTGAGCTACTTCGATGAGTTTTTTGCATATCGCCAGTCTTTCTTTCTCTAATTCCCCTTGAGGGTAGAGTCTTTCATGTTGTTCTAGGTTTGGTCCCATTTTGATTCTAGCTTGGTATGCTTTTAGCCACATGTCCAATTCCTCTGGCTTTGGGTCAGCTAGAATTGATCCTCGCTTCTTTGCCTCTGAGCTAATTGGTGGTGTTTCAGGGATCTCCTTATGCGTTTGTTGTTCGTTATGTTTTCTAGAACCCTTTGCTTGTTTTTTGCTGTTTTGGCCCTTGTTTCTTGCCCATTTCTCTTTGAGCTTTTCTCGTCTTTCTTTCCATTTTTGTACTTTGGTGTTTTGGGTATTCTCACATGAGTTCTCTGAATCCTCGACTATCTGAATGTTAGCGTCTCCTGTTTTATTGTTCTCTAGTTTCTCTTCCAGTTGTTTTCCTGTTTGTTGTTTTGCTTGAGCTCTAGTAATAGCTTTCAGCGGTACAGTGTACTCCTTGTCACTTCCAGATTCTTCTATGACCTCTATTACATTGATTGGTGCAGGACCTTGAGTTTTTGTAGGGTTCTTAGGGCAATCTCTGAAAAGATGTTCTTTCCCACAATCACTACAATATCCTTCCCAAATCCTGGGTGGTGGAGGGTTGTAAGGTCGAGGACACTCCCGAATGAAGTGATCCCCTCCGCATCTATAACACGGTCCTCTCTGCACGGGTGGTCTAATAGGAGGTCTCAATGGTTGTTGTGCTTTGGGCATTGTGTACATTAAAGTTGCAGTTTCCGCTCCATAATTCTGATCAAATCCTTCATATCCATAATAGGCCACGTCATATGCTGGTTCATATTCCATCATGTTGGCTTCATATGGATAGTACTCTCCTGGTGGAGGTTCATACCCTTGGTTGGTTGATTCTACATTGGTCGCTATTGATGCTGGTATTATGGCTCTTTCCAAGTTTTCTTCTGGTTGAGTATACTTCACAGGTACAACTTGTTGAGGTTGAGATAGTTGGGGTCCCAATACTGGTTGTGGTGGTGGATACGGTGCTTGCTCGTATTGTCTCTGTGCTCCTACCGGATACAGGTTGTATCTAGGCATCTCCCTACCAAGCTCTCTAGGTGGGTATCCATAAGGTCGGTATTGTGGTGGATTGACAGGTCGTGTTTGCCTATTAAAGGGACAGTTCTCGGTTGTATGATTGGTATATTTTTGCTCGATGTGGCAGTATGAAGAAGTCCCTTGTTGTTGCTGTCTGTGGTGTGGATACGTTGGTTGTGCACCGGCTCCTCCTCTGGCACACAAGTGTGTGGGATGTTCTCCTCCACACAAGTTACACCTCCTCAACATGGGCACTCTTTGAGTTGGATATTGGTAAGCTCTCTGTCCTTGGACTCCTAGTTTCTTCGCTAATAGTTCCGCTAGCTCTTCCACATTACTAGAATTGGACGTAACTGTGCTTCTTGAGTCTTCTGATTTTGTGAGGTCGGTCGTACCTTTGAGGTCCTCAGCAAGGTTATCTTCCAAGTCGATGCACTCTTGAAGACACTCACTCAATGTTTGCAGCCTCCTCACATACACTAGGGTTCTTAGGGTCCCGTTAGAGAGTCCATCCAAAAATAATGAAATCATCTTTTGTTGAGTCGGTCTCTCAGCCGTAGGGCATCTATCCACGTATTGGTTGAATCTTCGGGCAGCAGTCTTCACAGTTTCATTAGGGTTTTGTTTAAAGCTATGAATCAAAGATGCAAAATTGTGTTTAATCCCTCTCTTTGTGAATTCTCCGATGAATTCTTGAAAGAATTGTTCCATGTTTCCAAATCGATTGGGATCTAAAGGTTGGAACCAAGTTAGAGCTGTTCCTGTGAGGGTGAGTCCAAAAGACTCATACTGCACAAAGAAGTCATCTACTTGTTCTGCTCTTAGAACTTGTTTAAATTCGGCAATATGATCGTATGGCTCCCCTAATCCATCATAGTGGTTTCTCATACACTTAGCCACTTGGATTGGTCTCAATCTCCTCATTGGTTCAGGTGGTCTGGGCATTACAGGGAAAACTGGGGCAACTGGTCGTGGTGGAGGCATTCCTGGCTGTCCTCCCACAGGTGGTCGTGGTCTGACCGGTGGTCGGAAATGGTTCCCCATCCCTGTGTAGGTCTGATTATGTGTGTGCTCACCTGGAGTTGCAAACTGTACATGAGTACGGTTGGGCACACTTCTTTGACTGGTCTGTCCTGATGTGGTGTGTTCCGTCTCTTGTTGATTTCCAAAAGGGTTTTGTGAGGTAGTTGCCTGCTCCCTCTGAGGAAATACAGGCGCACCCATATATCTCAGTCGAGCCCTGTCTAGGACACCTACAGGCCAATATCTTCTTTGATTCTTATCTAGGTAAGTGAGTCTAGTTTCGTCATCTGGGTCTTTCAACTCATAGAATGTCATGGGGCTGTCTCCTATTCCTTGAACAGGTACGTCAGTTTGAAGCAATAAGTCTGCCCCGTGAATCATGTAGACTTCCAACAGGTAGTCGTCTTGAGGTATCAAGTCTCCTCTCAAGACCCGTGATACTTGTGATCTGCCTCTAGGGGTGGTCACTAACTCTTCAGAGTTGTTGGGATCCATGAACTCTCCTCTTTCGTTGATCCTCTCCGGAAATTCAGTTACTATATAGATGTGACCCATTTTGTCAATGTAAGCACCTCCCTCGTATTTGACAGCTGGTCGTGGTATGATGGTGACATCTTGTGCTGTTGCCAATCTGGCAACGGACCTGTTTAAGCCATCCAGGTAGATTGGAATCTCCTGGGCATTTGTGGATACATATTGTAAGGCAGTGCGGTACTCACCTTCCACTGTAGACATGAAGTTCCTATGTGGTGCTGGACCTTGCATGTCTTCCGATGCCATGGGTATGTCTTCCTCAGACTCACTAGAGGTCTCTGAGTAGACGGAGTGGTGACTGACCTGAGCAGTGCTTCCTATAGAAGAGATGACGCTCCTTCGGCTACTTAGCACTCTTCCTGACCTCAAGTTCATTCACACACCTAAGCCTCCCTTTATGCTTCTTAGATTCCCCTTGGTTAGCTCTCCTAAAGGCTCAAAGTGTCTGACTAAAGAAAGGGTTTATCTCGGCGATACCACTTCCTGACGATACTGCTCTCGGCGATACTGCTTTGACTGCGATACGATACCAGAATCCAATCGATACGATACTGGACAATCACACGATACGATACGAGACCATGCCCACGATACGATACCAGGCACAGAGGCGATACGATACCAGTGTGGTGTCGCGATACTACTTTGGGAAGCAGACGATACGATAACCCTGCTGCACACGATACGACACTGGAACTATGACGATACGATACCAAAGGATTCCAACGATACGATACCTGATCTTCTGCCGATACGATACCTGTGAGATTTCGCGATACCTAACTCTAGGAGGAAGCGATACGATACCACCGAACTTGGCCGATACGATACCTGTGACAGTATCGCGATACTGTCCAAGTGAGTGCACGAAACGATACCTGAGTAGAGTCGTGATACGATCTTTAAACTTCGACGATACGATACTAAGTATAGTATCGCGATACTTCCCTAGGAACACCACGATACGATACTAGAGACTCTAGACGATACGATCTCACGATGGTGTCGCGATACTGTCCTTAGTGGGAGACGATACGATATCACAGTAGTAAGCGCGATCGCGATACCGACTTGGCTACACGATACCAGAATGGTATCGCGATACCAGGGTCGATGGCCAGCGATACGATACTACCGCAATTGTGCGATCGCGATACCAACTCAGGGTCACGATACCAGTGCGGTATCGCGATACCAAGTTAGGTATCAAGCGATACGATACTAACGGCGAATATCGCGATACAAGGGAGTTTTGGTATCGCGATACCAGAACTCAACCGATCGCGATACTCAAGCCAAATCACAAGAAAATGTGGAAATTTTCTCACCCCCTTGCAGCTCTTACACTCCTCCTCCCTTCTAGGCCTCTCTATCACACAACAACTCAGAAATAACTTCTCCTTACCCCCCCCGCGATACTGCGCACTGTTTTAATCACGTTTTGTGCATGTTTCAAGTGCTTTGAGTGAATGATCTTGATAAGAACTCACCTTTGTCTGCTCTAGCTTGCCCTTTGGGTTCAAACTCTCACTGAAACAGTCTCGAACGCACGATACCAGATCCACGATACCGGTCGCTGTCGCTCACGATACCAGAGTTCCAGCAAGTGTCAAATGAGTCAATTTTTTGGGTTTTTATACTTTTTGGGACAGAACTTGAAATTTTGGTCTATTTTTGGTGAATTTTTTGGTTTTTTTTGGCCTATTCCTACTTCTCCTCTCCTCTCTACTCCTCTCCTAAACTAACCCTAACTCTTCCTTCTCTTCCCTCCTCCTACACTTAAACCTAAAACTTATCACACACACCTCAAGGATGAGAAGTGACAAGTGCTGAAAAGGAATACTACTCGTCAATGGACAAATTCTCCTCTATAAGTACGATTCGATCACACTTGCTCTCTAACTATCACGAAGGCAACTTGGTGGAGTGCCTCCCCGGCAACGGCGCCAAAAAACGTGTGTACTTGAGCCGCAATGACTCAAGGACTTGTACCAATGAGACTATACCTCGATTGCCATACAAGTGCATATAGTGGAGTCCTTTGCACACATTTAATTATCAATCCGAAGGAGTGACTTACCAAGTGTATGAAGACATTTGCACACGTGATAGAAAATGAAGTGAGTTAACTATCCGAGCAAGAGAAAAGACCAATACTACCCACACCTACTGATAAACTGGAAGTGTTGCCGCAAACCTACTTTCAGCAGTTTTGGTTTTTTGAGGATTTCTCCCAGCCCAGAACTCCGAACATAGGCAATAGGGTACTCGTTTCGAAGCTCTCGACGAGACGAATCCAATGGTGGTGGTTTCACTCAATTCTGACCACTCTGCTGTAAGTTATGGCAGAAACAGTGAATTACGGGAACTACTAACACCCGCGTTTTTGCTTCTCCTAGCTTACGAACGCACTACAGCCACTCAAAACAAGGGGGAAGGGGTAGACAACAGTCCTACACTTGCATTTCAAGCATCACACACACATACATGAGCAAAATGAAGATCAAAATCAGCAAGGAAGAGGCAAACTCGAAATTCCAGAAGTGCTCTTCTTCACAATGACCAGAGCTTCTTTACAATGAGTCACTTTTGACTTATATACTAGTGCCCTAAGTTTGGTCCTTTCACACAAGGGACTGGCACTTTATTCACTAAAATACTAACTTCCTACTAATGTACATGGGTAATTCACTAATCTTCTGAGGGGATGCATCTAGAGGACTCCTCTAGTGCATTTACAACGGAAAATATATACAAAAGTGGTTATGTTACAAAAAATTGTGTGTCCAAATCGGAAAAATTTTGGGGCCCGTCTTTTTTCTCTGCTTTCTGCGCTCTTTAGCTCTGCAACAGCAATAGAAGTGTGAGTTTCTTGGAGATCTCTTGCTCATGAGTGAGGCTTGTGTGCATGCTTGTTTGGATATTCTTGTGAATGCGTGTGTGAATCCTTGTGTGTGTGTCTTTCCATCGTGTGGTAAAACTATCCACACTACTCACTAGTTTTTTAAATTGACAATTTGTTAACGAGGATCCAATGCTTAATGTCATTGTGCTACATATATCATTCTCGAGGGTCTATATCTTGAAGATATGGTGAGAGTGTATTTACACACTATTAATAGTATATCACTAGATGTCAAACTTACTACAACATCAAGAAATGCCTTTTTTGGATTAAAGTAGGCAGTGCAAGAAAATGAGCAAATACAATTCAACATTGTTTATATATAGAAAACGAGTAAGTTACCTTCACCAATTATTCGTTCATCCACCATATATTTGCTAGGTGGTGATTCAATTAACTAACTCTTCTTGCACAATGTGAAACACACTCAAATATTTTTGGAGAATTATTTTGTGCATCAAATATACTCTCAAGTGAAAGTAGCTGGAGAAGCTTGGAGAGGCTTCGAAAGTTGAGATGTCAAGTGGTGAAGTTGGTCCACCAAACCAGCATAGGAAAAGCTGTAGCTTTTTTGATATGTAAATTAGGGCTTGTAGGCTTGAGTTTAGTGCAAGGTACTTTGGAACATCAAGAAGAACAAGTTCATGCAGAACATGTTGGTGCAATTAAGAGCAAGCCTACATACTTGATCACCTCACATAAGCTTGATGTATTGACATTACACTTGAAAGGATTCATATGTACAACCTCTTATAACTTTGCTTCAGAATTACATTTGTAAAAGGTCGATAAACCCACGAGGAGTTAGGAAGCATATAATCTTATATCAATTTGGTAGTTGATTCAAGAGAGAATCAATCCTATACTTTAGGATTCACTTTTAGGTAGAGATTTGAATTTGAATTCAAATCTTTGGCTCCAACAAAAACTATAAAAAGAGGATCTGAAAGGCCCGCATCAATAGAGAGGTTTAGAGATCATATTCATGTACTTTCATTGCGAAGAGGAGCTCACCTCAGAGCTCACTCATTTCTCACTCATTGAGCAATGATTTATTGCAAATGACATTGTACTTTTACATGATTTAATACATACATGATCATTACTTCTTACTCTCATATCTCTATCATACTTCATCAAAACAATGAACTTGTCAGAGTTTGTTCTCACTGTATAGTTAATCGTTTCCTATTATTCAAAGCATGATGGCTTCAAAATACCGTTTGTTTTAATCCTACAAAGTTTCATAAGTAATGGTTCTCATGATCATCAGATATTAATCAATCTCTACTCATTGGTCTATGACTATCAAGGCCTGTAAATATCGGGATGCATGATCAATTTGCTAAACATATCTCTCTGCATATAGTCCATCATTTTAAATGATATCACTCGTGATTGGTAGCATGTTGAGCTAATTGAAGTTGCCCAAAAGGAATTTTATCAATTGCTACTGTACTCAGAGAATGGTTCAAAACTTTGAGTAGGTGTATCAACCAAAAATAGCAAGTTTTGGACCTTGGATTATATGCCTACCTATCAGTTTTGATCCTATCATTAGTGGATCATCTTCCAAGAAACATATGTGATTATTTATGGAAATATGGCACAAAAGGCTAGCGCACATAGGAGAGAGAACTCTAAAGCAAATTTCTAGGGACCAAAATGTGCTTGAAATTCCCAATGTGACAAAGCAGCACATGATATGCAAATGTGGAGCTTTCCAATTTGGCAAAGCTCACAGGCAACCATTCAACAGGAAAGGATATATCCATGAAGAATATTTAGAGCTTGTACACACTGATGTGTGGGGTCCTAGCAAAGATCCGTCCATCTCAAACTCAAGGTACTATGTCTCATTTATTGATGATTATAGTAGGTGGAAAATCCTCTATTTCATGAAGCATAATGATTAGGTATTTACATGTTTCAAGAAGTATTTGGCACTAGTTGAAAACCAAATAGGAAGGAGCTTGAAGAGAATCAAGTCTGGTGGAGGTGGTGAGTACTTTTCACATGGGTTTGATCTATTTCTATAGGATAGAGGCCTAAAGAGGGAAGTAACAACTAGGTTTACTCGTGAATTGAATGGAGTGGTAGTGAGAAGGAACATGTAAATTTTTTAGGCAGCTATGACTATGTTAAATGAGAAAGACTTACCTAATTATTTATGGGTAGAGGCTCTATCCATAGCTACCTACTTGGTCAATAGGCTTCCATCCAAATCATTGGATGGTATGACACCATATGAAGCATGGAATGGTAGGAGACCCTCATTGGATCATTGCAAAATATTTGGGGTGCATTGCCTATGCACACATCTCATCACAAATCAATGTGAAACTTGACCCTAAGGTTGAGAAATGTATATTTATTGGGTATGATCAGAATCAAAAGGGATATAGACTATACAATCCCACTAACAATGCATTCATAGTTAGTAGGGGTGTAGTATTTTATGAGAATAATTCATGGTTTGAATATGATTTGGAAAATGATTTTCCAACCCTCACTAAAGAAGATCAACACCAAGTAGAGGATGTCAATTCAAAAGATGAAGAGCAAATATTCTTCACAGCTTGTAAGTCAAGGGGCAAGTTCAAATACAAGCAATTAGAGGATCTACCTGAGTCTTCCAATCAAGCCTTAAGGAGATCACAAAGAGAAATTAAGAAGCCCATAAGGTATGGATATGATACATCCTTAGTCACAAAGCACTCTCTGTACATCACTAAAGATTCTATGGCAGAAGAGCCTTCTTCATTTGAAGAGGCTAGGAAGAAGAAAGAATGGAGAGAAGCCATGAAGGAAGAAGTGGAAGCATTGCAGGAAAACCACATATGGGATCTAGTTCCCAAGAAGCCAGATATGAAGGTAATTGGTTCAAGGTGGATATATAAAATTAAAAAGAACTCTGATGGTTCTATAAATAGGTACAAGGCAAGGTTAGTGGCAAAGGGATTTGCACAAACACATGGAGTAGATGATGGGGGGAGATTCTAACACCCCAATGCAACAATGGAAGATGTCTGCCCTCCACTAGGTCCACAAGCAGTGATATATGCTCACTATTCTAAACTTTTCTCTACACCAGTACAAAGATTTAAATGAAACTTTGCAAAACTACAGAAAACTATAAGAGCTACCCAACAAGCTTTAAATCATCCAAAATAGATATTCTAGTTGGAAGAACCACCCTCTCCAAAATAGGCTACATGTTTGCAACACTCTCCACCTATGTGCAGAGATATACCTTCACAAAGTTGGCAATTTCTCACAACCGACTCAGCCAAATAACTTGAAACTTTGGAAATGTTTAGGGCACTATATGAGACACCAAATGAAGCTTTAAATCAATGAAACGTAGTACAATGAGAGAGAAAACAATGCTCTACAATTTGGTACAATCAGATTTGTAAAAGCCTAACTACAGCTCTAGATAGAGAGGAGCAAAATCATGATAGAATGAGGTAAGTAAGCAAGGGTGCTGCTTTCTGGAGTTTATGACTTCACAAAAATAAGTGGAAAACTCGTGGAATGCATACAAAGCAAGAAACAAAGGTGGGATGGTGCTTATATAGAGTTTTACTTTTCCTAGAATCTAGCTAACCACCCACCAATCAATTTAGGTGCACTTTTTGGTGGCTGATTTGATGAGATTTGAATTTGATTGAGTTTGGTGGAGCTTCTAACTTTATTCCACAACTTTGGGTCCTCCTTTTTTATTGCTCCACTTGTAAAACTCGTGTTTGAGCATTTTTGCATGATGAGACTTGGTTTTCAACACTCCCCCTCAAGTCTTAATGTCTAGGTCCTTCATTCCAATGCATGCCTTGAAGTGTTGTAGCTTTACTCCATCCAATACTTTGGTAAACATATCTGCATATTGGTCCTTTATATTGCCATGCTCCACCTTGACATCCTTTGACATGATCTTCTCTCTAATAAAGTGTTAATGCATTTCTATATGCTTCGACCTTGCATGGAACACTAGATTTTGAGCCAATCATATGCTACTTATTTTTTCACAAAAAATACGTACTTGCTTAACCTGAAAATCAAGATCATAAAACAACTTCTTGAGCCACATACGCTCACATGAGACTTGTGCTAAGCCTCTATACTCAGAGAGCCACTGTTGGTTGTTTCTTTGAGATCCATGAGATGGTCTTCTACCCTAGCATGATAACATTTCCACAAGTGCTCCTCCTATCATCTTTGGAACATGCCCAATCAGCATCACAATAAGCTTGTACATTTAATCCATCATGAAATGGATAATATAGACCTTCATTCACTGATCCTTTGAGGTATCTCAGTACCCTTTTGGCTGCAACAAGAGGAGGTACTCTTGTTGCCTGTAAAAATTGAGATAACATTCCAACTACATGTGCAATATCTGGTCTTGTCATAGTAGCATACAAGAGAGAACCAATTATTGACCTATACATGGTCATATCATTTATTTCTTCATAGTAGCATACAAGAGAGAACTAATGGATTTGAAATTGGCTTGCAATCACAAAAGCCAAACTTCTTCAAAAGATCTAGAATGTATTTCCTTTGCATCAAGCATATACCTTCCTCTTTCTATAGTACTTCAATCCCAAGGAAGTACCTTAAAATCCCAAAATATGAGATTTTAAACTCACATAAAAGCTTCCTCTTTATGTCCTTGATGTTGGCTTCATCATCCACTGTAATGATCGAATTATCACCATATCTACAACTGAAAACAATTTTGCTACCTTTCTTCTTCACAAAGAGTGATGGGTCTGCATGACTGTGATTGTATCCACATTTTACCAAGTAGTCCACAAGTCTTTGGCTCCAAAATCTTGGGGCTTGCTTGAGTCCATAAAGAGCCTTCTTTAGCCTGCACACATGATGTGGAAACCTCTCATCTTCAAAGCCTTGGGGCTGGTCCATGAAGATTACCTCTTCAAGCTCTCCATTTAGGAAAGCATTCTTCAAATCCAACTGGTACATCTTCCAACCTTTTGAGGCTGAAATTGCAATCAAACTTCTTATGGTGGACATCTTAGCTACTGGACTGAATGTTTCCTTAAAGTCAATTCGATAGGTTTGAGCAAAACCTTTGGCAACCAGCCTTGCTTTACAGCTAGAGATGCTCCCATCTGTATGCATCTTTACCTTGTACAACCATTTGTTGCCAATGACTTTCATGTGCTTTGTTCTTGACAAAAATGACCAAGTATCATTTTCTTCAAGTGCCTTGACTTCCTCCTCCATGGCTTCAATCCATTCGCTATGCTTATTTGCTTCTTCAAAAAATTTCGGTTCTACACAAGTTATAACTTGACTCATGTATGCATTGTGTCTTGCAATGAATGAAGCATAAGTTAACCTTTGAACAGGGTATTTAACCCTATTGTATGACCTTACCTCACCATTAGGTGGTAGGAATCTCCTCCTTCTTGGTTTAGATGCTTTAAATCATGGAGTTTCAAATTTTTCCATATCTTCGTTAGGTGTAGATTCCATGTCTATCCATCGATGGTCTTTGTCGTTTGCCTTTTCCTTTCCTTTGCTACTTCCTTCACTTGAATGAGCTTCATTCCTTATCCTCCCATGCTAAGCAGATGTAGTACTCTCCTCTGATGGTGTGCTTGAAGTGGTTGGACCACTTATCTACATGCTTTGTTGTTGCTCTTTGAACTTCTTCTCGGCTTCATATGCATTGTCAACCTGTAACACATCTTTGCTACAATACCAAGGCAGCAACTCATCAAATATTACAACCCAAGATACCTTAAGATCTTTGGTGCAAGGGTTATAGTATCCAAAACCCTTATTCTCTAAAGAATATCCAAGAAAGATACACCTATCTACCTTCAGGTCTAACGTGTGTCTCAATTCGTGAGGTATGTGAACATAACACACACAACCAAATACTTTAAGATGTGAAAGGTTGGGTTTCTTACCACACCAAGCTTCATAGCGTGTAACTCATGTACTCCTGAGGTTGGACAACTATTCATAATGTATATGGTTGTATTTGTTGCATCAGCCCAATAAGAGTTAGGAACATTTGTTTCATTTAACAAACCTCTAGCCACTTTTGCTATGTAACTATTCTTCATCTCTGCCACCCCATTTCGTTGAGGTGTATAACTGCAAGTGAATTGCCTTTTGATGTCATGGTCATGTAAAAAATCTGAAAATTCTTTTGAAAAATACTTTCCCCCTATGTTGCTCTAGCACAATGGTGAGAACCATGTTAAGAAGCTCCACCTCCTTAATGTCAATCCGCGGAAGAGATAGGAGTGATATGAAGATTGTGAATGTGAGACGTAGTGAGAGTGAAGGTGAGAAGCATAGAGATGCAAAACACACATACACACACACATGAAGAGACAAGCAAGACACAATGGCAGGTAGGAGAATAGACTCTATTACTCCATGCTACTTCATTGTGCTCTGTCTTTAGATGCTTCCGCGTCATCTATGCCTCTGACTACTACCAACACCCCCCTCCCTCTCGCTTCTATCATCCTCGATAGAACCTTGTTGTGGGGTCTGTCAGATATAATTCTGTAGTAGGTCATGAGCGAGGGTGTGTTCTAAAATGCGGATACCTCTTGCTAGATTAGCTTCGAGTTTCTCCCAATCAATGGGTTGAGGTTCCTCTGTTGGTGAGTCTGTAATGTGTGGAATACACCAGTTGTTCATAGGAAAATAATTGCAGTAGATGTGTAGGCCTGTTGATGAACACTTCTGAGTGATACTCCCAAAAACCGGTAGTTAACATTGCTTCGAAGGTCTGCTTATAGCATGCCGGTAAGTATTTGATTCGATAGTGCCAGGCATAACACACCCGGAGCGATGGTGTCATACTCATATCATATGATAAATCTTGGTTTTCATGCTCGAATCCCAGGGTGTTCACATGCGGTGCTTCGACGCGACAGAAGACTTTGAATACCATCTACATCATGTCAAATATTTTGACAGTCATATGCACTTCTACATCGTCCATTCGTCGTAAACGAGGGAGCTAGTGGCAAATAGTCGCCATCATATAGCCTACTCTAGGCAGTCTTGTGGGTGGCCTAAAATATGGGTAATTGAGCCAATCCTGGCATTGCTTGTTGTTCTGTACTTTAATGGCAAATGCCTTCCAGGAGCGGCATCTTGGCATGGGTCCCCAACATGGGTTGTACTTCAAATGGAGTGGTGCCTTGGCCCAAGTGGTCATCATTTCGGGATATTCTTGTAATAAGTCCTGGAGCCAATTTGGTTTAAATATTTCTCCTCTCTGCGCTGCTGGTGGCAAGTCTTCAGGCTCAAACTGAGTTGCGTGGGAGGTTTTCTTGCCTGTTTCCTTTTCTATGGCCAGCTGGTATTCTACCATTAACATAAAATATGACTTATACTGTAGTTCATGCCCAGATATGTACCTGCGGGGGGCCAAGTGAGCAAAATACAAGGGTTGTAAAATTCCTTCTTCTATCATTGCCATTGCATGTAATTGTGTTTCTACCCTTGTGGAGTGGGTCCTTCCAAGCTCTTCAATAGTCTTCATCCATGCGGGAGTAGGAAGCTCAAAAGTCGTCTGGCCTTCGGTCGTAACGCGTCCGCCTGGGATGGATTGGGATTCATATGCTTCTACAAAAGTGTCCTCCACCGGGATAGTCACTGTTTCTTCATCTGCTGGTAGTTTTGGTGGGGAATCTCGCCTGGGAGGTGCTTCATATGCTGCTATTTGTGTTTGGAGAGTTACTACCTGGGCCCTTAGAGCGTTGAGTTCCTCTATGATCTCAGGAGATGGGTCCGTAGGAGCTGGTGGTACTTGCTGTACAGGTGCTCTTAATTGGAGCAGTTTGTGGTCTTGTTTTAACTTCTGGTATTCCTCGTTCATACTGTCATACTCCTCTAATAATCTGACATGATCTTCCAATAACATCTTCATAGATTCGGAGGGGATAGCTTTGAAACGACTGGGGCTCAATGGTTCATCTGGTTAATCTAGAGCAGCTTCCAAGTTTTCTCTGTTCTATTCCTGTAGACGTTGGTTCTCTTCTTTAGCTGATGCCAAGTGTCGTCTGAGTAGTCCCATGTTTCTTGTAAGCGTTGCATTGCGAATAGTCTGAGCCCGCAATAAGTTGTCAATATCAGTGATGGCCTCTTTTGTTTTCTCTTCACTTTCGAGTTCTAGTTTGTGGTAGGCCTCGCGTAGTTCTTGCTAACGGGTGTTAAGTGATGCATTCTTAATTGACAAGGAATTTATCTGTGATTGTAAATCGTTCCTTGTTTGCTGCAGCGTCTGGAGACTATGCCCAAGAGATGCAAACTCATCAGGAACTTGGGTCATGCATGCGAACATCTGACGGAATGCGGTGTCGATGGTGGGTGATAAAATTAATGGTGTAGTGAATGCAGATGTTGTGGGTGTGGGTGTTGATGCAAGGGGAAGGGCAAATAGGGATGGGAATGTGGATGGGATTGTGACTCTGGAAAAAAATGATGTGCCTAAATATGCTGGTGCAATGGGAGATGTGAGTGGTGGTGCGGTGGGTGGTGATATATCCATGTCACTAGATGTGGTGTTGAGTGTCGTGACTGTGAATAGTGGAGTGACAATGGGTGCGTGCATGGGTGTAAATACAGGATTGACAAAAGTGGTAGAATAATCTAGAGAGGGGGTCTCTTGTACTACTTGGTGGAGAGGAGAAAGAGGAAATGCGGTGGGGCAGGGAGGTGAGACTGGGGAAAAGGTCAATGGAGGAGGAAGTGGAAATAGGTGTCTTGGAGGGGTGGGGAAGGAAGGGAAGGATGGATGGAGAAATGGATTGGATAGAAGGGTGGAGGTTAGAGGAGGGAGGCTAGGTTGAGTGGGTGCGGAAAGGGTTAAAGGAATTGAAGCAACAAAGGCATCTACTACTGCACTGTCGAAGGACATGGATGGTCTAGGAGAGGCAGGGTGTATAGGAGAGACTGGAGGGATGGGAGATGAAGGAGGAGTTGTTGGGGTGGTGGGTACTTCGACAACTATGGTGGTTTGTAGAGTAGAGGTGCGAGGTAGGGAGTCGATGATAATTGTTTCTTCTGCCAAAGATTCATCAGGGATGAGACGGGCTTCCCTGGCCTGTTCTGAAGATTGGCCATCTGTGGGTACGTGAATGTATTGACCTGGTTTTGAAAGTAATCGTACGCAGTATGGGCCAAAGTGCAGTAGTCGCTTTCGTTGCAAGTATCTTAATGCTTCATTTGTGCCTACAGACTTAACTAGTTCTCTCAAGCCTTTGATGTACGCTTCTTCAAAGCCTCCTCTGACGAGTTCCTGTTCTATAAGCGCTTGGCTTTCTTCCTCCTATAGCTTTTTACACGCCCAAACTTTTTCCATGGTGCGATATAACTTCTTAATCACTAGTGTATAGGCAAGTGCTTCAAACGTCTCATGTTCATAAGTGCTAGTGTCACCTTGGGTGTCAGTATGTTGTTCCTGCTCATCAGTCTGCACATTCTCTTGAGATTCGTGGCTTCCTTGACTAGCTTCATGATCGTCATCTTCATCATCTGTTTCTATCCTTTCTTCTTCTGAGTTGGATACTATTTGTCCTTGCTATTGATCAGGTAGAGTAGTAGGGTAGCTAGGTCGTTCATATTTCTGAGAGAAAATTTGGCCTTCAGAAAACTAAAGTTCATTTGAAAAGGCATCCGGCATTTCAAAATCGAACATGGTATTCAGTGGTTCTGCTTCTAGATTGGGTATTGGGAACGAAAACGCTTCCACACCAATGGAGGTGGGAATGCCTAGTGCAGTGTTGGGAGGTTCCTAGACGGTGGTAGCCTAAGAAGTAACTGCACTGGTAGTGCCTTCTGTAATCACAGGTCGTGATAGACGTATGCGAATGGGTTGTATCACTCCACGGGGTTCCGTAGGTGACTCTTCTGGAGATGGTTGAGGAGACAGGGACTCTGGAACTTGCACGCATGGTATAGATCCTCACATGCGCTTGCCTGCTTGTCCCTTGCTAGATTTTCTGACTTTCTTGGCTCTCCCTTTGAACACCTTCAGTTCTTCACTTTTCATCGCACGTTTTATTGGCAAGTCATATGCCAAACAAATATAAACAATGCGTGTGAGAGCACAACATCCATGGATAACTTTCTTTCTCTCCCATCTATGATGTGCTAGATACAACTGCTCTATAATCCAACTTGCTAGGTCTACCGTTTGAGGTCCAATACATGCTAAATACAGTCCAAACCAAATGCGTTTGTGGGGCATGGTGAATCAATCGTGAGCTAGGAATGTGAAATGTTGCATACAAATTCTTAATGGCTTAGATAGCTCAGGTGTGATAGCCGAAATATCTTCCCATTTGGTAACATCCCCATGCTTCATAGGCTCTGGAGTTAGCCTTTCTCGCTCTTTCGAAGTGTGGGTTCCATGTATCTTGATTGCAGCTCTGATAAAATCTTTGGAAAGATAAAACTTCTTAAACGGTGGGTCATTTACTAAGGACGGCAAAATGAATGTGCCTGCCAAATCCTTGTTCTCAGAAGCTGTCAATGTGGTTACCAAGTAGTAACATCTGTAGACATCTGGTTTAGGCAATGGATCACTGAAGTATTCAGTGAAGCCTGCTCTCACCAAACATGCTTTAAGTCTTCTGTGTTCTAGAGTGCTTCAAAATCTCTGGAGAAGAACTGATACTTTTCCCACTTACTATTGTCAAAAGTCAAATTGGCATCAAAAGTGAAATGTGCATCTGCCAAAAGTCGTGCTAAACCTTGGAACCAATGTGAATTGCAATGGACCTTTTCCGTATATCCCCTTGGTCGGTCATCAATGGGCATTGGTCTTGGGAATCCTTGGAATTCCGGTGGTTGAGCCGTGGGGTGCGGTTCAGCCAGTAACTCACCAATATTGGCCATCGGTACACTGGGGCTAGCTTCAGATGGTCCTTCTTCTATCTGCATGATGAGTGATGCGAGTGCGGAGAAATCTGCTACAAAAGATTAACACATTAGCATGGAAATTAATCATGATTCCATTAAAGTGAGACCACAACCCCTTTCCATAACCGATGTGTAACCTGTGTAGCCGAGTGTTGTGATGTGGTTTATGGAATGATGTTTGCAAAACTAGTGCAGGTCTCTAGACACCTACATGCTTCAGATGATGCATACATTTCTTGATGAGATGTTATTACAAGTGATGTTGGGTTATAGTGTGTGGATTTGTACAAGGTTCAGTTGTGAATGATTTATTACAAGGATAGTGTTTAGTCGGACGGGAGTAATGTTAGATAAGGTGTTCGGAGAAGTCGTCTGGATACGTTTCGGTATCCACTTCCTAAGAGTTGCTAAGCAGGGAGTATGTTTCTGCTGAGGGGCAAAAGGTGATATCGGATGTGGTGGTATTGAGGGGTGAAAAGATTTCTCAGGGGTATATATTACATGGCTTGAGGGTTGAGCTATGATACACTGTTTGGGTACCCAAATTTGCGTGGGTGTGGGTCGATTTATAAGGTACTTCTTGGCGATCCAAATCTGTTGAATGCTTGAACTTGTAGAAGAAGGTCGAGGAGATGTTGGATACTGCCTTTGATTCTACTTTAACTTCTTCTTATCATTGTCTACATAGTTGAAATCTATTGGTGCATTCTGTCCTTTTGGCACCCATATTTGTCTCGTGGTGCTTGCTCGATTATGCTGATATTGCTTTCCTCTTTGGGTCATCCGATACGGTCCTTGGTCTGGGTTCCTTCATTGTGGTTGACTCCTTTGTGGTTGAGGTTGAGAGGTCTGATGGACACTCTGCTTTGGAAAAGAAGGGAGGTCCAACACTTGCGAAACCTGCCCATTAGGAAGTGCATTGTTTTGTATCAAAAATCTAGGCCAGTCCACAGTAAGTGTGGAAGGATGGGCACAGCAAGGTGTTTTTCCCATGTGGCTGCTGATGTAGTACACCTGAATGCTAATGCAACCAAGCTGACCGCCAATTGTCCCCATTTGTCCGCTGTTGGAAGACCAAGAGAAAATCTCCTGACATCCTTTTTTCTGGCAATTATCCATTGCCAACCTCTCATGGGTTGACTTTGGAGGGAGCATGCTTAGCCAAGGGATTTGGCCAAATATCTTCTGATCCTCCATCGCAAACGTTTCATAGGGTCTAGGGTTACATACCTCAGGCAGAGTGTTGTTAGGGAAGTCAAGCAGTATCACTCACTGATGGTCTAAGGTTCCAAATTGCAAGGAGCCTTGTCTAAGATTTAGGTCCACTGAGTGATCGTATAGCCAATCTTGTCCAAGGATTAGGGGTTCTATCAGGTCCTCGTCATGGCACATTAGTAGCTTCGTTGTCATGTTCACATCGTGTATGAGGATAGGAAGGTCCACCTCACCCATGCAAGGGGTTTCCATGCCTCCTAGCCCTATGAGGTATGCCTCAATTGTCCGCATTTCTATTCCTGAGTCCTTATAGTGGGACCATCTAATCGCACTAGTCGCAGAACCTTAGTCAATTAAAGCCCTGAGCTCTTGGCAAGGGTTGTCGTGCTCTAGCCTAATTGTAATGAATGGTCTCCTGTCCACTATGCTAGGATGATTACTTGACTTTACTAGACACATGGCCATGGGATATCTGGGTGTTGTTTCCAGATGGTTATAATGTTCTCTCCCTAGTCCTTGTCTTCTTAACTTCATGCACTTAATGTGTTCTATAGCTTCTGCCTGAGCTTCAACTCGTATTCTGTTTTCTTCCTCCTTAAGCTTCTTTGCCAATGTGAGTCGTCTAAGCATATCCTCCTATTGGGGGATTCTTAGACAAGAAGGGATTTGAGTGTTTGTAGGAGAAAAGGGGAAGACCAGAAGAGAAAATACACACTGGAAGCCTCTGTCAATTGATTACAGTAAGACAAATACAAGGTTGAAGCACAATACAACCAATGCTTTGTGCAAAATCCCATAGAGTGCTCAATTACAAAATACCAAATACCCAAGGGATCTGTTGCTGCCGGCCTCCTCTGCACCAAACCTCCACCTTCTACAAGCCTGCTCTTGTGCACTCCTTGCACCAAGCTTCCACTGAGGGGGAGGGATGGATACCTTCTCTCGGCGCGCGCACACTTCAGTAAGACCTTGGGATCCTTGGGGGACAAGCTTAGCACTCCTCTGCACACTTCCTTGGTCACTCTTCATGCACACCTTGCACTTTACTTCTCTGCATCGCACACTGTGTGTCTCTTGCACTTCTCTCTCTTGCTTCACCTAGACTATGCTTCTCTTGCTTACACTAGAATTGTCCAAGAATGGTCCTTGCCTTGATTTGAGTGTGTCGATTCACATACCCTCCTAACTGCAAGAGTATCTTGGTGCTCACTTGATGTCCCAAGATTGTCTTCACAAGTGGCAGCCAATGACTCGCTGTTTTGTCCTGTAGTGACTTTAGATTAAAACCAAAATTTTAATTGGGGGTCCATACTTTCACTTTTGCGTACGCTGCCGCTTCACATACTTTCACATTTTCCTTTTAACTCTTCGAATGTGCACATAAGGGAGGGTTCATCTGAACCTTCCAAAACACTTTGAACCTTAGGGAAATTAGAGAAATACCTCTGCAACTGCAACCCACTTTCTCCAATTTACCCTTGGTGGACAATTAATTGTGCACTACCTGTGCACTTTGACACCTGCACTTTAGCACTTTGACTTTGCACCTGTTGTCTTTGACCTTGAATTTGTTGACTTTGACTAGTTTGACTTTGACCTTTTGACTTTGACTGTGGTTGACTTTGACTATGGTTGACTTTGACCAATATGACTTTTATGGGCTCAATAGTTGCCCACCACCTAATGTGCTCTCCGTCCCGGAGAGCTACAACCAAAACTCGGAGTATAGAGGACACCATGAGTATGCAGCTGCAAAACTTCAAAAAGACCTGAGCAGCTACTAAGTCCACCAAAAACAGGAGAGAAGAAGCACCAGAGAAGAACCAATAAGAGGGATTAAGCCATGGAAAAGCAAAGGAGGGCAATGGGAGTGTAGAAAGGAGGTGGAGGGAGGGCTGAAGGGCAGAGATGAATAGGGTAGGGAGGGGTAAGGATGTGGCTGGGCAGACTAGTAAAGGGAGGGATTGGGAGTAGGAAGCAGGGGTCTGGAGGGGGTTAAAATGATCAAACAGTAGAGCTACAGAGGGTACATATGGGAAATATAAAAACCTAATGTAAGATAAGGTGAGAATAGACCATGTGGACAATGTGGTGAAATAAAAACATGTGATAAATGTGTTCAAAACATGTGGGTTTTGACCAAAAGTCAGAGAAAAAGTTGGAATTTGGAAAAATAAAGCCAAAAACTGAGTCCAAAGGTGCCAAAAAATATGAAAATGACTCCATTTTTGTAAAAAACGGCCAACCGAGGCACGATCCAGAGCCTAAAGCTTTGAGCCATAAAAAATAAAAAAAATAATAGAAATTTATATGTTTTCTAAAATAAAAATAAATTGTCATCGGTTTTTTTTTTGTCCCTTTTTCGAACGCCCAACAAAAATAAAAAATAAAAAGAAAATAAATAATAAAATAAATAAATAAATAAAATAAAAAATAATAAAATAAATAAAATAAAATAAAAAAATAATTGGGAGGGCAGGGAGGGCAGGAAAGGGGGGTTGTTTTTTTTGAAAAAACAAAATGCCTAGGGGGGCTTTTTTTTTTGAAAAAAAAATATCCAAAAAAATTGAAAAAAATACATTAAAAAATCCAAAAAAATGCAAGAAAAATCCAAAAAATCTTCAAAAAATTCTCAAAAATTTTCCTACAGGCCTAAGCTAGTTTTTTGCACTAGAGATCTTCCTTTATTTCTCAAATTGGGCAAGAAAAATGACACATGAAAAGGAGAAAAATGCTAGAAAAATTCTTAAAAATGCTAGAAAAATTCTTAAAAATGCTTGAAAAATTCCGAAAAAAAATTCCTAAGAATTCCAAAAATTGTACCTTTGCAAAGTTTATGAAATGGCTGCTAAATTTGCTAAAAACTCAAGAAACAAGCATGAAATGGATAAAGAAAACTACTAAAACTTAAGCGAAAAATGAGAGGACTATGTACAACCTGGAGAAATTTTGCAGGTTCCAGGTGATCTAGAAATCTTCACTGTTGATGATAGGCCTTGAGCCTTGTATTGTTGACTCAGAGAAACTCCTCCACAATCTCCAATTGTACTGCACTTCATTGGTTTTGTCGTCTCATTGGGCACACTGATGATCTGATAGGGGTATCCTGAATCCTTCAGAAAATTATAATCTCCTCCATACTGCCTCTTTTGTATCTTTGTTTCAGCGACATTATGACTTAATCTGCAAAATTTCATTTTCACTAATCCATCTTCTTCATCCAATCGAACCCTCTGTTTCCAAAGACTTGCAGGTATTTCTTCCATATCTTTGTAAAGCCCTGCACTCACTATCATAAAAATTGACACAACAGATGATATCCATATCAGGATCCATAAAACGGTGGCCATTGACATATGCTTTGAAGTATCTTCAGCATTGTTGCACTTAAGGGCTCCTCTTTTCTCCTCTCTTCTATGGCCTTTAACTGAGACTGTCTCACTCGAGTCAATAACCTGAATGATATCCTTTGATTCTTCAAATGCTTCCTCTCTACTTGAGTTTGGAAAAATTCCATAGCAGTAAGATGGGTCTTTTGCATGGAGCCAAGCCAACATGTTTTCATCTTCATATAAATCTGCTCCTTCAAATGGGTCTGCTTCTGGGTTGTCCAACAATTCTTCTTCCATACAAATACCAATTGTCTGCATCATGCTAGTATTTTTCTGATTGTTTGGTCCTTCTTCTAAAATTAACTGCTGCAACTCTTTTCCCTCTTGCTTTACCCACATTGTGTCCTTGCCCTAGTCATGTAGCACATTGGCATGCCTTAACCAAGGTCTCCCAATTAACAGGGGGAAACTTCCTTCTACATGTGGCAGCCTTAAAACAACAAAGTCCAAGTTAAAGATGGTACCTTGTATTTTGATTGGGACTCTAGGGACCACTCCCATAGGCCTTACTATGCTTTGGTCTGCCATTGTTACAGTGAAATTGGCAGGTCTTGAAGGGTATAGTCCAATCTTTTTCATGTTATATTCAGGCATCAAGTTAATGCCAGAACCCCCATCCACAATAACTCCTTGAAACTCATGACCTTTGATAGAGACTGTTAGCCGAGGGCTCTTGTAATCTGTGAGGGGTGCTTCCCCTACATTTTTATCTTTATGCATAACAGCAACCTTTGCCACTAAACTTGTTGTGGACATTTCATCAATTATCTGCAAGAGTTCTGACCTGAACTTCCCATCCATCTTTATTAAATAAAAAATACTCACCTCCTTTTTCGTTATCCTTTCTTCTTTGTACATAGAAATCATTTGAATGTGGGGCCCAGATGAAGATGCCTGGTTCTTAGGACAACAATTAGTATAGTGGTCCCTGGCCTCTGGGCAGTTCTTGTAAGGAGGGGCATTTTTTGGGAGAGTGCACCTACTTTGATAGTGCCCACATTCTCCACATCTAAAACAAATAATTGGCCTCCTTGGCCCATTTCCAAAGTTATCCCTGTGTCTAGGGTTATAAGGGTTACCTTGATTGGGTGCAGCGATCATCACATTTGCTGGTGGTAGGGGTCCTCCTTGTGTCTAGTATGTTGTTGCAGGTATTCCCCTTGATTGGCATTCATGGGCCTCATGACCAACTTTCTTGCATAATTGGCAACTCACACTCAACAGAGGACATTCACTTACTATATGGCCTTGCTTGTTGCACATGGAACACCAAAGTCAACTCTTGATGCCACCTCCTTTGAGTTCGTGCAACTCCTGTCGCAGCTGAGCCAATTCCTCTGCTTGGGCCTCCTCCTCCTTTTGGAGCTTTAGTGCTTCAATCTTCCTTCTCAAATGAGTTACAACATTCTCCTCCTCTCTGTGTGGCTTATTTCTTTTTAAGCCCTCCAACTCCTTCCTTAGCTAGATTACTGGATCCTCCATTTCTGTGGAATATGGTAGTTGAGAAGAAAATGCTCCATACTAATGCCTTATCTGCTCCAGTCGTGTAGCCGTGTTGATGAACTCCTCTATGGAGGCTGTAGGTAACACTAATTCCTTTATTTTGCGTTGAGTAGCCACTAGTAGGGGCTTAGCTAACCATTTCTTAACAAAAAAATCATGTGGTGGATCTAGCAATTTAGCCATTAGTGCTTTGGCCCTATTCACAACTCTGGGAACTTTTCTCCTGGACCCAATCTCAAATTTTCTAGCTCTTCTATGATGATCTCTGCAGTATTCCATGCTGGAATTGGTTTTTAAATGCATCTTTCATCAAATCCCAAGTTGTAAAATGGTTCTGATAAAATTGCCTGAACCATTTATCTGCTAATCCTTCTAATGTGGCAGGGAAGAGTATAAAAAATGCATCCTCCCTGCCCATTAAACCTCTAGACTTACGTAGTGCCAAAAATCTTCTAATGTGCTCGTCTGGATCCTCCTGAGCTAGGCCTTTGAAAGAAGGAAATTTTATATTTAATCTTGAGAGTAAGGTTTCCAAGTCCACCTGTCCCACCATGCTCTTTACTGATGAGGTTGAAGATAGTGGACTGGAGGATCTTCTAACAACCTTCCTTCTTGTTTGCTTGCAGGTGACTCTCAATGTTTGGGACCGGGTTGCAGTCGTGAGCTGTTCATAGTCCACTTAATATGAGACACTTGATAAAAATATGTACCTATTAGTCCACTGGAGTAGTAGTGTCGACACTGGAATATTGCTCTCCAACTGCAATATATCTTCTCCTATGCTCAAATCTCCTTGGAGGTCCCACCGGGCGTGCCAAATTTTGTTGGGGGATTCTTAGACAAGAAGGGATTTGAGTGTTTGTAGGAGAAAAGGGGAACACCAGAAGAGAAAATACACACTGGAAGCCTCTGTCAATTGATTATAGTAAGACAAATACAAGGTTGAAGCACAATACAACCAATGCTTTGTGCAAAATCCCACAGAGTGCTCAATTACAAAATACCAAATACCCAAGGGACCTGTTGCTGCCGGCCTCCTCTGCACCAAACCTCCACCTTGTACAAGCCTGCTCTTGTGCACACCTTGCACCAAGCTTCACTGAGGGGGAGGGATGGATACCTTCTCTCGGCGCGTGCACACTTCAGTAAGACCTTGGGATCCTTGGCGGACAAGTTTAGCACTCCTCTGCACACTTCCTTGGTCACTCTTCATCCACACCTTGCACTTTACTTCTCTGCATCGCACACTGTGTGTCTCTTGCACTTCTCTAACTTGCTTCACTTAGACTATGCTTCTCTTGCTTACACTAGAATTGTCCAAGAATGGTCCTTGCCTTGATTTGAGTGTGTCGATTCACGTACGCTCCTAAGTGCAAGAGTTTCTTGGTGCTCACTTTGATGTCCCAAGATTGTCTTCACAAGTGGCAGCCAACGACTCCTTGTTTTGTCCTGTAGTGACTTTAGACTAAAACCAAAATTTTAATTGGGGGTCCATACTTTCACTTCTGCGTACGCTGCCGCTTCACATACTTTCACATTTTCCTTTTAACTCCTCAAATGTGCACATAAGGGAGGGTTCACCTGAACCTTCCAAAAAACTTTAAAAACACTTTGAACCTTAGGGAAATTAGAGAAATACCTCTGCAACCCACTTTCTCCAATCTACCCTTTGTGGACAATTAATTGTGCACTACCTGTGCACTTTGACACCTGCACTTTAGCACTTTGACTTTGCACCTATTGTCTTCGACCTTGACTCTGACCAGTTTGACTTTGACCTTTTGACTTTGATTGTGGTTGACTTTGACTATGGTTGACTTTGACTATAGTTGACTTTGACCAATATGACTTTTATGGGCTCAACACCTCCGTAAGAGGTTCCTGATATAACTTGACTCTACAGCCACTAATGTAATTAGGCATTATGTCTCCTTCTAGAGTGGCTAATTGTATCGCTCCACTTGTCGAGAGTCTGTTAATGATCATAGGTCCATAACCTCACTGTTCTAACTTTCGTGCGTGTTGTTTCAGCGTATATACTAGGACGAAATCTCCTTCTTTTAAGCCTTTATCTTTCACATGTGCATCAAAATAGGCTTTCTGTTGCTTCTTCGCTACATATATTCCTACTGCTGCTTTCAGCCTGGTTTCTCCTAATCGTTCCAAGTCCATTATTCTTGCTGATAATTCATGGCCGGTCCACTGATGTTCTTGTGCAACTTTAAGGGTTGGTATCAAGAAGTCCAAAGGAACCACAACATTCTAACCAAAAACCATCTGAAAGGGAGTTGCATTGAGTACGTTCTTGTAGACCACTCGATATGCCCAAACAGCGTGATGTAACTGTTTGTCCCAATCTAAACGTTTGTTGTTCACGAGTTTCGTCAGTACATTACAAAGGATCTTGTTAGTACTTTCTGCTTGACCAATGGCCTGGGGATGATATGGTGCGGATTTCTTGTGAATCACCATAAAATCATGTAACAAATATTCAATGACTTGGTTTAGAAAGTGAGTTCCTCGATCGTTCACTAACTCTATAGGCAATCCATATCTTTAAAGACATTTTCAAATATGAATTTTGCAGTCGTGTGTGCATCATTCTTTTTTCTGGCCTTGGCCTCTATCCATTTGGTAAGATAATCTGTCGCAACAATAATGTATTCAGCATGTGTACCTTTTGCAGGGGGGTTAATGGGTCCTACAAAGTCTATACCCCACTTAGAAAATGCACGTCCTCCCATCATGGGTTTCAATGGCATTTCATCTCTGCGAGTAGGAAATTGAGTTCTTTGGCACACATCACATCTCTTAACATAGGTATGCGCATCCATGTGAAGAGTGGGCCACCATAATCCTGCAAAGAGGATGGCTTTGATTATCCTATCAGGGCCAAAATGACCTCCTGCAACACCTTGGTGTGCAATCTCTAGTACACTCAAATAATCATTCTCATGAACACACTGTCTTAGGTATCCATCTCGTCCTCCTTTGTATAGATTATCGCTAATAAGTGAATAGTCTCGAGCTTCCTACTCTAGACTACGTTGTTGTGCTAAGGTCATTCCTTGAGGGAATGTTTTCGTCCTCAAGTACGTCACTAAGGGTTCACTCCATTCTGGTGTGAGAGACACGTGATATAAGGTAGCATGTTCTACTGGTGGTCTTTCAGAATAGAGACGGCATTCTTTACACAATTTGTAGACGTTTGCTTATGTGTGCTAATTGCAACCAATTTGCATGTTCTGATTCATCTACACAACAAGCAAGAATCTTTTGATTATCCTCTTTGTATGTGCTTCTTGCTATTATTTGGTATCTTTCAGACTTGGTAATCTCTCCTTCCTTGATCCTTATCCTAGGATTCTTGGGTCCATATGTGAGTATAGGGACAATAGGCTTAGCCCATGTTGGTGCTATCTCAAGGTTAAACAAATATGCATCCGGTAATTCATCCGCTATTCCTTGAGGAGCTTTGTAGCTCAAGCGTAAGCACCACCTCCTTTACTTGTCAATCTGCGGAGACGTGAGGACCGGTATGAAGACCACGAGGAAGTGAAGGCATAAGTGCATGAGTGAAAGCACACAAACATGCACACACATACACACACACACGCACAAGGTAAGATCAAAGAGAGGAACAATGGAAAGCTTCAATTCCAAAAGAGTTCTCTTACAAAAGCTCTATTCTCCAACAAGCTAACCTCAAAAATGAGCTCTCTAGCTCTTCTTATAGTTTTTCGACTAGTTTTGCCCTGTCCAGACCTAGTGTCTGACCTAGTTAAAAATTAGGTTCCAGGGCTTATTTGAGGGCTCAAACAAAGTCTAAAAATTATGAAAATTGGTAGGATGATAGTTCTAATACTCCTCAAGCTCAAGGACTCCTTGGCTTGAACAAAATGGAGCTACAAAAATAGAAACTGGTATTTACAATGGTTTTTAGTGATGAAAATCACTATTTTTGTAGGGGATTCTTCTGAAAATTTGACATACACTTGCTCTCTCTTCTTCTATGTCCACTTCTTTGATGTGCTTCCAGGTTTTATGCTTGACCTTGAGTTCCAACACTCCCCCCCCTCTCACGTCTTTCGTCCCTGACAGACCCTTGTTGTAATGGTTATTCTAGGTTGCTTTGAGAAGGAGTGTCCATTCGGATGAACCAGAGTTGTCTCTCTTCCAAATGTGGCAAGGTTGGTTGTCCGGTTCTTCATTTGTCACTGCGAGCCTTTGCAAGTTGAAGTCCCTTGGTAGGTGCTTCTGCCTTGGATTCGAGCATGACTGTGTCATTGTGAGTCTCCATTGATGACCTCAGATCATCCAAAGATGATGTTCATAGTAGTCATACCAAGTACTCATAACCCATAATGGATGATGGGTAAGTGCGTTCGTGCATGGTTTGAGGAAAATATGTGCCTTGTGCACGGCCTTGTAATGTAGCCCTATGCATGCTTACTTGGAAAATGCATTGGAAGAAGTATGGTGCAGAAATTGGGGGTCTTGAGCTAAGTGCTCAAGGGTATGCCGACGAAGAGGTTTCCTAAGCTATCATCGTTATGATGTTTCCAAAGTAAAGATACTTACCATGGAGAAGGTCGATCAATGTTCATCTCTTCGTGTTGTACACTCGGCCTTTGGGATGGAACATTGTTGATGAATGTCCGTGTTGATGGTTCACTGATGAGATCTTTTGAGTGGCTGATCCTGTCTCCTCTTTTCAAAGCATCATTTGCCAAATACTGAGAATTGAATTTCTTTATATTCCCTGACAAACAACATTTGATAACTACACCAAGCTTAGTTTCACATATTCTCTTTAGCTCACCATAAGAAGGAGTCTTCTCATCTAGTATACATACAAAGATTTGCAGGGTACCAGAACTACCCATTGCAGATATCTCCCTCGATGCTCTTGTACATGCAGTAGTTAAGCATCACTCAAGTTGCGGACCTTCAAGCTCTTCACTCCTACCATGGTAAGAGGAAACCATAGTTGTGGATGCCATGTTCATGCCAAGTTCTTGACATCTACCAGATAAGGCAGCAATTATATCATCTGCTAGCCGAGACACACTTTGATCCGAATTGATAAATGCCTAGTAATCAACAGTTCCACCTTCAACTAAGCATGACTCATTCATGTTTCATGAGCCAAACCTGGGAACAAGTGCTTCCTCTCCCTTTTTGATCTTTTTTTTATTTTTCTCAAGGAACAATGTCACCAAACAACAAGATAGATGTTAGTATCAGAAACAATTGTTGACATATGTCAATGTGCTCTTGTGCATGGGACTCTCAAATGTGTCTATGCACGGCCATGTAATGTGGCCCTATATTAATGCATACTTTGGAAATGCATGACCTGAATGGTGCAAAAGACTGGGTTGTGCAAGGAGCACATGGTTGTCGCTCATCGAAGCTTTCGATGTTATTTGCGGATGTTGATGCCATGTATCGTGGAGGTATCCATTGGATCTCGAGATGACAACTGATCCTTCCTCCTTAGAGGGATCCATTTGAGAACAATCTGCGACTGTGTAGTGAGCACCTTCGGCCTATTCATCCTTGGCTAGTTTCTTGACTGTTGTGTCCCTTGTGGTTGGCGCTTTGGTCTTGTAGGGGCCGCTGATGCTTTTGGCTTCCAAACCCATACCTTTGTGGATGGTCGCCTGACTCTCGTTGGACAGGTTAGTTGGTCTCCTTTTGTTCTTGGTGTTTGGTTCTGACCTTTGCCTCGCCTTGGCTTCTTTGTTGAGACTTTTCGCGTATGGGAGAGCATAGGTTGTTGCGGACGTAAGAGCTTCCTGGGTACCAACATGTGTAATCGCCCCTGTTCAGCTGCAACTTATTTCTTAGGCACCCAAATTTGTCGGATACCTTGTGGTTGAGCTTGTCCGAGCTTCTTCCTTCATCTTCTGGCCTGGTGGGCTTGCCTGGATGGGGTTTGTGGGGGCAAGGCTGGTGGTTGCTCTCCTTTGCGTACCCAGATCTGCCTCATGCCCGAAACTGCTTTCTTGTTGAATGGTGTCTTTCTATTTGCTATAGCAGTTGGCTTGAATTGTTGTGCGTGTTTCTTAGGTTGAACTACTATGGATGCTTTACTCTTCGAAAAAGAAGGAGGGTTTGCTTGCCTTTGCAACTGTCCTTCCATGATTTAGTCCTTCTGGATCATAGAGCTTTTGACACATATAACATCTTGCTCGTGAAGATTAGTCTTAGAGGAGCTAAGAGAGTGTGTGGTGCCATGATCTGTGAGCATGCAGTCTTTTGATTCTAATGTAATGCATTGTTCATGTACCCAAACTTGAAGAAGTTGACTTTTGAGGTTCAGGTTGACTGCATGGTCATAAATCCAATCTTGACCCAAGACAAGTGGTTCCGTAAGGTCCTCATCTCGACACACTAGCATTTTGACTTTCATTGGAACATCTTGAAGGTAGATGGGAAATTCCACCTCACCCAAACAAGGGGTTTCCAAACCTCCCATCCTATGAGATAAGCTTCTATGGGATTGATGTTCAACTGGAAGTCTTGGCAGTAGGAAAGTCTAACTGCACTAGTTGTTGCACCTGAGTCAATCAATGCTTTCATAGTTCTTGCACTCTTCCCTCGTCCTATCTCTATGGTCACAAAGGGACGTCGGTCAATGCTTTGAGAGGTAATTATGCCTGATTTTCGGCACATATCCATGTGATATTTTGGGGCTTTTGAGTTGACATCTAGCCTTAATCGCCTTAACTTATTTTGCCTAATATGCTCTTTGGCTTCTGCTTTTGCTTCTTCTCTGACCCTCAACTCTTCGTCTTTCTGCTTCTTAGTAGTATTGAGTCTTGTTAGCATATCCTCCTTTACTTGTCAATCCGTGGAGACGTGAGGACCTGTATGAAGACCACGAGGAAGTGAAGGCAGAAGTGCATGAGTGAAAGCACACAAACATGCACACACATACATGTTAAAAGTCAAGCTTCAAGCTACAAATTCGTGGGGAATCTTTTATGGACATGTGAAGCAATCAAAGGAA
This sequence comes from Ceratopteris richardii, assembly GCA_020310875.1. Taxonomy (NCBI): domain Eukaryota; kingdom Viridiplantae; phylum Streptophyta; class Polypodiopsida; order Polypodiales; family Pteridaceae; genus Ceratopteris; species Ceratopteris richardii. The sequence continues at coordinate 25,455,665 of CM035414.1, read as the reverse complement.
GCCCAAAGCCACGAGATTCCATCAAGAAAAGTCACTCAACCACTCCCCAAGTCATCTCAACTAATTCCTCCAAGTTAGGAGGCTGATTTGGAAAGGTAGTTCATAGATTTTAGGGGCACACTTCTCACTATAAAAGGAGCATGTATCCCGACTTCTTTTGGGCCATCTTCTTGGAGTTTTAGCTCATGGAAAGTGAGCACTAAGTGCTGGAGTTGTGATAAGAAAGCCCCTTGCTTAAGCTAGCCCTTTGCTTGCTTGTTTGTTTTCTTTTAGTAGGCATATCTATGTGTGTGCGCAGGCAGTGTTGCAACTCTCTACCCCTGAGTTGTTAGCATTGATTCTCCCTCATATTGTATCCATTTGATGTAATTCTTGTCTCATTGGATAGCTATTAGAGTCTACTTTATGCTCACAAATTCTCTGGATCAGTCTCTGAGTAATCTGGGAGCAACATTCATTTTAGTGAAGTTGTGTGATTGATATCTCTCTTAATGTGTAGGCTCTGTTTGAAATATTTTGCTCTCTGTTGTAAGGGCTGGTTCTCCTTCTCTATGTATCCATTTGCTATGATTTTGGTGTCATTGGGTAGCTATTAGAGTCCTCTAAAGTTGACCAAAGTTTGATATTCATTCTCTATATAATCTCTGAGAAAAGCTTGCTGGAGTGAAGTGAGGTATCTGCTTGATTGGCAGTTGTGAGCATTCAACTAGCTCATGTTGTAGACATTGTTTCTCCTTGTGTAGGCATCCATTTGAAGTGAAATTTGGTTTCTTGGAAAGCTCTTGGTGTCTACTACAGGTCTACAAAAGCTCACTGGAGTTCTCTGCATATGCTCGGAGTAAGAGCATTTTTGGTGTGCAGAGGTCAAAGAAGGATACCTGTGGAGGTCATTCACGCTTCGTCGTTGCTTAGGGGTTGAGATACTTCCCCCATCAATACACACACACGCGCACAAGGTATGATCAAAGAGAGGATCAATGGAAAGCTTCAATTGCAAATGAGTTCTCTTTCAAAAGCTCTATTCTCCAACAAGATAACCTCAAAAATGAGCTCTCTAGCTCTTTTTATAGTTTTTGGACTAGTTTTGGCCCTGTCCAGACCTAGTGTCTAGCCTAGTTAAGAATTAGGTTCCAGGGCTTATTTGAGGGCTCAAACAAAGTCTAAAAATTATGAAAATTGGTAGGATGATAGTTCTAATACTCCTCAAGCTCAAGGACTCCTCGGCTTGAACAAAATGGAGTTAGAAAAATAGAAAATGGTATTTACAATGGTTTTTTAGTGATGAAAATCACTATTTTTGTAGGGGATTCTTCTAAAAATTTGACATACACTTCTTGGAGCTCCCTACTTGCTCTCTCTTCTTCTATGTCCACTTCTTTGATGTGCTTCCATGTTTTATGCTTGACCTTGAGTTCCAACACTCCCCCCCTCTTGAGTCTGTCGTCCCTGACAGACCCTTGTTGTAATGCTTATTCTAGGTTGCTTTGAGAGGGAGTGTCCATTCGGATGAACCAGAGCCGTCTCTCTTCCAAATGTGGCAAGGTTGGTTGTCCGGTTCTTCATTTGTCACTGCGAGCCTTTGCAAGTTGTAGTCCCTTGGTAGGTGCTTCTGCCTTGGATTCCAGCATGACTCTGTCATTGCGATTCTCCATTGATGACCTCAGATTGTCCAAAGGTGATGTTCATAGTAGCCATGCCAAGTACTCATAACCCATAATGGATGATGGGTAAGTGCGTTCGTGCATGGGTTGAGGAAAATATTTTCCTTGTGCATGGCCTTGTAATGTAGCCCTATGCATGCTTACTTGGAAAATGCATCGGAAGAACTATGGTGCAAAAATTGGGGTCTTGAGCTAAGTGCTCAAGGGTATGTCGACGAAGAGGTTTCCTAAGCTATCATGGTTATGATGTTTCCAAAGTAAAGATACTTACCATGGAGAAGGTCGATCGATGTTCGTCTCTTCGTGTTGTACACTCCGCCTTTGGGATGGAACATTGTTGATGACTGTCCGTGTTGATGGTCCACTGATGAGATCTTTTGCGTGGATGATCATGTCTCCTCTTTTCAAAGCATCATTTTCCAAATACAGAGAATTGAATTTCTTTATATTCCTTGACAAAAAACATTCGATAACTACACCAAGCTTAATTTCACATATTCTCTTTAGCTCACCATAAGCAGGAGTCTTCTCATCTAGTATACATACAAAGGTTTGCAAGGTACCAGAACTACCCCTTGCAGATATCTCCGTGGATGCTTTGTACATGCAGTAGTTAAGCATCACTTGAGTTGCGGACCTTCAAGCTCTTCACTCCTACCATGGTAAGAGGAAACAATAGTTGTGGATGCCATGTTCATGACAAGTTCTTGACATCTACCAGATAAGGCAGCAATTATATCATCTGCTAGCCGAGACACACTTCGATCCAAACTGATAAATGCCCAGTAATCAATAGTTCCACCTTCAACTAAGCATGACTCATTCATGTTTCATGAGCCAAACCTAAGAACAAGTGCTTCCTCTCCTTTTTTTTTCTTTTTTGTTTTTTTTTTGAAGGAACAATATCACCAAACAAGAAGATAGATGTTAGTATCAGAAAAAATAGTTGACATATGTCAATGTGCTCTTGTGCATGGGACTCTCAAATGTGTCTATGCATGGCCATGTAATGTGGCCCTATATTAACGCATAATTTGGAAATGCATGACCTGAACGGTGCAAAAGACTGGTTTATACATGGAGCACATGGTTGTCACTCGTCGAGGTTTTCGATGTTATTTGCGGATGTTGATGCCATCTATCGTGGAGGTATCCATTGGATATTGAGATGACAACTGATCCTTCCTCCTTACAGGGATCCATTTGAGAACGATCTGCGACTATGTAGTGAGCACCTTCGGCCTATTCATCCTTGGCTGGTTTCTTGACTGTTGTGTCCCTTGTGGTTGGTGCTTTGGTCTTGTAGGGGCCGCTGATGCTTTTGGCTTCCAATCCCATACCTTTGTGGCTGGTTGCCTGACTCGTGTTGGAGAGGTTAGTTGGTCTCCTTTTGTTCTTGGTGTTTGGTTCTGACCTTTGCCTCGCCTTGGCTTCTTTGTTGAGACTTTTTGCGTATGGGAGAGCATAGGTTGTTGGGGACGTAAGAGCTTCCTGGGTGCCCACATGTGTAATCGCCCCTGTTGAGCTGCAACTAATTTCTTAGGCACCCAAATTTGTCGGATACCTTGTGGTTGAGCTTGTCCGAGCTTCTTCCTTTGTCTTCTGGCCTGGTGGGCTTGCCTAGATGGGGTTTGTGGGGGCAAGGCTGGTGGTTGCTCTCCTTTGCGTACCCAGATCTGCCTCATGCCCGGAAGTGCTTTCTTGTTGAATGGTGTCTTTCTATTTGCTATAGCAGTTGACTTGAATTGTTGTGCGTGCTTCTTAGGTTGAACTACTATGGATGCTTTACTCTTAGAAAAAGAAGGAAGGTTTGCTTGCCTTTGCGACTGTCCTTCCATGATTGAGTCCCTTTGGATCATAGAGCTTTTGACACATATAACATCTTGCTCGTGAAGATTAGTCTTAGAGGAGCTAAGAGAGTGTGTGGTGCCATAATCTGTGAGCATGTAGTCTTTTAATTCTAATGTAATGCATTGTTCATGTACCCAAACTTGAAGAAGTTGACTTCTGAGGTTCAGGTTGACTGCATGGTCATAAATCCAATCTTGACCCAAGAGAAGTGGTTCCGTAAGGTCCTCATCTTGACACACTAGCATTTTGACTTTCATTGGAACATCTTGAAGGTAGATGGGAAATTCCACCTCGCCCAAACAAGGGGTTTCCACACCTCCCAATCCTATGAGATAAGCTTCTATGGGATTGATGTTCAACTGCAAGTCTTGGCAGTAGGAAAGTCTAACTGCACTAGTTGCTACACCTGAGTCAATCAATGCTTTCACAGTTCTTGCACTCTTCCCTCTTCCTATCTCTTTGGTCACAAAGGGACATCGGTCAATGCTTTGAGAGGTAATTATGCCTTATTTTCGGCACATATCCATGTGATATTTTTGTGCTTTTGAGTTGACATCTAGGCCTAATTGCCTTAACTTATTTCACCTAATACGCTCTCTAGCTTCTGCTTGTGCTTCTTCTCTAACCCTCAACTCTTCGTCTTTCCACTTCTTAGCAGTATTGAGTCTCGTTAGCATATCCTCTGTAAGAGGTTCTTGATATAACTTGACTCTACATCCACTAATATAGTTTGGCAAGATATCACGTTCTAAAGTAGCCAATTGAACCGCGCTGCTAGTGGAAATTCTGTTAATGATCATGGGTCCATATCCTCGTTTTTCCAACTTACAGGCATGTTGTTTAGTGTGTAAACCAACACTAGATCTCCATCTTTCAGTCCCTTATTCTTGATGTGTGCATCAAATTATGCCTTTTGCCTTTTCTTTGCAGTGTAGATGCCTGCCGTCGCTTGTAGCCTCGTCTCACCTAAGCGTTCTAGATCAAAGATCCTAGAGGACAACTCATGTCCATTCCACTCATGCTCTTGTGCTACTTTTCATGTTGGGATTAGGAAATCTAATGGTAGCACAGCATTATGTCCAAAGACCATCTGAAATGGGGTGGCATTCAGTACCGTTTTATAGGCAACTCGATAAGCCCAAACAGCATGATGAAGCTGTTTGTCCCAATCAGAGCATTTATTATTCTCTAGTTTAGTCAAGACATTACATAGGATCTTGTTTGTGCTCTGAGCTTGTCCGTTAGCTTGTGGATGATAGGGGGAAGACTTTTTATGTATCACCAAGAATTCTTGGAGAAGATTTTCAATGACTTTATTCAAGAAGTGTGTGCCTCTATCGCTCACTAACTCTATTGGCAGTCCATATCTTGTGAACACATTCTCAAATAAGAAATTAGCTGTTGTTTGAGCATCATTCTTTGTTGTGGCTTTTACTTCCACCCACTTGGTAAGGTAATCTGTGGCTACAATGATGTACTCTACATGGGAGTTTCTAGCTGGGGGGTTAATAGGACCTACAAAGTCTATACCCCACTTCGAGAATGCACGTCCTCCCATCATGAGCCTCAAAGGCATCTCGTCTTTTCTGATAGGATATTGTGCACGTTGGCACGTGTCACATTTCTTCACATAGGTATGTGCATCCATATGAAGAGTGGGCCACTAAAGTCCTGAGAATAGAATGGTCTTGATTACTCGATCAAGACCAAAGTGTCCACCTACAACACCACTGTGTGCAGTTTCTAAGACTTTCAAATAGTCTGATTCGTGAACGCACAACCTTAGATAACCATCCTTGCCTGTTTGATATAAGCTTTCTCCAACTAAGGTATAGTCATGAGCCTCTTGCGCCATGCTTCGTCTTCTTGTTAGACTAGCCTCTTTGGGTAATGTTCCTGATCTCATAAATTCTACCAATGGAGCACTCCAATCTGGAATTAATGACATGTGATAAAGGGTAGCATGCTCCACTGGGGGTTTCTCCTGGCATACTGGACAATTCTTAATCCACTCATGGATTTCTTTATCCATGCTAGGCCAATACACTCCTAAACGTTTTAGATTCTGTAATGTTCGTTGTTTAGAATAGTGGTTTCCTAGCAATCCTTCATGGGCTTGTTGCAATTAGCTAGTATGTTCGTCATCCTCGACACAACAAGCTAATACACCCTCAGTATCTTGTTTGTACATGCTTCTTGCCAGTATGTGATATTTTTATGATTTTACACTTTCTTGTTGTGATGTTTTCACATTCTTATTTGCGGGTCCAAAGGTTAGGACTGGCACCAACGTATTTTCCCATTTAGGAACAACCTCCAAATTGAACAGATAAGCATCAGGTAGGTCATCAGACACTCCTTGAGGTGACTCTCCTGAAGTAATGTGAGAAAGGTGATCTGCTCGGAGGTGGGTTTTACCTTTCCTGACAACAACTTCAAAGTCATATTCCATTAGTAAAAGGAACCATCTTACTAAGTGTCCTGTATTGCAAGCTTTATTGACCAAATATAACAAAGATTGATGATTAGTGAAAAACTTGAACTTGTTGGCCAATAAATAGTGTCTAAACTTCTTCATAGCATATACCATGCCTAAGCCTTCTCGCTCGGTTGTGGTATAATTTTTTGCAGCTGGGTTTAGTTGTCTACTAGCATATGCTATGGGAAAATCTAAATTCCCTTCACTTGTGGGTTGCGCTAGCACACATCTGATGGCATGATTGGAGGCATCCACATGGACATGGAATGGCTTACTCCAATCTGGGGTAGTCAATATTGGTGTTGTGCACAAACGTCTTTTTAGCTCATTGAAGGAGTTCTCGCATTCATCGTTCCACTCAAAATTTGTCAACAAACCATAAAGAGGTTTAGCTACGATCGCATACATGTGGATAAACCTACGGTAATATCCACAGTGGCCCATAAAAGCTTGTACCTCTTTAATGTTCCTTGGCCTTGGCATCTCCGCTATGGCTCTTACTTTGTCATCATCTATTGAGATTGCATTCTTAGAAACAATATGACCTAAGATTTTACCTTGACGCACCATGAACACACACTTTTCTGGGTTCAGACACACTCAATATTTTCTACACTTGTTGAAGATCTGTGTGAGCTCAGGGATCTGGTATCTTCTTTCTTGGGAATGAGCACATAAATCGTCCACATATACTTCTAAGCTCTTTCGCAAGAACTCTTTGAAGACATGACACATGAGCCTTTGGAATGTTGCAGGTGCATTGGTGAGACCAAATGGCATCACACGAAATGCAAAGATTCCCCACTGTGGCAAAAGCCGTTTTGTGTTGATCTTCGGGGGCAATGGCTACTTGGTTGTAGCTTGAAAATCCATCAAGGAAGCTATACACTTCCTTGCATGCAACACGCTCCAATAAATGTTCAGTGATTGGAAGCGGATAGCTATCTCTAATCGTAGCGGTATTAGCTTTTTTAAGGTTAATACACACTCGCAGCTTTCCATGCTTCTTGGGCACCACTACAATGGGGGACACCCATTCAGTATGGTCAATCTCATAGATAAATCCAGCTTCAATCAACCTATCAATTTCCTCTTTTATCTTCGCAGCATAAGTGTCATTATATGTGTAGGGCTTTTGTTTGGTAGGCTTGGCCTCAGCGGTCATGGGAATCGTATGAGGGCATATTCTTGGATCTACTCCCTTCAAGTCTCTATAGTGCCATGCAAATACGTCCCTATATTCCCTTAATAGAGCTACAGGCTCCATTTCTTCTTTTGTACTTAGGTCATCTCCTATGTATGTACATCGTTCTTCGTTCTCTTCAATGGTTACCATAATTTTTTTGCTCTTTTCTTTATTATCGTATGGTTCTCCTGTAATGGCTTCTCTCTTAGGCATTCGTACCAAAATTCTTCGGTCTTCAACTTCATACTTCTTAAAATTTTCTGGTACTTCAAGCAATGATTCCTCCTCTTCTTGTTTCACTACTTTTCTTTCTTTTTCTTTTGACTACTCTCACTTTCCTCCTCTGAATTTACTGTTTTAATGCTTGTGAGAGGTTCTTCTTCTTTCTGGTTAAACACTCCTACATCTTCTAAATAGTGCTTCTCTGCGTTAAAGCAACTATCCATCACAATGGACTCTAGATCATCGTCATTCTCTTCTTCTTCTATGACCTCACTAGGATCACATTCTTCTAGCAAGGGTTGACACATGAACACTGAAATATCATAACCCTCCTCATCACAATGAGGTGTCCATTGTTCTTCATTGACTGCAATGTCCATGGTAGCTAAGATTTCTGCCCAACCATGAGGCTCAAATTCCTCATCTAGAAAAATCATCGGTGTATAGGCTGGGTCTTTAATTGGTCTATCTCCTGGAGAAGTCCCTTCTTCTCTTGCCTTTAAGCGTTTTTCCTCTTCCTCCGCAACCTTTCACATCCACAAATGAGTATCTTCATGCAACTAGGATGGATCAGGTGAACTTCTAGAATGCACAGAGATAGAATTTTCTTTTGCTTTGTGGATAGGATTCCACTGTAGGGGTGGCACATCTGTGAAGGTGTAATCCTTCAAATTGACCTTTGTGGTGACCCCTAAGTGCTATAAGTACAACGAGTTGGTTCCTCAATCCTATACTATTTGCAATTGTCGTAGGAAGGGTCTTCCTAGGATCATCTCATAGACATTATTTTTCTCAAAGTCAAATATAGCAAATGTGTGGTCAAACTCTACACCACAAGTGGTTAGAGTTATCCCTTCTAGCAATCCTAGAGGTCTTTCAAAATGGTCGTCTGCCATTTGAAGCTTCATTCTAGTTGGTCTTCATGTGGTTTTGCCGCATTGCTTCCACAAGGAGGTGGTTGCAATAGCAACACCAGCACCTGAATCTATGATTGCTTTGGTTGTGTAACCTTGGTAGGTGATTGGAAGATAAGTATTACCTTCTTCACCCTCACACATGTCTCCTATTTTATTGAGAGGTATCTCTGGAACTTTTTGCTTAGAGCCTGATTTTGGCATTTTGCAATCAAGTTCTCAAACATGATCCTTCACATGATTCCATAGTTCAAGTTTTGCTTTGAGCAGCTCGTCTATAGTGAGATGACACTGAACCTTAGTGTTCTTCACGACATCAGTGTTCCTTGGAACCACTGAGTCTTCGTTTCTTACCAGTATTGTGGGAGCTCTGATCTGAATAGATTCAGATTCCCATGGGCCAGTGAATTCTGGCAGCTCTTCTAAAGTATTAGATTCAAAATCTAATATTTCGTCTTCTTGTTGTTCTGCTTCATCTCCCTAAATAGATGGAATGTCTTCGGGAAATTGATCATGAAGTTCATCAATCTCACAAATAGGAGGGGAGTTACCCTTCTCTTTGGCCCATTTCTCCTCTTGTATATCTCGCAAGAACTCTTGAGAGTAATTTTGAATTGAAAGAGGTGTTCCAACATTCGTTCTCTAGTATCCTTCCATGTTCTTGTTTTCCTCTTACTAGGTTCTCCAGATTCACTCGACTCCGATTGCTCTGCTGGTTTATCCTGTTTTAAGGCTTGTGCTCTAGTGACAGCTTGTATAGGAGCCACATTACTACTACTTGAACTTGAATCCGCCACTAAGCCTACCAAATTAATGGGTGTAATCTTGGGTGCACTGGAGGAGTTTCTTGGAAAATCTCTGGGGAGATGGTCTTTGCCACATTCAGGACAAAAGGCTTGTATTGTGATAACCTGCCCTTGTCCCGGAGTTGATGGATGGAGACATTCATGAATGAAATGGTCGCCCTGACATCTGAAACATGGTCCTCTAGGGGCTTGTGGTCTTACTTGTCTCAATTGGGGCCTAGGGCTTGTGGTCTTACTTGTCTCAATTGGGGCCTAGGTTTAGCATTTCTGTACATGACATTGGACTATTCAGGCTCCCAATTTTGTTCCATAGGTGGTACCTCATATTGATACGGGTAAATCTCACTATGTTTAGGTGACCTTGTGTAATAAGCATGTGGACTACCTTCATGGGAGTAGTCTGAACTATGAGCATGAGAGTCATTCTCTAAGATCAGTGGGGTCACTGGCATCAATGCTCTAATAAGGTTCTCTTTTGCCACTGCATACTTAACTGGAGCTACATTGGCAGGCGCTGGTGGTTGGTTTCCTAGGACTGGTTGTGGCCTATATGGTGCTTGATACTATTGTTGTGGTCGATAATATGGTTGTTGATATTGGTTTTGATACCTACCTTGTTGGTAAGGTTGCTGATAATTCTGGCTAACAACCTGTCTATTGTATGGACAATCTTGAGCCGTATGGTTCGTGTATTTTCTCTCAATAGTGCAATATGGAGCATTCCTTTCTCTCATGTTCTGGTTGTGCAATGGGCATACATTAGCCATGTGGTCGCCTCCGCAAGTATAACACCGATTCAATGAGGTGACTCTTGGTATTTGTCTATTTTGAACTCCTAGCTTCTTGGCAACTTGCTCTGCTATTTCATCTAGCTCACTGGAGGCTCTAGAGGTATGACTAGTAGAACTATCAGAGTCTTTATAGAGTTTGGATAGTCCTAACTCCTCACCCAAGTTATCTTCTATGTCAATGCAGGTCCGCACACACTCTTCTATGCTTCTAGGCTCTTTCAAGTACACATATGATCTTAACTTGGTGCTTAGTAAGCCATCTAAGAACAAGGCCACTTGTTTGGTAGGTGTGGGCAACTCTAGAACAGGGCATCTTTCTAAGTACTGTCTGAACGTTCTTCCTGCTAGTCGCACTATTTCTTGGGGTGTCTGCTTGAAGTTGTGGATCAAGGCTGATGTGTCATGCCTGATACCACTCTTGCAAAATTCTACAATGAATTCGTCTAGCACTTGACCTATATCGTGATAGTTGTGACTACTCAGTGGTTGAAACCAAGCTAAGGCACTGCCCTTAAGAGTCAAACCAAATGTATAGTGGTCACGCAGGTATATGTCAGGGATACTTCATTGAGCTTTATTAGATTTATCTACTGAGAGTGATGGCACATTTGTTTCTTGACAGCTCATTCATTCGCGGACATTAGGTTTTTCCTTATGTACTGATCTTTATATATTTCACTTGTTGTATTCTTGTTTTTAGGTCATTCTTCTACATTCCTTTTATGTAATAGAAGAAGAAGAAGAAGATCATTCTCTTCCTTGCCTCAATCTGTGTGTGTGCTTCTCCTTGAGAGTGAGAGTGTGTGTGTGAGCTCTCTTCCTTATCTCCTTCCTCGTGACATGGTATGAGAGCCAGCGTGGCTGTAGAGAGCTCGTGTAGAAGGCGACGGTGAAGACTACGCGGAAAGGCATGGAGAAATGTGATTTCACAAACAGCCTCCGTTTGCTCTATTTCGAGCCCGCAAGGTGGGGCCCACAAAAAAACCAAGTCAGTTTTAGAAACTGTAACTTGTGTTGCGAGCTCTGTATGTGCAGAAAATCATGAAAAAACACAAGTGCTTGCTCTCTCTTGCACTTCCTAACTCCTCCTCGCACAATAATGCATGAAAGATGGTCTGAAAATGGTGAAAATGCACTAAAAACAAGAAATTTCTATGAAGAAGAAGATGGAAGAAGATGGAGATGGTGATGATGATGAAGATGAAGAAGAAAAATCAGAAAATGAACAAAAATGACAGTTTTTTTAACCTCCCAACGTCGCAAATCTACGATCTTACCATCACAATGCTCGTCCTCGAAGCTCTCTCCTCGGCAACGGCGCCAAAATTTGGTGTAGCTCAAGCGTAAGCACCACCTCCTTTACTTGTCAATCCATGGAGACGTGAGGACCAGTATGAAGACCACGAGCAAGTGAAGGCACAAGTGCATGAGTGAAAGCACACAAACATGCACACACATACACACACACGCGCACAAGGTAAGATCAAAGAGAGGAACAATGGAAAGCTTCAATTGCAAAAGAGTTCTCTTACAAAAGCTCTATTCTCCAACAAGCTAACCTCAAAAATGAGCTCTCTAGCTCTTTTTATAGTTTTTGGACTAGTTTTGGCCCTGTCTAGACCTAGTGTCCGGCCTAGTTAAAAATTAGGTTCCAGGGCTTATTTGAGGGCTCAAACAAAGTCTAAAAATTATGAAAATTGGTAGGATGATAGTTCTAATACTCCTTAAGCTCAAGGACTCCTTGGCTTGAATAAAATGGAGTTACAAAAATAGAAAATGGTACTTACAATGGTTTTTAGTGATGAAAATCACTATTTTTGTAGGGGATTCTTCTGAAAATTTGACATACCTTTCTTGGAGCTCCCTACTTGCTCTCTCTTCTTCTATGTCCACTTCTTTGATGTGCTTCCGTGTTTTATGCCTTTCCTTGAGTTCCAAAAAGCTTCTCCTAAAGTTAATCTTGAGAGGTGGTCATCTTTAAGATGTGTCTTTCCCTTCGTGACTACTACTTCAAAGTCATACTCCATCAGTAATAGAAACCAATGTATCAGTCTTCCTCTGTTACATGGCTTATTGACTAAGTACAGGAATGCTTGGTGATCTGTAAAGAACTTGAACTTGTTCGCTAACAAATAATGTTTGAATTTCTTTACGGCATAGATCATTCCTAATCCTTCTCGTTCCATAGTGGTGTAATTTCTTTCTACTGCATTCAATTGTCTACTCGCGTAAGGTATGGGGAGATCTATATTACCTTCATATGTGGGTTGTGCTAACACACATCCTATGGCATAGTTGGATGCATCCTCATGTACATGGAATGGCTTGCTTCAATCTGGGGTCGTCAATATAGGTGTTGAGCACAAACATTGTTTGAGTTCATTAAATGAATTCTCACACTCATCTGTCCATTCAAACTTGGTTAAAAGAGAGTACAGAGGTTTGGCTATGATTGCATACATGTGTATGAATCGTCTATAATATCCGCAATGACCCATAAATGCTTGTACTTCTTTAATGTTACTTGGACTAGGTAAGTCGGCAATTACTTTCACCTTTTCTTCATCAGTAGAGATTCTGTTATTTGACACAATGTGTCCTAGAATTTTGCCTTGTCTGACCATGAAAACACACTTTTCTGGGTTCAAACAAACCTGATATTCTTGACATTTGTCAAATACTTGTCTTAATTCTGGGATATGAGTCTGCCTCATATTTGAATGTGCACATATGTCATCGACATAAACTTCCAAATTCTTACGTAAGAATTCCTTAAAAACATGACACATGAGTCGCTGGAAAGTGGCGGGTGCATTTGTTAAACCAAATGGCATCACACAAAATGAAAATATGCCCCATTTTGTGGCAAAAGCCGTCTTCTGTTCATCTTCAGGAGCAATGGCTACTTGATTATAGCCTGAGAATCCATCAAGGAAGTTGTAAGCTTCCTTGCCCGCAACTCTCTCCAATAACTGTTCGGTGATAGGAAGAGGATAATTCTCCTAATCGTGGCGGCGTTAAATTTTTTAAGGTTAATACACACACAAAATTTTCCATTCTTCTTGTGCACTACCAGAATGGGGGATACCCATTTGGTATGCTCAATTTCGTAAATGAATCCTGCTTCTATCAAACGATCTATTTCTTCTTTAATCTTTGCAGCGTAGTTATCATTGTACGTGTATGGTTTCTGTTTTGTAGGTTTTGCTTCTGGAGTCATAGGGATTCTATGGGAACATATGTCCGGGTCTACTCCTTTCAAATCTTTGTAACTCCAGGCGAACACATCTCGATATTCTCGCAATAGGGCAACTAACTCTTCTTCTTCTTCATTCATCAAATCATGCCCTATGTAGGTACATTTTTCTTCTTCTCCTTCTATGGTGACTATGATTTTTTTGGTTTTCTCTCCATGATCATATACTTCTCCAACATCAGCTTTTCTGTTAGGCATTCGTACCATGATTCTTCTATCTTCTAGTTCATACTTCTTGAAGTTCTCGGGTACCTCAAACAAAGATTCTTCTACCTCTAACAAGGTTTCTTTCTTCTTTCTTTTCTTTCCTTCACTTTTGGCAGTCACTTGTGTGGCTAACCTCACATCATTTATAATTTCTTTATGTCTCTGAGGATAAACTTCTACTTCATAGAAATATTCTTCATCTGATGAGGGAGGGTCCATAATAATTGATTCTAGATCAAAGTCACTTGCATCCTCGAATGCATTAGTGCTAGGTTCACATTCTTCTATAATTGAATCACACATGATTGGCTCTATTGTGAAGACTGAAATGTCATAGCCATCTTTGTCACAGTGGGGTGTCCATTGTTCTTCATTGATGGCTACATCCATTGTTACTAATATTTATGCCCAACCATGAGGCTTGAATTCCTCGTCTGGAAATACTACAGGTGCATAAGCTAGGTCTTGAAGGTTTCGTGGATGTTGTTCTGAACCTAAAGTTCTGGCTTCTAATCGTTCTTCCTCTTGTTTGGCTACTTTACACATCCATAGATGAGTATTCTCATGCAACCATGAGGGGTTTTATTCCAATGAGTGCACAGATTCTGTTTCTACCTGTGTCTTATGGATGGTATTCCATTGTATTGGGGGTACATCTCGATGTGAATAGTCTTTAAGATTGACTTTAGTAGTCACTCCTAAATGTTGCAAGTACAAAGAATTAGTTCCCCAATCTTGTACGATTTAATTGATGCATGAATGCTCGTCCTAAAATCATCTGGTACGCATGATTTTTCCCAAAATCACAAATGGTGAAAGTATGCTCAAACTCCACACCACAAGTGGTGAGAGACATGCCTTCTAGTAAGCCTAATGGTTTCTCTATATATCCATCAGCCATTTGTAGCTTCATCCTGGTGGGTCTTAATGCTGGCTTATCCCAACGTTTCCATAAAGTGGTGGTAGTGATGGCTACTCCGGCTCCTGAATCTAAGATGGCTTTCGTGGTGTAGCCATGATGGGTTATTGGAAGATAAGTGTTACCTTCCTCTCCTTCGCTTACATCTCCGATTCTTTCTACGGGTATCTCTGGTACCTTCTTATGTGATCCTATCTGTGAGTGAGTAGTAGCAAGCTCAAGGAATTGATTTGCTACATGTTTCCACAATTCTGGTTTGACCTTCAACAATTCCTCTAGAGTGAGGTGACATCGTACTTTAGTGTTCTTTACCACTTCCGTGTTCCTAGGGACTATTGATTCTTCATTCCTCACTATTATTGTGGGTGCTCTCATACTAATAGACTTGGCTTCCCAAGTCCTGTGAATTGAGGTAGTTCTTGCAAAGAATTGGATTCAAAACCTGTGTGTTCACTCACTTGCTCTTCCTCTACATCATCGTAGATAGAGGGCATGTCTTGGGGAAATTGCTCCTGCAAGTCACCTATTTCTTGAATAGGAGGATGGATTCCTTGTTCTTTTCTCCACTTCTCTTCTTGTATTTCTCTTAGAAATTCATGTGAATACCTATGTATGGAAGACAAGTTGTCTTCACCCTCTGTATTGGGTACTTGAGACAGGGATGGTGTATTCCTCTCTTGGGTCTCAAGGTCATTCGGGTTCATGTGCTGATTCTTTTTCTCTTTGCTATCGATTAAGTATTCTAGCCTGTCTAGTAGTCCTTGAAAGTGCAATTCAGGTCTGGCCATGTTATTCCAATTAAGATATCGCGAGGCTTCGAACATAGTTTGTGCTAATTCTACCATTTTCATGCAAAGTTTAGTTCTCTCGATTTCTAGATCCGCTCTCGGATAGTTCTTACTCATTTCAGCTATCTGGGGTCCTTCAAAATGGATTCAAAAGAACTGCCAAAGGAGAGAAGAGAGGTAGATTATTTACATTTGAACTTGAAGATACAAGGAATATTGCACTTTATAATTACAACGATCAAACATTGTTAGAGCTTGAGACTTGGCATAAAAGATTAAGGCATATTGGTGAGAGAGCCTTAAAGCAAATATGTAGAGATCAATGTGTGCTTGGGAGACCTAATGTATCCAAGCAACACATGGTCTATAAATGTGGTGCTTTTCAGTTTGGAAAATCCCAAAGGTTACCTTCTCAAAGAAAGGCTACATGCATGAGGATTACTTGGAGCTTGTCCACACAGATGTATGGGGAACAAGTAAGGACCCTTCAATTTCTAGATCAAGGTATTATGTATCTTTCATTGATGACTTTAGAAGGTGGACTATCTTATATTTTATGAAGCACAAAGATGAAGTGTTTAGTTACTTTAACAAGTATCTTGCACTTGTGGAAAACCAAACAGGAAGAAGCCTAAAAAGACTAAGGTCAGATGGAGGAGGTGAGTACTTCTCAAATGATTTTGATGCATTCTTTCAGGATAGAGGAATCAAAAGGGAAATCACAACAAGGTATACCCGTGAGCAAAATGGGGTGGTAGAGAGGAGAAATAGGTTGATTGTTGAAACAACTAGGTCAATGCTAAATGAGAAAAAATTACCAAACTATTTGTGGGCAGAGAGTGTATCTACTGCCACTTATCTTGTTAATAGGTTGCCATCCAAATCACTTGATGGGATGACCCCATATGATGGCATGGTAGAAGGCGATCACTTGATCATTGCAAGATCTTTGGATGTGTTGCTTATGTACATATCCCATCTCAAATCAGAAGTAAGTTGGACCCTAACGTTGAGAAGTGCATCTTCATAGGGTATGATTTGAATCAGAAAGGATACAGATTCTATAATCCATTAAACAAAGGTTTTATGGTCAGTAGAGATGTTGTCTTTGATGAGAATGATTCTTGGTTTGAAAGTGAATGTAGGAAAGTAAAGTTGCCTTATGACTTGGAAGAGGAGTTTCCAAGCCTCACCAAATAGGAGCCAAACCAGATTGAAGACATAAATTCAAATGATGAGGACATCATCAACCTAGAAGAATTCAAGGCATGGAAATCCAAAGGCAAAGTCAAGATGAAGAACATACCTGAATCATCCAAACAAGCAGTCAGAAGATCACAAAGGGAGAGGAAGAAGACAATCAGATATGGGTATGACATTTCTTTAGTTACCAAACATTCAATTTATCTTGCTAAAGATTTATCATTTGAAGAGCCATCATCATATGAAGAAGCAAAGACTAAGGTAAAATGGAAGGAAGCTATGGATGAAGAAATTGAAGCACTCAAGGAGAATGATACTTGGGAACTAGTGCCAAAGAAGAAGTCTATGAAGATAATTGGTTCTAGATGGATTTACAAAATCAAGAGAAATTCAGATGGATCAATAAACAAGTATAAAGCTAGACTTGTGGCTAAGGGTTTTTCACAAACCTAAGGAGTTGATTATGAAGAGACTTTCTCACCTGTGGCCAAAATGCCAACCATCAGGGTATTAGTAAGTGTGGCTCCATGAAGGAATTGGAATATGTACCAATTGGATGTAAAAAATGCTTTTCTTAATGGCTGGATTTCAGAGGAGGTGTTCATGTCTCAACCTCCTGGCTATGAAGACCCAAGCAAGGCATCATATGTGTGTAAGCTAAACAAAGCTCTTTATGGATTGAAGCGAGCACCTAGGGCATGGAATCATAGATTGACTACCTATCTCCAAGATCAAGGATTCATCATGAGCAAAGCACATACTTCTCTATTTTTCAAGAGAAGTAATTTAGAGGAAATATACATAGGTGTGTATGTTGATGATATCATACCTATAGGTAGTAATGCCAATGGCATCAAACAGATCAGGAACAAAATGATCAGGAGTTCAAAATCAATGATCTAGGGCCATTAAAGTATTTCTTGGACTTGAGTTAGTATATAACAATTCTAGGATTTATATTACTCAAAGAAAGTGTGTGCACAACATGTTAAAGAAGTTTCACTTGCAGGATGCCAAGGTAGCTAGTACTCCTATGGAGGTAAACCAAAAGCTAAGTGCTCATGAAGGTGATGTACTTGACAATATTGCAGGATACCAAAGCATAGTTGGAAGCCTAAACTATGCTACATTGACAAGGATTGATATTGCTTATGGAGTAAGTGTCTTAAGTCAATTTATGCACAAACCTAGAGCACCTCACTTGGAAGCTGCCAAGAGAATTTTGAAGTACCTTAAGGGTACTCAAAATCAAGGTTTATACTTTCCTTATACTTCAGATTTGGACATCAAAATATACTCACATGCAGATTGGGCAGGTTGTAAGGATGACAGGAGGAGCAACTCAAGTTATCTCTCTTTTGCAAGTGATAAGCCCATTTCATGGTCTTCCAAGAAGCAACCTACTGTTGCTTTATCCTCAACAGAAGAAGAATATAGAGGATTAACCAATGCTACTCAAGAAGCCATATGGATTATATTGCTATATGCAGACTATGGATTACATTCTAACTCACCAATGAATTTTTGTGACAATACTAGCTCTTTACATCTTGTAGCAAATTCTATCTATCATGCTAGGACCAAGGATATAGAGGTTCATGATCATTATGTGAGAGAGAAGCTATTGAGCAAGGAAATTCAGTTGGCATATGTATCCACTAATATGCAATGTGTAGACTTATTGACCAAAGCACTTGATGGTACTAAACTTTACAGGTTTAAAGCTATGATTGGATTGCAGGACATTCAAGAGGATTGATGAAGGAGACCAAGCCAAGATGTTTGGCTTGAGGGGGGGCTGTTGGTGCAAATGCCAAGCCTTCACACTTGGCTAGGCATTGGAAGAAGTTATGTGCAAATCCACATGAACTAGTGCTTATGGCTTTTTACCATTTACCTTTTGTAAAAGTCTTCATGACTTGGAAGAATCGTGTTAAGCCTACAAACTCGTGAAGTTTGGAGAGATAAAAGCTACGAATTATCTTTGGTGGAATATCTCCTAACTTAGAGGAGAATTTTTAGGAAAAGTTAAGATTGAATTTGAATTCAAACTAGGAGGCAAAGCATCTATAAAAGATAGGTGTAAAATCTCACGTGTACACCTCTCTAATTTAGAGCCTTTACTGGACCAAATTGTAGAGATTGTGTGGCTCACACTATAGCCTACACTTCTCACTATCATTGGGCATTATTCTTCATGCCAAGGAGCATGTATAACATTGTTATATAATACATCTTATCATCGATCATTTCTGTTGTTCATTTCTATCATTGTCACTCAAAACAATACACTTGTCTTACTCATATCTCAGTCATTACTCCACCATTTTCCATGTTCTATAGCTCATTAGAACACACTCAAAGTTAACTAGGTTATTCAAAGTTTGAAGGCATTACATTCACCCAATTGGGAGAAAAGTTTCTTGAAGTGGTCACTGGTCATTTTCTGTAAAGGTCCTAAAAAGTCGGGGGTAATGCATTACTTGCTAAATTGATTGCTCTGTGTATAGTCCATCATTTTAAGTAATTCCACTTGAAAGAATTAGCTCTTTAAGTTAGTTACATACCCTCAGAAGGAATTTTTGTTCTTGCTACTGGTTTGGGAGTACTAAGCTTAAGAACCAGTAGGCGTGTGAAACAAAATAACAAGTTTTTGATGACTTGTGATATGTGAAGTTATCTATTTTGGATTAATCATTACATTCATCACCTCCAAAGTACATAGGCACTTATTTAGTGTCATTTGAAAGCTATAAGGTCCTACAATGCAACTCTAAAGTAAAAGAGGGTGGCTTAAAGCATGGATTAGTAGTACCAACTCATTTCTTGAGGTGTCCATCCATCTTTCCGAACACCTGACACCTTCAAGTCTTCAATATGCTGCCCACAAATGTCTCCAAGCCTCCAAAATTGCTATGATACCTCTGATGGGGGAAGATTCTAACACCTCAATGCAACAATGGAAGATGGTTGCCCTCCACTAGGTCCACAAGCAGTGATATATGCTCACTATTGTGAAGTTTTCTTTGCACCAATATTGCGACTTAAAATGAAACTTTTTTGAATTACAATAGACTATAATTGCTACTCAACAATTTTTAAATCATCCAAAATGGATATTCCAACTGGGAGAACCACCCTCTGCAAAACAAGCTACCTGTTTGCAACACTCTCTACCTATGTGCAGCGATATACCTCACAAAGTTGGAAATTTCTCACAACTCCCTCAGCCAAATAACTTGAAACTTTGCAAAAGTTTAGGGCACTATATGAGAGAACAAATGAATCTTGAAATCAATGCAACTGAGTACAATGAGAGAGCAAAAAATTCTCTACAATCTGGTACAATCAGATTTGGAAAAGTCTAACTACACCTCTAAATAGAGAGGAGCAAAATCATGAGAAAATGAGGTAAGTAAGCAAGGGGGCTGCTTGTTGGAGCTTATGACTTCACTAAACGAAGTGGGAAACTTTTGGAATGCATAAAAATCAATAAATAAAGCTGGGATGATACTTATATAAAGCTATACTTTTCCTATAATCTAGCTAACCACTCACCAATCAGTTTAGGTGCACTTTTTGGTGGTTGATTTGATGAGATTTGAATTTTATTGAGTTTGGTGGAGCTTCTAAAGTTATTCCATGACTTGGGTCCTCATTGTTTATTTCTCCACTTGCAAAACTCGTGGTTGAGCCTTTTTGGATGATTGAGACTTGATGTTCAATAGTAGACTATGAGGAAACATCTTCACCTGTGGCAAAGATGCTAACAATTAGGGTATTGGTAAGTCTTGCTGCATCTAAAAATTGCAATTTATATCATTTAGATGTCAAGAATGCATTCTTAAATGGTTTGGTATTAGAAGAAGTGTATATGGCACAGCCACCAGGTTTTGAAGATGAAGAAAAAGCAGGTTATATATGCAAACTTAGAAAAGAACCCTATGGTCTCAAGCAAGCTCCTAGAGCTTGGAACCATAGGATTGTTACCTATTTGTAGGATCAAGGCTTTGTGGCAAGCAAGGTAGACTCTTCTTTATTTGTTAAGAAGAATAAATCAGAGGTCATCTACTTATGTGTCTATGTAGATGATATCATTACTACAGGTAATCATTCTGATCGTATCAAGCAGGTCAAGGTTCAATTAATAAATGAATACAAAATGAGTGATCTAGGGTTATTAAACTAATGGAGGATTAGGAGATGAAATAGGTTGAGGATATATAGTTGGTTGAGCTTGGACTGAGGGTTTATCTTGTAAATTCAATGCATACACTACATTTTGTAAAGTTGATACCTCTTTAGACATGTTTTCATGCATGTGCATCATGTTATCCAAATTATTAAATAAAATTTCAAATTGTAGCTCAATTGGAACTTTAGATGTAGATGCAGTTGGATTAACCTTAGAGGCTATATGTCTATCTCTAGCTTCATGAGTAGGGGGAATACTAGAAGATGGATAAGGTATTGAATCATAACGAAGTGATTGGCATTGCTTCATATGAGCAACTGCCTCAACCACTATCTTCACAACGGCCCAGTCATCTATAGCTCCATATTTTTTACCCTCCTCTTCAACTCTACATTCAACCTCTACCCTTATATCTGGGGTCAAAATCTTAAGGAAATATAAGACTATGTCTGGGGTAAGGGCTACCCTATCCTCTTTTGGTAATTGGGAAAATCATTTCATAAACTCACTATGGAGTTGAGTTAAAGAAACTTTAGGTTTAGGGGAACTAATCCATTTCATGAATCCCTCTCTACTATGTTGACTATAATTCTCTAGATAAAATTCTTTATGTAACTCCTTTCTGAACGCATCCCATTCATGCTTATCATGTAGTTCCATAATAGCTTGAATCGTACCTATGGCAAGTCTACCTAGATACGTTTTCCATTTCGACTCAGGCAAGCCATGAAGCTTGGCTAATTCTTTGAATGAATTTCAGTAATTTATGACACTTGCACCTGTGAAATTCCTTTGTCCTTTAATAGAGTTTCAATAAATTTCTGACCTTGAGTTTCTTGCATCATGTTCTTAAATAGTTCATCCATTTTTATATTTTGATTTGGTTTAGCTTGAACAATTCTAACAATGTCTTGAACTTCTTTCGTAACTCGTTCTTTATGTTCAGGTACTAATTGTGCGATCCCATTAGAGTCCAGTTTTGATATTTTAAAATATGATAGTAATTTGCAATTAAACTAATGATGTAGACTTAAACCTAAGCTTTTGAACTTAAAACAAAGCTTTTCACTTTAATCAAAACTTTGCACTGTAATCAAAGAATTTGAAAGTAAACAAAACCATACCAATGGGGCTCGAAGAAGAGTTTCAAAAGAGTGCTTATGTGAATTTTAATACATTCATCATCAATTAAACAAACTCTAAGTACATCTTTTGCTAATCATGTAATGTATGAGTGCAAACATTTCTTTCTTCAATGTTCAATGAGAGGGGTGGCGAGAGGAGGATCACCTACTTGCCAATCTTCATGGAGGTGCTCAGATCAACGGATCAGCCCTTGACACCCAAAAGATTGCAAGGTTTCACGAGGTAGCCATTGCTCCCAAGGATGAAGACGTTTTTGCAACAATTGTTGAGTCGTATATATGCATATGCAAAGAAAAAGTTGAACTCTAGTCCTGAGGTGCCGTGCCTTCTTCACGTCGGGTTCACCAATGTCGGGAAGTGTAGATGCTCGGTTGGTGGATCAAGTTAACCACCAAATCGATCAGAACACGTTGGGTGCTTGGAGCAAGCTCAGGGTTTTATGTAAACGTGAAGAACGTTTACTAGTAGTATTAAATAGCTATAATTACTTGTTTTATCTAGGATTTCTTATCTAAGGTGAAATGCTTTTCTTATGATTTAATCTTAATCCTGACCCTAATCTTCACCATAAGGTTGTGCTTCTAAGAATATATTTAACCAATACTTGTATGATGTAGAGTATCATGATTCGCTAGTGATGTGGTCTTTGATAAGCTCTTCTACTTCTAAGTCCTCTTCTTTTCCTTCGTTAGCAGGTATGTTTCCTTTAGGTTAGGTGGTGGTTTTAATAGGTTGTGGCAATAACACATCAAAAATGAAAGCCATTGAATTTGTATCATCGGTCACAAACTCATTACACGTAGATTCATTCCTAGATTCAATGCTCTTATACTCATTTGTAGGCTCAATAGACATCACAATAATATATGGTCAATTGATTAAATAATAAGTCTAAATCTGTCTCCTGTTATTGTTTCTTACTAAAGCTAATGAAGAAAATCTATTTCTAAAATACAAGTTTGAATGTTGGGATAAAATTCCTAATACAAATGTAAGCTAAAGGGTAATTTAAAGTGAAAGTAATGAAGTGTCTCCAATTCTTCAATCTTAGTTCCCTGTAAAGTATGTCACTGTTCATCTTCCATATTTGTCAATGCATGTCTGCAAGAAACATTAGAAGACACATAAGTACTCTTTATAAATGATAAACATTCATATGCTTTACTTTTAAACATGCATGCTAACATATGCTAACACAATATTCATACACATGCTACACATTCCTATATGTTCATGCTAACATAACTCTTAAATATGCTAACACATATTAACTCACTCTCTTATGCTTATGCTAATACTCACTCATATGATTATACACATATCATGCTCACATGCACACATGCATTAATTCTCATATGCATACACATGCATTATGACTTGCATCTATCATGCATATGCATTTATTTTCATTCTCATGTATATATGCATCTCTACACTCATGCATATGCTCATGCACACTTTCATCACTACTTATTCGTATGCACACATGCATCATGTGTTGGGGATGTAAGGGTCATGTGACCTTACCCCCATATTCATATATATACATCATATATAGAGCATTGCCTCAAGGGAGATCATTATGTGGGTTTCGAGGCTCCCACACATGTCCGCGCGTCGTTCCTCTCTTCTCTCTCATTCCATGTCCTCCTTCCTCCTCTTGTTCTGCACTCCAAACCCCTTCATTGGTATCAGAGCATGTTGAAGGTTAGTGTGCAAGAAGCTTCAATGGAAGCTTAGGTGAGAAGAGGTAGAAGTGCAGGTCGGCATCTCTTGACAGCAGTTCAGTATTTCGGTCATAACTCGAGCTAAGAAGCTCGGATTGACGCGTTTTAAAGTTCTGTGCGTAGCTAACACAGAGAGCTACAACTTCACAGAAGGGCGCAAAACCTGGTTCGGACTTCTGAAGTGCCGAAAATTCGAAAAACGCAGAGAATTGTAGAAGGCGAATCTACATTGAGTAGGACAGCAGGTCGGTTTTTTTGTCATAACTTGAGTTCTACA
This sequence comes from Ceratopteris richardii, assembly GCA_020310875.1. Lineage (NCBI taxonomy): Eukaryota > Viridiplantae > Streptophyta > Polypodiopsida > Polypodiales > Pteridaceae > Ceratopteris > Ceratopteris richardii. Next base: position 25,432,037 of record CM035414.1, on the reverse strand, counting down.
GCTCGGAATGCAATGATTCAACTTGCTGCTCGTAGCTTGGAAAGATAGCTACAACTTTGTAGAAGAACTCAGATCCAGATTCTGAGTTTTAGGTTGCCGAAATTGCAGAATACAGAGCAGTACTGTTGCAAGTGAAAGTGAAATTGACAGCAGGTGCTTGTTTTGAGCATATCTTGAGCTATACACCTCCGATTGAGGTGTTCTTTATGTCGTTACGTAGCCAAGAAGTGGATCTTCAAGTTTGCTGAAGACCAAAAAATTCAGATTCAGAGGTTATCACCTCTGAAACAGCAAAACACAGAGCAGTACAGTTTTGCCCAAACAACCCTAATTGCACTTGGAGGTTGAATTTGCTTTGGAACTTCTTCGAGAGATAATTTTTGGTGTGCAAGCTCTTATTTTTAGAGCTTCAAGACATTGTACATGTATGATCATTGTGTTAGCTCCTCCATATGAGAGTAGAGCATGATCTTGTTACATGTTTGGCATGTAAGATGACATTGTGGTATACTCTTTTTGAGGTTTATGTCATCATGAGTTCGATCATGGATGTATAGTGGCATTGTGGTCTACATCTTGCTTATGCCACTTGGTTATGGATTTACTTGCCGGTTGCACATACTTTTATGAGAGTTGATTTTGGATCTTGTTTGGTACTTGTATCTTTTGTTTTCTTTGCAGGTACGTGATCCAGATTGGAGCCTCAGTTACACGTTTGTTTGTCACCGTTATTAGCATTTGTTCATTGATTGATATGTATTTGCTATTGTGATTCTTGGCATATGTGGATGGTGATTCCCACATGGTTATTTTGGTTCTAGAGTCCATGTTACAGAGGAAATGCTGCCAAAATTTCATCGGCTTTTATGCTAGAAAGGAGCTCTAGTGGATCTTGAAGCTTGTGTGATAACTTTGGATCATTGATTATCTCCATTCAGTTGGACTTGGTCACACATTGTTCGTGATAGGTTGGACCATCTTGCAGGATTTATTCTTGAGTGGGAGTTGTACTGCCATTGTATTGGCGTGTATTGCCATTAGTTTTTTGGCACATGTAGTTGCCATTATCTTTGATTATATCAGTGACAGGTGGTGACAGATTACTTATTGTTCTTTCATTATTGGTTATCTTGTTTGATTGCTCAGTTTACAGGGGATACTCTGTCGAATTTTTCCCAGGATTCTTCCACATCTATTTGGTCACTTTGGAGACTTGGTGAGCAGGCTTATGCTCATGGTTTTATGTGCATGCTAGATGCATGGTTATGTTACAGGTGGTTCACATGGTTTCTTCTCCAGTGAGAGATTTATGATGTGAGTTATGCATATGGATATGCAGACGTGATCCTATTCAGGATAGAGTATTGTTTCTAGTCTCTTGTTATATTGCTAGTCTATTGGATTGCCAGCATGGTGTCTTCTCGGTTTGATGGCACTGACTTTCCGAGATGGAAAGCTCAGATGTGGCATACATTGGTTCGTGCAGGGTTACACATGTATGTGCATAGAGATGCACAGAGGCCTTGTGACATGCCCGATCATGTATGGATGGATATGGATGCATTGGCCAGCTCCACTATCCGATTACAGCTTGTGGATTCTATATATGAGTCTGTTATGTATGAGGAGATGAGTAGTGCATTATGGCAGAGACTACATGATATGTATGCGAGTCCATTGACTCATGTGAGACATAGATCACATCGACGACTTTGATGTTGGCATTGTGGTCATGAGGGCCATATTCGACGATGTTGCTTTAGGTGGATGCGACGACAACGTCAGAGATATGCATGTGATTCAGGTCAGGTAGTGATTTCAGGAGAGTATATGATAGTTGATTATGCCAGTGATGATGATGTCATTTTCTCCTATGGTTTATCTCAAGATTCCTCTTATTCATTGGATGGCACACATATGGCTTGGTTGCTTGATGCATTAGCCACTTTTCATGTTACTCCATATCGTGAGTGGTTTTGTCGATTCTCAAGTGAGAGTCGTGGATGTGTGCACATGCCTGATGGTACGACATATGACATTGAGGGTGCAGGAGATGTATACCTTATGCTACCTAGTGGAGCATCACTTATACTCAGACATGTACGCTACGTGCCTTCATTCCCTATGAGCTTGATTTCAGTTAGCCAGTTATAGGAGAGCAGATATTATGCATTCCTTGGTAAGCATCATTTTCAGTTACAGTTGGGAAAGCTTATGCTTGTTAGAGGTGCCAGGATTGGGCACATGTATCCACTGCAGGTACTTCGTGTGAGAGACAGTCTCGTCTCAGTGGGAGTTCAGCCTTATGTGCGATGTGAGACTCGTCATGTCTCATTTTGTCTACCTACAGATAGGTCTATTGACATTCATGATGCACATGTATGGCAGGATTCAGATGCTCAGATGGATGCACATATAGAGCATGTTTTGGATGCTCATGATGCTTATATAGAGCATGGTTTGGTTGATCATATGGATGCTCATATGCAGCATACTTCAGATGATCAGTTGGATGCTTTAGAGCATGATGTGGATGCTCATGTAGAGCATTGTGATGATACTCACTTAGAGTTAGATCATCAGATGGATCTTGGTGTTGATGTTGTGCAGTCAGCTCATGTGGAGCATGATGATACACTTGGTGTGGTAGAGCACGATAGCTCTCATGATACACAGTGTATGGTAGAGCATATTAGCTCTCATGATGCACAGCTAGATACATCCTTGGTTGTGAGCATGGCTGATTTAGATGCTGAGGAGTCAGCAGTTATGCAGTCATTCTTGGATTCGCTCATGCCAGATGTTGACATAGATATGTCAGGACATGTTGGTCTTGACGATGGTGCTTTGGATGCCTTGGATAGAGGCATGGCTGACATGCTTAGGTTAGCCAGGATAGCACATGTTTCGTCAGCATTCGGGAGTCTGATGTACGAGTTGTTATGCTCGAGACCAGACATTGCAGTTGCTATTGGAGCATTTGCACTTGGAGTTGTCAGTCGTTCGATGATTGACACAGGCATAGAGCGAGTGGGAGCTTCGCAGGAACTTCATCAGTTCTTGTGTCAGTCATATATGAGCTCGGCTCTTGTTGATATGAGTCTAGAGCAGTTTGAGGTGCATGGATACACCTTGTTCGAGGCGGTTGGTGTAGGCTGATCTGGTATGGGTAGAGATCCAGACTCTTCCTGTACATTATTGTATAGTCCTACATCATTCTTTGTATATGTTACCACTTATGGTCACATTGACCCTTAAGTGGGAGATTGTTGGGGATGTAAGGGTCATGTGACCTTACCCCCATATTCATATATATACATCATATATAGAGCATTGCCTCAAGGGAGATCATTATGTGGGTTTCGAGGCTCCCACACATGTCCGCGCGTCGTTCCTCTCTTCTCTCTCATTCCATGTCCTCCTTCCTCCTCTTGTTCTGCACTCCAAACCCCTTCATCATGCATATGCACACATTCATACTTGATGGGGGATGATTTTAACACCCCAATGCAAAAATTGAAGTTGGCTGCCCTCCACTAGGTCCACAAGCAGTGATATATGCTCATTGTTCTGAACTTTTCTCTGCACCACTATAGAGACTTAAAATGAAATTTTGCAAATTTGTATTAGACTAGAAGAGCTACCTAAAAAGATTTAAATCATTCCAAATGGATATTCCAGCTGGGAGAACCACCCTTTGCAAAACAGGCTACCTATTTGCAACACTATTTGCCTATGTGCAGAGATATACCTTCACAAAGTTGGCAATTTCTCACAACTCACTAAGCCAAATAACTTGCAACTTTGGCAAAGTTCAGGGCACAATATGAGAAACCAAATGAATCTTTAAATCAATGAAAATGAGGACAATGAGAGATCAAATAGTGCTCTGCAATCTGGTACAATCAGATTTGGAAAAGCCTAACTACACCTCTAGAAAAAGCGGAGCAAAATCATGAGAAAATGAGGTAAGCAAGCAAGGGGGCTGCTCGCTGGAGTTTATGACTTCACTAAACTAAGTGGGAAACTCATGGAATGCATACAACTCAAGAAACAAAGGTAGGATGATGCTTATATAGACTTTTACTTTTCGACAATCTAGCTAACCACCCACCAATCAGTTTAGGTGCACTTTTTGGTGGTTGATTTGATGAGAGTGGAGCTTCTAAATTTATTCCACGACTTTGGGTCCTCCTTTTTGATCGGTCCACTTGCAAAACTCATGTTTGAGCCTTTTTGCATGATTGAGACTTGATTTTCAACACTCCCCGTCAAGTCTTAATGCCTAGGTCCTTGATTCCAATGCATGCCTTGAAGTGTTGTAGCTTTACTCCATCCAATGCTTTGGTAAACATATCTGCATATTGGTCCTTTGTATTGACATGCTCCACCTTGAAATCCTTTGACATGATCTTCTCTCCAATAAAGTGGTAATGCACTTCTATATGCTTTGACCTTGCATGGAACACGGGATTTTGAGCCAAGCATATGCTACTTATTTTGTAACAAAAAAATAAGTACTTGATTAACCTGCAAATCAAGATCAACAAACAACTTCTTGAGCCACATAAGCTCACATGAGACTTGTGCTAAGCCTCTATATTCATGAGTTGGTCTTCTTCCCTAGCATGATAACATATCCACTAGTGCTCCTCCTGTCATCTTTGGAACCTTCCCAATCAGCATCACAATAAGCTTGTACATTTAATCCATCATCAAATGGATAATATAGACCTTCATTCACTGATCCTTTGAGGTACCTAAGTACCCTTTTGGGTGCAACAAGATGAGGTACTCTTGGTGCTTGCAAAAATTGAGATAAGACTCCAACTACATGTGCAATATCAGGTCTTGTCATAGTAGCATACAAGAGAGAATCAATTATTGACCTATACATGGTCACATCCTTCACTTCTTCACCTTCATGAGCACTTAGTTTAACACTTACTTCTAATGGATTTGAAATGAGCCTGAAATCACACAAGCCAAACTTCTTCAAAAGATCAAGAATGTATTTCCTTTGCATCAAGTATATACCTTCCTCTTTATAAAGTACTTCAATCCCAAGGAAGTACCTTAAAATCCCTAAATCGGAGATTTTAAATTCACATCCAAGCTTCCTCTTTATGTCCTTGATGTTGCTTCATCATCCCCTGTAATGATCAAATCATCAACATATATACAAATGAAAACAATTTTGCTACCTTCCTTCTTCACAAAGAGTGATGGGTCTACATGACTCTGATTGTATCCACATTTTATTAAGTAGTCCACAAGTCTTTGGTTCCAAGATCTTGGAGCTTGCTTGAGTCCATAAAGAGCATTCTTTATCCTGCATACATGATGTGGAAACCTCTCATCTTCAAAGCGTTGGGGTTGGTTCATGAAGACTACCTCTTCAAGCTTTCCATTTAGGAAAGCATTCTGCACATCCAACTGGTACATCTTCCAACCTTTTCAGGCTGAAATTGCAATCAAACTTCTGATGGTGGACATCTTAGCTACTCGACTAAATGTTTCCTCAAAGTCTATGCCATAGTTTTGAGCAAAACCTTTGGAAACAAGCCTTGCTTTATACCTAGAGATGCTCCCATCTACATGCCTCTTTACCTTGTACACCCATTTGTTGCCAATGAATTTCATGTCCTTTGTTCTTGGCACCAATGACCAAGTATCATTTTCTTCAAGTGCTTTGACTTCCTCCTCCTTGGCTTCAATCCATTCCCTATGCTTAATTGCTTCATAAAAAAAATTAGGTTCTTCACAAGCTATAACATGACTCATGTAGGCATAGTGTCTTGCAATGAATGAATCATAAGTTAATCTTTGAATAGGGTATTTAACCCTATTGGATGACTGTAACTCACCATTAGGTGGTAGGAATCTCCTCCTCCTTGGTTTAGATACTTTAAATCCTGGAGTTTCTAATTTTTCCATATCTTCATCACTTGTAGATTCCATGTCTACCCATCGATGGTCTTTGTCATTTGCCTTTTCCTTTCCTTTGCTACTTCCTTCACTTGAATGAGCTTCATTCCTTGTCCTTCCATGCCAAGCTGATGTAGTACTCTTCCCTGATGGTGGGCTTGAAGTGGTTGGACCACTTATCTCCATGCTTTGTTGTTGCTCTTTGAACTTCTTCTCGGCTTTATATGCATCGTCAAACTGTAACACATCTTTGCTACCATACCAAGGCAGCAACTCATCAAATATTATGTCCCTAGATACCTTAAGCTCTTTGGTGCAAGGTTTATAGCATCTAAAACCCTTTTGCTCTGAAGAATATCCAAGAAATATACACCTATCCGCCTTCAGGTCTAACTTGTGTCTCAATTCTTGAGGTATGTGAACACAACACACACAACCAAATACTTTGAGATGTGAAAGATTTGGTTTCTTACCACACCAAGCTTCATAAAGTGTAACTCCATGTAATCCTGAGTTTGGACACCTATTCATAATGTATATGGCTGTATTTGTTGCATCATCCAATAAGAGTTAGGAACATTCATTTCATTTTACAAAGATCTAGCCACTTCTGCTATGTATCTATTCTTCCTTTCTACCCCTCCATTTTGTTGAGGTGTATACCTGCAAGTGAATTGTCTTTTGATGCCGTGGTCATGTAGAAAATCTGAAAATTCATTTGAAAAATACTCTCCCCCTCCATCCGATCTGAGAGTCTTTATATACTTCCCTATTTCCTTCTCCACTACGTTTTTGAACCTCTCGAAGTGGTAAAACACCTCTGACTTTGACTTCATGCAATATATCCAAACAAACCTTGGATGATCATCTATAAATGTGACAAAATATCTATTACCTCCAATGGATGGCTCCCTTGTAGGTCCCCATACATCTATGTGTATGAGATTCAACACTTCATTGCTCACATGTGCTCCATTCTTGAATGGCAATCTGCTTTGTTTTCCTAATTGAAAAGCATGGCACAAATGTTGCATGTTTCTGAGATGTAAGATCAGGTTTATGTGCCCAATTCTTTTATGCCATAAGTCAATTTTTGCAATCTAATTATTTCCAATTGACAAGTAGATAGTGTGAGGATTTCATGGCTTTACCTCCATGGTGAAGATTCTTCCTTGCTTATTTCCTTTTTCTATGAGTTTTTAGTCCTGCATAGGGTCTTCAACAAAACATCCTTGCTCATTGAACCTCACCTCATAACCTCTTTCAACCATTTGACCTACCGAAACCAAGTTCTTTGTGATGGTTGGCACATGCAACACATCCTTCAACACCTTGGAGCTTTGAGATCCATTTAATGCAACATCTCCCACATGTGTAATCTTGTGCTCAGTTTCATCCCTTGTCTCTACATGTCCTTGAGTGATGGGTGAATTTAAATTAAAGATAACATCTTTATTGCAACTCAACCACTATCAATGTACCATGTAAAATCTGAATTGACTCTTTCAGTTGAACCATACATCATAAGCAAGTTCTCATTTTTTGAATTTGTTGAAGTACTGGCATAATTACCTTGGTTCCTTTTGTATCCTTGATTGCCTCCTCCTTTGGACCAACAATCTCTTGCATAATGGCCCAGTTTTCCCCAATTGTAGCATTCTCCATTGGATGCTTCTCTTCCATGTGATCTTCCTCCTCTTCCTCTGCTCCTTCCTCTTCCTCTTGATCCATAGCTTTGGTTGGAGCCTTCTTGGTTGCTTGAGCTTGAGTTTGACCTTCCTCTCCCTCTGCCTTGGGAGTTTTGTCCACCTCTTTTTCTTTTCCTCTACCTGCATAGAAAACTTGGGCTTGGCTGCCCTTTGATTGTGAACCTCCTTGGTTCATCTCCTCGGTCAACATCAATGTGACTAATTGATCGACTTCTGGTAGGGAATCCCTCACATAAACTAATGTGGTGAATGCTTTCCACCTGTCATCCTCTCTCAAGCCATTGAGAGTGTGTGCAACAAGATCATCGTCTTCGATTGGGCTCCCAATTGAGCCGAAAGCATTTGCAAGTTCCTTAACCTTCAAAATGTACTCATTTATGTTAGTACTTGGTGATTTCCTAAGATTATTCAGCTCATTCTTGAGCTGAATCTTCTTTGTGTTGGTTGATGAAGAGTACAATCTCTCCAAGGTCTCCCAAACCATCTTGGATGTGTCCAAGTCTTGTATATGCCCTATCATGCTATTGCTTATGTGTTGAGATAGAATGAATATGACTCTCCTATCCCATTCTATCCATTCATTAAGTGCCTTGACCTGCCCTTGAAGTGGTGGATCATGTACATGAGGCATTGGCTACATGCCACTCACTAATCCCCACAATCCTTTGCCCATAAGGTAGTTGCTAACTCTAAATTTCCATGGTTGATAATTGCCTTTCTCTAACTTCTCTATTTGTGCATTATATTCAGCCATACTGAGCTCTAAGATGCTCCTATAGCTTCTCCTCAAGTGTTTGTATGCTTTAGAAGGTGTGGATATTACCTTTTGATAGCTTCTCCCTTGTTAACCTTCGACTAGTTGAGATCTCGATCGGCGTAGCCTCCTTTTGATGTCTTCTTGCTTTGACGAGTCCTCCTTGTGCTTCCACGAGTTGTCTTGATCCCTTCAAGTCTTCATTATGATTCTACTGATGTCTCCAAGCCTCCAAAATGGCTCTGATACCACTGATGGGGGATGATTCTAACACCCCAATGCAAAAATGGAAGATGGCTACCCTCCACTAGGTCCACAAGCAGCGATATATGCTCACTATTCTGAACTTTTCTCTGCACCAGTACAGAGACTTAAAATGCAATTTTGCAGACTTGTAGTAGACTATAAGAGCAACTTAAAAATCTTTAAATCATCTCAAATGGATATTCCCGCTGGGAAAACCACCCTCTACAAAATAGGCTACATGTTTGCAACACTCTCTGCCTATGTGCAGAGAGATACCTTCACAAAGTTGGCAATTTCTCACAACTCACTCAGCCAAATAACTTGAAACTTTGGCAAAGTTCAGGGCACAATATGAGAGACCAAATGAAGCTTTAAATCAATGAAAATGAGTACAATGAGAGAGAAAACAATGCTTTGAGATCTGGCACAATCAGATTTGGAAAAGCCTAACCACACCTCTAGATAGAGTGGAGCAAATTCATGAGAAAATGAGGTAAGCTAACCACCCACCAATCAGTTTAGGTGCACGTTTTGGTGGTTGATTTGATCAGATTTGAATTTGATTGAGTTTGGTGGAGCTTCTAACTTTGTTCCATGACTTTGGGTCCTCCTTTTTTATTGACCCACTTGCAAAACTCGTGGTTGAGCCTTTTTGCATGATTGAGACTTGATTTTCAACAATACTCACATTCATAAATGCACTTATGTTAAATGCATATACACTTAACTATATTTCTCATGCGCATGCATCTAACATATATACATGCACTCAAATATACTTAGTTAGGTAATTTATGCATTCATACTTCTAATGCATGCTCATTCATGCTAATACATGCTCATTCATGCTAATGCATGCTCATTCATGCTAATGCATGCTCATTCATGCTAATGCATGCTCATTCATGCTAATGCATGCTCATTCATGCTAATGCACTTCTCATGTATATGCATATGCATCATACTTCTCATAAACTTATTCTTATGCTAACACACATCTTCATATGCATGTTAACATCACTCTTATGCTTACACACACCTAGGTTGGATTATTTGGTATTCGACAATTCCTTTATTCCTGAATAATTATAGAATTTTACGGAAAGCTCTTATTATTCCACCGAATTATTCGATGACATGTCAGCTTATTCGCACACCTGAATAGTTTTTGCACAAAAATTCAACCCTTTTAGATTGAAAACATTTTCCATCGATAATTTTTTGATCGAAAGCATTTTCGATCAAAAAGGTTTCAATCGAAAAATTTTTTGCTCAAAAAATATTTGATCGAATAATATTTTATAAAATAGTTGAACTAGACTCATTTTTTCATAAAAGCTTCTTTGTTCTTTACGAACTTAAAGTGTGGTAGAGAGAACAAGGTATAAATTTTTGCCATATTGAATAATTGAAACTATTGTGATTGTTTGACTCATTGATTCTTACTTCACAATAGTATATATATGTGAATTTAAAATCTATTATGATTGATTCTTACTCATTTTTCATAAAAGCTACTTTGTTCTTTATGAACTTAAAGTGTCGTAGACAGAACAAGGTATAATTTTTTTCTATAAATATTAAATAATTTAAACTATTGTGATTGTTTGACTAAATATTGATTCTTACTTCACAATAGTATGTGTAAATGTATGTGCATATGATTAGGAATTTAAAATCTATTGTGATTGTCTGATACATCATTGATTCTTACTTCATCAGGATATGTGTAAGTGTATGTGCATATGATTAAGAATTTAAAATCTATTGTGATACAGTAAATTTATTATTGAAAGATGTAGGTAGATTATGTTTGACTCAATAATGATTTTTACTTCATAATATTATATGTATGTGTGTATATGAGTATGTGTATGCATATGAGTGTATAATTATGAATGAAAAATCTATTGTGATTGTTTGACTCTATTGATTCTTACTTCACAATAGTTTGTGTAAATATTTGTGCATATGATTAGGAATTTAAAATCTATTATGATTGTTTGATACAACATTGATTCTTATTTCACAGTAGTATGTGTAAGTGTATGTGCATATGATTAGGAATTTAAATCTATTGTGGTGCATTAAAATTATTATTGAAAGATATAGGTAGATTATGTTTGATTCAACATTGAGAATCACTTCATAATAGTATATGTATGTATGTGTATGAGTATGTGTATGCATATGAGTGTATAATTGTGAATGAAAAATCTATTGTGATTGTCTGACTCAAGATTGATTCTTACTTCACAATAGTATGTGTAAGTGTATGTGCATATGATCGAGAATTTAAAATATATTGTGATTGTTTGACTTAAACTGATTCGTATTTCACAATAGTATGTGTAAGTATATGTATGTGTAAATGTATATGTGTGTATGAATGAAAATTAAAGTCTAGTGTGATTGCTTAACTCAACAATGATTTTTACTTCACAATAGTATGTGTAATTATAATTTGTATATGGGTGTATGATCGAGAATCAAAGCCTATTTTTGTTTGACTCAACGTTGATTGAAATATCTTGTTTGATATTGATTTATATTGTTTTTTTTGTAGGTATAGTCTTCATAAAGCAATTTGGAAGCACTATGGGAAATGAAAAAGAATGGTCATATGTGATTGCTCATCAAGCAGGTAAAACAGTATCCACAATACAATGCAAATGTTGTGGGCATCGTTATGTAGGAAATGCAACTCGAATAAAAGAGCATCTCTTTAGTACAGGTAATAATGTGCCAGGATGCTCTAATCAAGATAGTGATATATGGGTACATTTTGCAAGTTATGCAAACAAATGTAAATCTCAAGGTATCACATCAAAAGGATTCAAAAGCATGAGTAGTTCAGAGCACTTTCAAAGCAGCCCAAGTATAGAGCAAGAATGAGTAAATGCATCGATGACAGTAGAGGATCATCAGGATATTTATGCGAACAGAGTATGTACTAAAGTACTAAAGCTATTTTAAAGCGAATAGTACTTGATTATGTACCCATGTATGGATAAAGTGAAAAAAAGTACTAAAGCTATTTTAAAGCGAATAGTACTTGATTATGTACCCATGTATGGATGCACAATAGCATTGGATGGATGGACAAGTTGTCAAAAGAAACCATTGATTAATTTCATGGTTATATGTCCAAAAGGAAACAAGTTTTTAGAAGTTGTTGATACTTCTCTTAAAGAGAAAAGTTCGGCTTTTCTTGTAAAGGTATATGAACATGCTATATCGTGTGTGGGTTCATCTAGCTTACCTCTTATTTGTGATGGTACATGAACATAAGCTAAACAACCAAAAACCTTGCAATGTCCAAGACTAGGTTTTCTTCCATGCCATGCTTCATAAGGAGTCATACCTTGAAGTGATTTGGATGGTAGTCTATTGACAAGGTACACAGCAGTTGAAATAGCTTCTGCCCATAGATAATGTGGCAACTTCTTCTCTTCAAGCATTGTTTGGGCTGATCCAACCAATGTCTTGTTTCTCCTCTCTGCAATTCCATTTAGTTGAGGAGAGTACCTAGTAGTCACTTCCCTTTTGATTCCTTTGTCCTGCAAGAACTCATCAAAATCTTTGGAGAGGTATTCTCCCCCTCCATCAGATCTGAGCTTCTTTAGTGATCTACCTGTATGATTCTCCACATGTGCAAGATACTTCTTGAAGCATTTAAACACTTCATTCTTACTCTTGATAAAGTATAGAATAGTCCATCTACTATGGTCGCCAATAAATGAGACATAATACCTTTGATCCTGCCAATGAAGGTTCTTGACTTGGTCCCCATACATTTGTATATACTAAGTCCAATAAGTTGTTGTGGATGTAGCCTTTGTGGTTGAATGGTTGTCTTTGTGCCTTACCAATCTGACATGCATCACACCTATTGATCATGTGTTGCTTTGATATGTTCGGTAGTCCTAGAACACTTTGATCCCTGCATATATCCTTCAAGGTTCCTTCATTCACATGAGCAAGTCTCTTATGCCACACTTGAATCTCACTTAGGGTTTGAGACCCAAAGTTGAATAGAGCTATGTTCTTGGTTTCTCCTACTTCAAAAGTAAAGAGCCTACCATGCTTCTCACCTCGGGATATCTTTTTGAAGCCTTGACATGGATCTTCCACAAAAGCTCCATGTTGGGTGAACCTAACTTGCAAGCCTTTTTCAACTATTTGGCCTACACTTATTAGGCTTTTAGTGATAGTGGGTACATAGAGAACCTTACTTAGAATGTTTGTCTTGCCATTGGAAGCTTTGACATTACCAATCTTCTCCACATTGTGCTTTGTGGCATCCCCTGTTTGCACTTCATGTCTATGCTTTGGACTTTCCAAATCAGATAGAAGAGCAATGTTGCCTGCAACATGATTCAAACATCCTGAATCTATGTAGAACAAATGATCATCTTCTTTACCTTCTTTGTGGCTTAGATTCATAAGAAGCAATGAGTCTTCATGTGGTTGATCTTCTGAATAATTGTTGTGGTCCCTTCTATTATAGCTTCTATTGTTATTGTTGAAGTTATGTCCACCTCTGCCTCTATTGTTGCCATATCCACCTCTTCCACTTCCTTTCTAGGTCTTCCCATTGAACCAGCAATTCTGAGTGGTGTGGTTGGTCTTAACGCATATGGAACAAGGTTGAACATTCTGACGTTTGGCTTTGTCTTGCTTTGGTCCTTTCTTCTTCCCTTTCCACTTGCTCTTGCTTGCGAAGTTGGCTTAAGAAGTCTCTTCTTCATCTTCTTGCCTTTCTGCTTCTTATCCTTCTTATCTGCATATAGAGCACTAGTTGAATTACCATGATAAGAGTTACCTTTCTTTATGCTATTGTTGGCTTCTTGATTGAAGAGTTGTCCAAGAAAGATGTTGAAGTCTGGAGTTTGCACATCCATGATGAGATCATAAGCCGTCACGAAGGATTGCCATTGCTTATCACTTCAAATGCCATTGAGAATTTGCCTCATGATGACCTCTTCTTCAATCAGCTCTCCAATGGATGCTAACTGATCCGCAACCTCCTTGACCTTCGTAAAAAACTCTGTGATGGTTTGTTTAGGTGTCTTCTTCATTTGGTTGAACTCGTTCCAAAGATGATTCTTTCTTGCTTTGGTACTAGCAGAAAAGAAAGTCTTGAGGGCATCCCAAGTCCCTTGAGATGTCTTGCATCCTCTAATATGTGCTAATAGAAAGTCAGAGATAGAGTTTAGTATGTACGACCTTGCTTGAGCATCCCTTGTGCACCAAAGTGTGAGCTTATCTGTCTCCTCTTTGTAGGTCCTCCTTTGGATCTTGGAATAGGCATAGCTTCATCACCTGCTACAATTCCATAAAGATTTCTACCTTGCAAATAGGCCTCCATTTTGATTTGCCATGCTGCGTAGTTGTGGTGATCAAGCTTCTCGATCATTGAGGGAAAGCCGTCACCCATCTTGATCTAGCTCTGATACCACTGAAAGAACTTGGAGAAGCTTGTAGAAGGTAGAAAAGTGTGTTTCGAAGCGACAAAGTTTGGTCAAGCCAACCGGAACAAGACCAGCCCTTGAGCTTATGGAGACTCAAATAGACCTTATAGGCATGTGATAAGTGCAAAGAAATTCACTATGTACTTTGGAGCATCAAGGAGAATGAGTCGATACAAAACAGATAGGTTCGCGGGTCGACTAGCTCAAAAAACTTACTATCTATGGAAGAGACAATGAACTTCAAATGCCCATAGTGACTAGCGTGATTACAATTAGAAAAACGCCTTTTATGGGAGTGATACACATAAGGTTGAGTGTATGGAATGCACAAAAGTATAAGAAATAAGAAAAATATGCTATAGGAATGAATGTGACATTCACCGGTGGTACTTCCTATTTTTCAAGAATATATAGAGATTGACCTCGAGACAACAACAACTCAGCTTTCTCCCAATCTACTGAACCACATGCTATCAAAATTTATAGGCACAAACTAGACACTAATACCTTTCCAACGAGCCATCTTGCACTCAATTTGGAGCTTTGAAGAGAGAGCAACAGCCTCTGCAAGATTACTATTGGCAAAGAAGATGATGCAGAGAATTGGAGGAGCAAGACAATGATGGTCACAAGTGTATGTATATTGCTTCCATGTAATGTAAAAGTGATTTCAAGTCTTTATATAGACTCTAGGAGTGTTCCACGGCTTCTACAAGAGAAATTTGAATTCAAATGAAGGTGGGATTGGAGGGAATCAATTCACTTTCCTACAGTTTAGGAAAAGTGAAGATCTAGTTTGATCTACTTTTAGGTGATTAATTGCTTGATTGAATGCAACTTCAACCACCAAAAATTTGTGGGATTTGGGCTCTATCTTTCTACCTTTACATGTGTAAAGCTCAAGGCTTTTACAACGGTAAATGAACCATCAAAAATCTCTCAAAAAATATAATAAATGAGCATATGAAAAAGAACTCTCCAATGGATATTCTTTCGACGCGATAGCCTTTGATGTAGATCAAATCCACCTCAAGCATAGTGTAAGCTTGATGTTCCAACATTGATCAGCTTCCAAATATTTGTTTTCACGGTTCTTATATCTCCTTCTGTGTCCTTCACACCTCTGCTTCGTGGTATGTTTAGGTATTCTTTCTTCATTCTTTCTAGCCACATGTCCAATGTACCACCATTCCAAAATTTGAAAATGAGGCACAAACTTTTGCTATGGTGTCTAGCCAAACCAAGAGGACTAATAATTCCACTATGCATAATAGATAATACTGTGGCTTCATTGATGGCTTCATTTTCTGGTGTTTGTATGTCAGCACCATGTAATCTGAATATCTTGGCTACAAACACTTCATTGCCATGAATCTCGGGTGGTATATCTTGACTTTATGGATCATGCCATATTGTCCTTCCCCCACGAGAGCTGCATCTTCAAAAAGAATAGAGGAATATGAGAGCAAACAAAGATTGTTTGATGTTTGATCTCCCATATTCACATATGCATCTCTTGTATTTGGATCTACCTATGCTCTCACAAGTGTTCAGTTCTGTCCGGTTTTAATCGCTTTCCTCTCTTCATAGTCTGATAATGTAAATCGATAAATTTAATTTTATCAATGAATCCGGGCATACTCGTGATATCCACCGCCAATGACTCTACTACTTTGATGATTTGTCCAAAGATATGTGTAAGCTCTTTTGACATTTGCTCATCTAAGACCTGTGCTCCACCAGACACACTGCCAAATTTGCTTTCAATATGAATAAATGCTATTCTAGATAATTGCGCAATGAAATCTTTGTAACTAAAAGTATCCATGGCTATACTGATTCATCTCCTCTCATTTGATACATGTAGGAACACACAAATTGTTCCAAAAATTTTTGCTCCTGCTTGTTTATTTCACCTGCCATTTGTGCAAAAATAAAAAATAGACTATCAGTAAGTGTATGGATAAATAAATCAATGGTATGTGTGCACAAATGATAGACATATGCATAGTTAAATAAGTAGATTTATAATTAAATAGAAAGTGTAATTATAATCTTGAAGTGAATCTATGTAACTATTAAAAACGTAGTAGTCAAAGAATCAGACATTTATAATATTTCATATACATTCGCTATACTATGTATGAGTTTTGTCACATATTTGTATATAACTATTGTGATAATAAGAGTCAAAGAATCAGACAATCACAATAGTTTCTATACACCTTGTGACCTACACTAAGTATTCTCATCGGATTCTAAGTGACTATTGTGATAGTAAGAGTTAAGAATCAAACAATCACAATAGTTTCTATACACCCCCTATACTATTGAGAGAGTAGGCATCAAGGTGGCGATTCAAATTAAGTATTCTCATTGGAATATAAGTGACTATTGTGAGAATAAGAGTCAAAGAACCAAAAAATCACAATATTACCTACACACTCCCTATACTATTAAGAGAGTAGGAATCGAGGTGGTGATTCAAAAAATCTCAATAGGTCTATTACTATATCTTATACTACTGTGAGAGTAAGAATCAATGTAGCGAGTGAGAAAATCATAGTAGTTGTTTATTTTTAAATGTTTCTCATTGATGTATACAAGTAAGAAACACTTCCGCGAGTCAAACATGTATACAACTGATGATTAAAAGACATAAAATAAATTATATAAATAAAAATCAAGCATATATAAAAGACGCATATGAAAATCATACCATATGAATGATATAATTAAAATAAACAATAAATAAAAATTAAATCAATACCTCAATGATAAAAAAGAAAGCTCTTTGATAAAAATTACAGGCTTAAAGTGTCACGATGAAGGAGATAAGGAAGAGAGCTCACACACACACTCTCACTCTCAAGGAGAAGCACACACACAAATTGAGGCAGGCAATAATGATCTTCTTCTTCTTCTATTACATAAAAGGAATGTACAAGAATGACCTAAAAACAAGAATACAACCAGTGCAATATATAAGGACCAGTACATAAGGAAAAACCTAATGTCCGCGAATGAGTGAGCTTGCAAGAAACAAATGTGCCATCACTCTCGGTAGATAAATCTAATAAAGCTCAATGAAGTATCCCTCAAATATACCAGCGTGACCACTATACATGTCAGAGAAATGAAAAACTGGTACGTGTCATCCTGGATCATCACATGTTGAGCTTGATATCTCAACAATCCCCCTCAAGCTCAACGCCATATCCTATAATCCAAGCATCTTCCAAAACTTCTTCAACTTCTCAGCTCCAAGTGCTTTGGTGAAAATATCAGCAACCTGCTCATCTGTTCTCACATAAACAAGATCAATATCACCTGCTAATACCTTCTCTCAGATGAACTGATAATGTACCTCGATATGCTTTGTTCTAGCATGGAAAATAGGGTTCCGTGCTAACTCTAAGCTGCTAAAATTATCACAATAGATAGTGATAGGCTTTTGCACTTCCACACCTAAATCTGCAAGTAACATCTCCAGCCATGATGCCTCACATGCTGCCATTGCAGCACCTCTATACTCAGCCTCTGTACTCGACAAAGCAACAGTGGGTTGCTTCTTACTACACCATGTAATAGCTGCACCTCCAAGTGAGAAAAGAAAGCCACTAGTAGATCTTCTATTTGGAGTACTACCAGCCCAATCTGCATCGATGTATGCATGAACCTGCAAATCTACACTAGCTTCATAAAACAATGCATAATCCAAAGTAGCACTCACATAACGTAGAGTGCGCCTCAGAGCATCCAAATGTGGCTTCCTGGGAACCTGCATAAACTGACTTTCAAGTCCAACAGTGTAGCTTAAATCAGGCCTTGTAATTGTAAGATATATAAAACTTCCCCACAATTTTCCTGTACATAGTAGCATTTTCCAATGCTTCACCTGATGTAGTATCCAATTTCAAATTCTGATCTAAAGGCATAGAAATTGGCTTACAATCAGCCATACCATACTTTTGTAGCATATTCAAGGCATATTGCCTTTGCGGCATCCATATACCTATTTCTGTATGTATAAACTCAATGCCCAAGAAATAGCGCAACACACCAAGATCTTTCATGTCGAATTCCTGCATAAGAAGTTTCTTTACCTCTTTGATGCTTTCTTCATTATCACCACCTACAATCAGGTCATCAACATAAATAGCCACAATAGTGATGCCATCATCAACCTTCCTTGCATATAGTGAGTGATCTGCGTCACACATAGAAAACCCAATGCTAGTTAAGTAATCAACAATCCTTGCATGCCATGCACAGGGAGCCTGCTTCAGCCCATACAAAGCCTTTTGCAACCTGCAAACATATTCTGGATGCTTTGAATCTTCATATCCTTGTGGCTGGTCCATATATACTTCTTCCTGTAACTCACCATGTAGGAAAGCATTCTTCACATCCATCTAATGCAAAGTCCATCCTTTTGCTGTAGCTAATGCAACAAGTGTCCTAACAGTTGACATTTTAGCTACAGGGCTGAATGTTTCCTCATAATCAATGCCATATGTCTGTGCATATTCTTTAGCTACCAATCGTGCTTTATACCTGCTTATGCTACCATCAGCATTATGCTTTACCTTGTAAACCCATCTGCAGCCTATGGGTTTCTTTCCTTGCGGCAATGGAACCAGCTTCCATGTATCATTTCCATAAAGTGTAGCCATCTCCTCATCAATAGCTTTTTCCCAATCTGCATTACCAATTGCATCTTCAAAACAAGAAGGTTTAGCATCTTGTATTACCTTTGTCATGTAGGCACAATGGCGAGCCATGTAACTATCATATGTCAATCGTTGCATTGAATTATGCATCCTCCTAGATCTTCTTGGTCTTGGGTCACTTCTCCTTGTATCATCTGCATGTGCCCTTATTACTCCTGGAGTCTTCACAGAGGGCAATCCAAGTTCCTCATCAAGACTCTTTTCTGAACCGCTTGAATCTCCATCAGCGTCTTCAAAACCTGCACATGTTTTATGACCAGTAGAAGGCTTTTCTTTACCTTTCTTGGATGTATTTGATGAATTTGCTGGACTGAAATTCCCACGTTATCTTCCACTCCATGGATTTGAGTTGGAACTATTGCTTGGTGATGCATCCGGTCCACTCCAAACCTGACATTCTGCACTTGATTTTTCAGCATTTTCTTTGTCATTTGGTTCAAGACTCAGTCCTTCTTTGGCATCTGCATAGAAGCTTGACATTTCATCAAATACCACATCTCTGCTCACCTTTACCTGTCGTGTGAGTGGGTTATAACATTTATATCCCTTTTGCTCAAGGGAGTATCCAATGAAGACACACTTTTCTACTTTTGGATCGAGCTTCGTCCTCAATTCATCTCGAACATGTACATATGCAATACAGCCAAAAACTTTCAGATGTGATAAGTTTGGCTTTTACCTGTAAACTTCTCTTCAGGTGTAACTTGATGTACAACAGTAGTCGAAGTTTTGTTCATGATGTATACAGCAGTATGCACAGCTTCTGCCCAATAACAATGAGGCATATTCTTCTCAACCATTAATGTTGGTGCAAACAAGCCTTAACACTTGGTTTTGTTGTGTACCTTTGAAGACCCAACTTAAAGCTTGGACTATTGAACCCTTGGAAAGCATAAAAGATTGAACCCTTGGATGATACATTCACAAGATTCAATAATCATGTGAACCTAGTCTTAGTGATTTTTACTTTTTATCTCATGTAAAAGTCTATATGACTTTAACCACTCATGTAATCACACCTAACAGAGGAAGTCGTGGAAAATTTGATTGATTGAGTAGGTGAATGATTGAGAGAATATCTCATTCACTTTTAGGTACATGATTCAAGGAGATTGACATAGATTTGAAATTCAAAATTTTACTCAATCTCTATAAAAGCTACAAGTCAAAAGTCGCGGGTATCCTTCACTCCTCCCGAGGCAATTCTGAGTAAATCATTGAGTGTGTGAGAGCTACTACATAGCCTACACCTCTGAGTACCATTGGGCATCACTTTACATGCCAATGGGAATGTACAATCATTAGATTTAATCAATATACATATATTCATAGTCTCTGTTTTCTCTGAGTGACTACCTCCAACTCTGTCAACTTCAACAGAGCATATCTCAAGATCTACTGAACCAAATTTGATGATCCAGGGCGCATTGGAACCAGCTCAAAGCATTCTACAACACTACAAAGTTTCAAGTCAATCTATTCAGCCAATTGGGAGAAATCGCTGTCGAAGTGATCACTGGTATATCTCTGTGTGATTCCTAAAAAATCGGGGGTGTCCCTGAGTTTGCTAAACATCATGCTCAGTGTAAAGTTTATCATTTGGAGTGATTTAACTTGCTAATAGTAGCTTGTTAAGTTAATTTAATACTCCCAGAAGGAATTAAACCAATTGCAAGTGTGCTGGACACACTGAGCTTAGGACTGAGCAGGTGTCATTACAGAAATAGCAAGTTTTTGAACTTATGAAGGTTCAAACTTATCTGTTTTGATTTGATCATTTCTCAATCACTTTGTAAAGTACATATATAGTTTCTTGGTGTCATTTGGAAGCTCAAGGAGTCTCCAAACCATATCTGAAGAGAAAAGAGGGCAGGTGTGAAGCAGGTCTAGCAGCACCAACTTGATCTTCTGATTGTACCCAGCCATCACATCCAACAGTGGTATCAGAGCAAACAAGGTAATCATGGGTGATGGTTTCCCTTCCTTTATTGACAAATTGGATAGGAATAACTACCAGGCATGGTCATTAAGAATGAAGACTTATCTACAAGGGAGAAGCTTGTATGGATACATATCAGGAGATGAGGAGTTGCCCTCATTCAAAACCAGAGGCCTACCTACAAAGGATGAGCATGAGAGACTTAATCAATGGTGTGCTAAAGATGCTTTAGCAAGGTCATATCTTCTAAACTCTATCTCTGATTTCCTTCTACCTCATGTTAGGAACTGTAAGACTTCCCAAGAGACTTGGGAGACTTTGTCAACATACTTCTCATCAAGCACAAGGGCCAGAAAGAATCAGCTATGGATTGAGTTTACAACTCTTAGGAAACAATCAAAACAATGTGTTTCAGATTTTGTCACCAAAGTCAAAGACATAGCAGATCAACTTGCAAGTGTTGGAGAAGAGATTGAAGAAGAGCAAATAGTCAGACAAGTGATCAATGGACTCAAAGCAGATGACAAGTGGGAGAGCTTTACCACTGCAATGGACTTGTACATGGACATCCAAGCACCTGATCTAACCACTCTGATTGGACAACTCTTCACACATGAAGCCAAGATCACAAAGAATGGAGAGCAATCAAAAGGTAACAATCCCTCTGCCCTATATACAGAAAAGAAGTCTAAAGACAAGGGTAAAAGCAAGAAGGTTGATGATGAAGGATCCACCTCCCAAGCAAACTATGCAGGGAGAGGTAGATCATCTAGAGGTAGGGGCAGAGGAGGTAAGTCAGGTAGGGGGAGACCCTATAATCAATCTCCATGCAATATTTGTGGCTTGTCTAACCATACTACAGATGAATGCTACAAGAACTACAAGAATCAAAGAGGAAGAGGTCACCAAAGAGGAGGATACTCCCAAGGCAGAGGCAGGTTCAATCAATCTCAAGGCTACCATGGCTACAACAATAATTACAACAACAACTACAACAATAGCTACAATCACAATGGCAATTATCAAGGAGGATATAGGAACAGAAAGGATTACAACAATTATGCAGAGGATCAAGATGATTCCTTGTTGATTATGAACATGACATCTAAATCAGGTATCAATGATGATCATTTGTTCTATATTGATTCAGGTTGCTCTAACCATGTAGCTGGGAATGTTGCCTTACTCTCTGATTTGGAAGAACCTAAAGGCAAGCACCAAGTGCAGACAGGTGATGACACTAAACACTCAGTGGTTAAAGTAGGTAATGTCAAAACAAGTGATGGTAATCAGAATTTGCTAAGCAGAGTATTGTATGTCCCAACAATCACCAAGAATCTGATGAGTGTAGGTCAGATTGTTGAAAAAGGTCTACAGGTCAGGTTCACTCAACATGGTGCATTTGTGGAGGATCCAAGACATGGATTCAGAAGGATAGCCAAGGGAGAGAAGTCAGGTAGACTATTTACCTTTGAACTTGAAGATACTAAAAATATTGCCTTGTACAACTATAGGGACCAAACCCTATCAGAATTGGAGATGTGGCATAAGAGATTGGGTCACATTGGAGAGAGAACCATAAAGCAGATGAGCAGAGATCAATGTGTGCTTGGGATACCTAATGTATCCAAGCAACACATGATATACAAGTGTGGGGCTTGTCAATTTGGTAAGTCACACAGGTTGCCATATACCAAGAAAGGATTTATGCATGAAGATTACTTGGAATTGGTGCATACAGATGTTTGGGGACCAAGCAAGGAGCCATCCATATCTGGATCAAGGTACTATGTATCTTTTATAGATGATTATAGCAGATGGACTGTCTTGTACTTCATGAAACATAAAGATGAAGTATTTAATTGCTTCAAAAGGTATCTTGCATTAGTAGAGAATCAAACAGGTAGACAATTGAAGAGGTTAAGGTCTGATGGTGGTGGAGAATACTTCTCCAATGATTTTGAAGAGTTCTTGCAGGAAAGAGGCATCAAGAGGGAGATTACCACAAGGTACTCACCTGAACAAAATGGGGTAGCTGAAAGAAGAAATAGACTCATTGTGGAGACAGCTAGGTCTATGCTTAATGAGAAGAAACTACCAAATTATCTTTGGGCAGAGAGTGTATCTACTGCCACATACTTAATCAACAGGTTGCCATCAAAGACACTTGATGGAATGACACCCTATGAGGCTTGGCATGGTAAGAGACCTTCTCTAGATCATTGCAAGATTTTTGGGTGTGTTGCATATGTGCATATTCCCTCACAGGTAAGGGGAAAGCTAGACCCTAAGGCTGAAAAGTGTATCTTTATTGGTTATGATTTGAATCAGAAAGGATACAGGTTCTATAACCCCTCAAACAAAGGCTTCAAGGTAAGCAGAGATGTCATCTTTGATGAAAATGATTCATGGTATGATAATGAGTGCAGGAAAGTGAGCCTACCTTATGATATGGAAGAAGACTTTCCAAAGCTTGTCAGGCAAGAACCAACTCAGAATGAGGACACAAGCTCAGATGATGAAGACACCATCAACATTGAAGAATTCAAAGCTTGGAAATCAAAAGGGAAGATGAAGATGAAGCAACTTGAAGACAATCCAGAATCCTCAACTCAAGCTATGAGGAGATCTTCAAGGGAAAAGAAGAAACCTATTAGGTATGGATATGATACTTCACTTGTAACCAAGCACTCTGTATATCTTGCAAAGGATATCTTAAGTGAAGAACCAGGTACATTTGAGGAAGCTATTACTAAACCAGAATGGAAGGAAGCAATGGATGAAGAAATGGAGGCTCTCAAGGAGAGTGATACTTGGGACTTGATACCCAAGAAGGACTCCATGAAGGTGATAGGATCCAGATGGATCTACAAACTCAAAAGGAACTCAGATGGTTCAATAAGCAGGTACAAAGCTAGGTTGGTAGCCAAGGGTTTTGCACAAACCCATGGCATTGATTATGAGGAGACATTTTCTCCTGTGGCAAAGATGCCAACTATCAGAATTATGGTGAGTGTAGCTGCATCCAAAAATTGGAACATGTACCAATTGGATGTGAAGAATGCATTCTTGAATGGATGGATATCTGAAGAGGTCTACATGTCACAACCACCTGGCTATGAAGATCCCAATAAGGTAAATCATGTTTGCAAATTGAAGAAAGCTCTGTATGGATTGAAACAGGCACCTAGAGCATGGAACTATAGGTTGACAACCTATCTCTTGGATCAAGGATTTGTGATGAGTAAAGCAGATACTTCATTGTTTATAAAGAAGAACAATTCAGAGGTAATATACTTGTGTGTCTATGTTGATGACATCATTATTACAGGAAATGATGTTCAAGGAATTAGACACATCAAAGGTCAAATGATGAAGGAATTCAAGATCAATGATCTTGGATTATTGAAGTACTTCCTAGGACTTGAATTGGTCTACACAAATTCAGGTATATTCATTACTCAGAAGAAGTACATTCAGGACATGGTCAAGAAGTTTAACTTGCAGGAAGCTAAAGTCTCAAACATTCCTATGGAGGTCAACCACAAACTCAGTGCACATGAAGGAGAAGAACTCAAGGATATTACAGGTTACCAAAGTTTGGTAGGTAGTCTTAATTATGCTACCTTAACTAGGATTGATATCTCATATGGTGTGAGTGTACTTAGCCAATTTATGCATAAGCCAAGAGTACCACATTTGGAGGCAGCCAAGAAGATAGTAAAGTACCTAAAGGGAACACAAAATCATGGTTTGTATTATCCATATTCATCAGACATTGATATCAAGGTATACTCAGATGCAGATTGGGCAGGATGCAAGGATGACAGGAGGAGTACATCTGGTTACATATGCTTTGCAGGTGATAAACCAATTTCTTGGTCATCCAAGAAACAACCCACAGTGGCTCTATCATCTACTGAGGCAGAGTACAGAGGGCTAGCCAATGCCACTCAAGAATCAATATGGTTGAAGTTACTCTATTCAGAATTGGGCCTATACACAAGGCCACCTATCATATTTGGTGATAACACAAGTTCACTTCATTTAGCTGCTAATCCTGTGTATCATGCTAGGACAAAACACATAGAGGTTCATTACCACTATGTGAGGGAGAAACTACTTAGCAAAGAAATCCAATTATCATATGTGTCCACTAATATTCAATGTGCAGATTTGCTTACAAAAGCTTTGGATGGAAGCAAGCTATGCAGGTTTAAATCCATGATTGGATTACAGGATATCATTGAAGACTAAAGATGAAGACTCAAGCAAGTGTTTGGCTTGAGGGGGAGCTGTTGGTGCAAACAAGCCTTAACACTTGGTTTTGTTGTGTACCTTTGAAGACCCAACTTAAAGCTTGGACTATTGAACCCTTGGAAAGCATAAAAGATTGAACCCTTGGATGATACATTCACAAGATTCAATAATCATGTGAACCTAGTCTTAGTGATTTTTACTTTTTATCTCATGTAAAAGTCTATATGACTTTAACCACTCATGTAATCACACCTAACAGAGGAAGTCGTGGAAAATTTGATTGATTGAGTAGGTGAATGATTGAGAGAATATCTCATTCACTTTTAGGTACATGATTCAAGGAGATTGACATAGATTTGAAATTCAAAATTTTACTCAATCTCTATAAAAGCTACAAGTCAAAAGTCGCGGGTATCCTTCACTCCTCCCGAGGCAATTCTGAGTAAATCATTGAGTGTGTGAGAGCTACTACATAGCCTACACCTCTGAGTACCATTGGGCATCACTTTACATGCCAATGGGAATGTACAATCATTAGATTTAATCAATATACATATATTCATAGTCTCTGTTTTCTCTGAGTGACTACCTCCAACTCTGTCAACTTCAACAGAGCATATCTCAAGATCTACTGAACCAAATTTGATGATCCAGGGCGCATTGGAACCAGCTCAAAGCATTCTACAACACTACAAAGTTTCAAGTCAATCTATTCAGCCAATTGGGAGAAATCGCTGTCGAAGTGATCACTGGTATATCTCTGTGTGATTCCTAAAAAATCGGGGGTGTCCCTGAGTTTGCTAAACATCATGCTCAGTGTATAGTTTATCATTTGGAGTGATTTAACTTGCTAATAGTAGCTTGTTAAGTTAATTTAATACTCCCAGAAGGAATTAAACCAATTGCAAGTGTGCTGGACACACTGAGCTTAGGACTGAGCAGGTGTCATTACAGAAATAGCAAGTTTTTGAACTTATGAAGGTTCAAACTTATCTGTTTTGATTTGATCATTTCTCAATCACTTTGTAAAGTACATATATAGTTTCTTGGTGTCATTTGGAAGCTCAAGGAGTCTCCAAACCATATCTGAAGAGAAAAGAGGGCAGGTGTGAAGCAGGTCTAGCAGCACCAACTTGATCTTCTGATTGTACCTAGCCATCACATCCAACAATTAAGGCTCTTGCTATTTTTGCAATATGTCTGTTTTTGCGTTCAGCAACACCATTCTGTTGTCGTGTGTACTTGCATGAAAACTGACGTCGAATTCCATGAGTTTTTAGAAAGCTGCTAAACTCATTTGACATGTATTCACCTCCTCCATCAGATCTTTATGTCTGAATGTACTTCCCTGTCTGCTTTTCCACCATAACTTTAAAATTCTGGAAGTGAGTAAGCACCTCGCTCTTCTCTTTCATGAAATATACCCATACTTTGTGTGTATGGTCATCAATGAAAGTAACATAAAACCTGCAACTGCCCATAGATGTGGTCTTTGCTGGACCCCAAACATCTGTATGTACTACTTCTAGTACATTCTCACTAACATGCTTGTCATGTGGAAATGATGCTCTTGACTGTTTACCAAATTGACATGTTGCATATACCTTTTGCATTTCTGCAACTTTGAAATTTGGTAGTCCATGGACAATCTCCTTTGATTGCATCAGTTTCAGCCTTTGCAAGTTTGCATGTCCAATCCGTTTGTGCCATATCTCTATATCTGCAATAACTCTTGCACCCTTTGCAAACATGGTTGCATTCATTTCAGGAATCTTCACATTTAAGGTGAACATCCTACCCACTTTGTTTCCTTTGGCACCCAATCGTCCATCCTGCTTGTACTCTTCTACATATAATCCATCAGCATTGAACCTGACTTGTAATCCCTGGTCAACCATTTGTCCAACAGAAACCAGATTCTTTGTTATATTTGGAACATGCAGCACATCAACGAGATGTTTTACCTTTCTATCCTCCATAGACAATGCTATGTTTCTTGTATGCTCAATAGGATGCAATGTATCATCACCTGTTTCAACATATCCAGGAACTAGCATTTGAATCCTCACCAAGATTTTTTTCTTCAATAATAAGCATAGATACCAAATCAACAAAATTCAGAATATTTTCCCTAGTCTGTATAGAAGTTCTGAACTGCTTATATGCAGCTCCTAAACCACGAAGGCACACTTCCACCTTATCATCATCATCTACATTCATGCCAATAGATGCAAGTGACTCACATATGCTTTTGATTTTTAGAATGTAGTCACTTACCTACATGCTCTTTTTCTCCAATGTATGCAGCTCGTTCTTGAGTTGCAATTTACGTGCCTTTGTATTGGTCTCGTACAAAGTGACCAAACTGTTCCAAGCCTCTTTTGGAGTCTTGGCATCCTGTATGTGTCCAATCATGCTATCCTGTATGCTAACAGATAGCCAATACATTACCTTTCGTGCTCCTTGATTCCATTCCTCATATGCTCTTACCTGTTCTCCAGTCCAATTCCTTTCTGGTAACTGTGGAGCATTTTCATTCTCTCCTTCGATGTACTTCTAGTAGCCTTTTCCCATCAGGAAATTCGTCATTTTGAATCTCCAAGCATGGAAGTTGTTCTTATCCAGCTTATCGCTCATAAGCTGACTCATTCCATCTGCGTTTGCCATTTCTGCAACAATTCACATTACTGCAACACACTACAAACAGCACTTCTGCTTGAACACTATCACACTATGACGTGACAGTTCGATCTCAGAAAAACACAGTTTTCGTGTATCAACAGTACACGAAATCGCTTGAAATTCTAGATCTGGAATGTATGAGTGTTGCTAAACACAACGTAAGTTATAGTTTTTGAAACTGACCTGGTTTTCTGTGGGCCCCACCTTGCGGGCTCGAAACCTTGCACGGTGATTTTTGTAGCAAACGGAAGCCATTTGTGAAATCACGTTTTCTCCACGCCTTGCCACATAGTCTTCACCGTCGGCTTCTCCACGAGCTCTCTACAGCCACGCTGGCTCTGATACCATGTCACGAGGAAGGAGATAAGGAACAGAGCTCACACACACACACTCTCACTCTCAAGGAGAAGCACACACACAAATTGAGGCAGGGAAGAATGATCTTCTCCTTCTTCTTCTATTACATAAAAGGAATGTACAAGAATGACCTAAAAACAAGAATACAACCAGTGCAATATATAAAGACCAGTACATAAGGAAAAACCTAATGTCCGCGAATGAGTGAGCTGGCAAGAAACAAATGTGCTATCACTCTCGGTAGATAAATCTAATAAAGCTCAATGAAGTATCCCTTACATATACTGGTGTGACCACTATACATGTCAGAGAAACGAAAAACTTGTATGTGTAATCCTGGATCATCACATGTTGAGCTTGATATCTCAACATAAAGCTCTCTAATACATCAATGAAGCACGTGCGGAATAAGTTTTTCGATCGAATATAAGAATATATATTTTTCTACTGTAAAATTCTTTTCGATCGAAAGCCCTTTCGATCAATAAATATTTTGATCGAAAGCACTTTCGATCGAAAGAAGTTTGGATCGAAAAGGTTTCGATCGAAAACGTATCGGTCTGTTTTTTCTCGATGTTTATTCAAAAAAACACGAATAAAACGAACATATTAGGTATTTTTTTATTATTCGATCGAATAAATGCAACCCAGACACACACATCTCTTACATATATGCTAACTCATCACATGCATATGCAATTACATTTACATGCATGCATTCTTACATTTCTTATGCATTCATTAACTATATGCATAGATTTTAATTAGAAAACTAATTAACTATCAAATAAATTAATTATCTATAAAAGAATTTAATTAATTATAAATGAAATAAGTATAAAATAGGTTACATTACTACTAATTAACTCTCTCGTTCTCTCTCTTTCTCTCTCTCTCTCTCTCTCGTTCTCTCTCTCTCTCTCTCTCTCCCCTCTCTCTCTCTCTCTGTGTCTCTCTCTTTGCCCTTCTATTCCTCCATCTGTGCACATTCACCTTCAACACCTACAGCCTTGGCTTTCATTCTCTCTCTCTCTCTCACTCTCTCTCTCTCTAATACTGAGTCACAACAAAGGATAACAAAGACATGTTCTCTATTCCTTTTTACCTAAAGACTATGAAATCAAGCAATAAAGTGGTCATTTCAAAATATCTAGAGAAAAACACGTGTTCTTGCTTGTAAATATTGAGGAGAAGCTTGATCCTATAACGCAAGTAGTCAAGATAGATATGTTAAAATGCTTGGTGCCATGAAAACTAACTGTTCAGCATGATCAAGAATCCCACATCATGACCTTTCACATAAGAGATCAGAGTTAAAGGTACAAGTAAGAATTGGTGAAACTCCTTCATTACGTCTAGAACCTCAACAAGCACAGATTATAGGTGATTAAAAGCTACTCGAAATTCGCAGTACATGTGTTGCAAAAGTCATCAACATTTTAACAAGGCAATTAAGATCATCCCTTTGTATAGTTAAGATCCTCATTGAATGTAGGGTCATATTCATAGCATAAGAAATGAATATCACAAAAGAATTCCCAAGAGAAGATTATAATCAACAAAATTATATTAAGAAACATTCACACATTCATAAGAGAAATGCTCAAGATAAGTATAGCTTTGCACAAAATGGAAGCAGAACTTGGCATTATATTTCTATTAAAATGATGTTTACATTTCATGTATGTTTTATAAGAGTAATAAGACTCTACAATAGAAGCTAATCATAGGTTTCCTCAGGCCCATGCATAATGGTATCCTCAAGAACCCAAGAACACATTTCCTACCTCTCTTGCTTCAAGATTGGCTCTTCAAGGTCAGCCATGTCTCTCGGTTCATCTGCAAGTGGGGGAACAGGCTCCCTTGAAGATGGTTTGAATCTCTCCGTGTCTGCAATGTGCTTCCTTCGAACCTCTTGGTCTTCATCTAAGCATTCATTCAACCCATTGATTCTCATTCTAATGAAGCTCACTTGAGCATCATCCTTCTCGACAGCTATGCAGTGCTTGAACATCTTTAAGGAGCAAGCGAGAGTCGTCCCTGAGATAGAAAAAAACCACTTAGAGGCCAATCAACATCATAGCTAATGAGAAATGTTACAATTGAAATTACCTGTGCCCGAAAAAAGGTCTAGGACCCAGTCATCATCATTGGAGAATAGTTGAAACAATCTCATTATTAGCTTTTGTGGCTTCTGATAGGGGTTAACCAATGTCCTGTCCCAAGCTACATGACGAAGTTTCTTGGTAACGGTTGGGAACATGAGCACATTGGAGATCCCATTCTCATTGCAATGCTCCCTGACTCTCGTTTTGCTTACTTCATCATAATAGCCAAGTGTAATGCATTCAGTGGAGCTCACAAACCTATGCAAAGGAGTATGATTCACATTTTTCTTCATCCTACCAACGAGAACTATAAGTGAGAGAGAGCATCATTAAAGCCATGGAGATAGAAAGAAGATCACTTACAATGTGAGGCACTCCATATCATGACATCTTGTATTTAGAGCAGTTGAAACAGAGAAAGAATGGTCTCTGCTATGGAAAATTACTATCCTCCAAAGAGGAGACATAGTCAAATCTGCAAAATCAGTGACCATCTTTTGAATCTAAGGGTGCTTGAAAGGCTCGTCACCATTCATTGATCCCAACATTCTAAATCCATAGGGTATGTCTACTATAAGAAGGGAGAAATGCTTTCTAGGCACAACAATACAAATATTATTTATGTCACTATAGAATACATTGTAATATACAGGCCTAAGTGGGTTTGGGGGATTGGAGAAACATTTCAGATCAGGTTCATCATCAAAATCTATCTCCTTGGCTTTCAGTCTGGATTTCTCATGCCTTGCTCTTTGAATGTGAGCTAGGAATGCAGGGGGGCAATCATCTAATACCTCTTCAGACTTACTTTTCCTTGGTTTCTGTAGAAACAAGTGGAAAGAATATTAAATGAGCTCTTTGATAAGCAAGTGGAAACATGAGGAATTGATGGCTAGCATCGATTTCTTGTCTGGGTCGATGCCAGGCATCAACTTTCTACTGAAAGTCAATGCCTGGCATCGATCTCTCGCATAAATCGATGTGTGGCATCGACTTATGCCACCAGGTTGATGCCAAGCATCGACTTTCGATAGTAAATCGATGCCAGGCATCGACATTCAGCAATAAGTCGATGCCAGGCATCGAGTTACTACTAAAAGTCGATGCCTGGCATCGAATTAGTGGTAGCTTGAATCCAGGCATCTAGCCAGATAGCAAACCAGGCATCCTCTCTCAAAATAGAACGTACCCAATCAAGAAACAGGATAAAATACTCTGATAAAGCTTTATATGATGAGGTGGTTGGATAGTCTGCTTGGAACTCTATCCAAGAAAAGCAACCCAGCCTCTTCATTATTACCTCCTGAATCTTCATGTATACTTTATGACTACAGTCACAAAAATGAAAGGGAAACTAGGTTAGACCAGAGACATGGGAGGAGGGAAAAAGGACCTGAGAATACATACATACTTATTTAGCTCAGTCACCATCTCCTCTAGGCTTAACCCCTTGGAGATTACCCTTGACAAAGTTGATATAATCAACGTATCATCTTTGATTCCTTGAAGGGCTCTCCATGGTGTCAGCTTCATGTCCTCATGAGCCTCTTCAATCGAAAGGTCAACTTTCCTTCCCTTTCCCTTCAAATCAACCTGAGGGTCTGGCCTCGACTTCCGTTGCTTCTGGCCCTTAACCTCCTTGTTCTCCCACATTGTGAAAATCTTATCCTGCAAATCCCAGATCTCACGTGTTCTGAATGCAAGCTGAAACCATGGATCATATTTTCTCAAAGCATCAAGCTTTTTATTTTCATCCATTGCAATGCCAACCTCAATAAGGCATTGCTTTCATAGATTGGGATGTATTCTGCCAGCCTCCTTCAGGACACAATCTTCGTATTCATGGTGGAAGAGCCAAATTCTCTCTATGGAGGACATCTTCTGAGGCTGTAGTCATTATCATTGTTGTGATCCCAAGCAAGAAGCTTGGCTTCCTCAGTTGTAAGACCAGCATAGATTTTGCACTCTGCATACCTAAAGAAGAATGTGGTGGGGTGCCCCTTCACTAGCTGTTTGCGAGCCTCTACAGAGTGTGAACCACCAATCACATAATATGTATAATCTTCAAACAGGCCCTCATTGAATCCTCCACAGAGCTGCACTCATTCGGATCCACCATGACAAGGAATCGCACAACCGTAGCATGAAGATTTATCTTCATTTTCTTCTTAAGATTCTGCACGTGCAAATTATGTGGCTCCCTTATCTCAAGGGGCCTCCTCCCTGTGACTGGATCGATTGGTGGCCTATGGATAATATTGATTGGTAGGTTGAACAACTACCCCTTCTTTACAAATTTTCTTCGAGCTATGTCCTCCCTCATCTTGTTCTGCTAAGTACCAAGAATACCCGAAGCAAGCTCCCCACCAGGTGCAACAATAATATCCTCAGAGCTCGAGCTTGACTCAGAAGACTCCTCATCAGCCGTTCTCTTCTTTTTCTTCAATGGCTTCTTCTGCATGCACTGCTTACCCTTTGCCTTTACATGGGTTGCCATCTTCTGTTGTGTTGGCATAATGTTGCCCTGGATCCATGGCATCAAGTCTCTAATTAGGTTCATTGAGTCCCTGCATATCTCTGCAAGCCTCTCTGGCACACAGCACTCAGGGCACAAGAAGTCCATCTTGCATATTACATTTCTTAACCCCTTAGATGTCTCTACCAGGAAAAGGAGGTTGTTAGAATCCTCATCTTCATAGTCCAGTTTGAACACAAGGCCATATTGAAAAGCCTGTGTTGTCGTGATCTTGCCTCTCCCATACGCCCCTGCAAACACAAGAAGGATTGCATTCTTTTCTTCAACATATTGAAGGCACCACTCCAGGATTGTCATGTGTTAGAGTGGACGATCTTTCCTTAAGACCTCTATGTGCTTCAACCTCTCCTTCCTAGTTGCATCATCCTCAACTATTTTGATGCTACTCTATCCACCAGATGACATGCCAACTGGGTTGCTGGCCTTCTCAGAGGATCAAGATGCAATGTTTTTCTTGGATTTTTTTTGGTGACCAATGCCTCTGTCAAGATGTTGATCTACAGAGCTCACTGTGACTTTGAGCTTCTTGTCAGACCTCTCACCTTTTATCTAAGCATCCCTGAAATGGCCTTAGAAGCATTAGCTCTTACATTTATGTGTTTTTCAAGCTGAAGTGTCGATGTCTAGCATCGACTTTTTGTGCAAGTCAATGCCAGACATCGAATTGCACACAAATTTGATGCCTGGCATTGTTTTGCAGGCTCAAGTCAATGCCTGGCATCGACTTACACCCTCAAGTGGATGCCTGGCATCCACTTGCACCCTCAAGTGGATGCCTGGCATCGACTTGCACCCTCAGGTGGATGCCTGGCATCGACTTGCACCTAAAAGTTGATGCCTGGCATCGACTGTCACCTAAAAGTTGATGCATGGCATCAACTTGCACCCTCAAGTCGATGCCTGGCATCGACTTTCAGGCCACATTCGATGCTATACATCGACCTTCCAGGTCGATGCGTGGCATCGACTTTGGGGTGAACGTCGATGCTAGGCATCGACTTTTAGGTGCAAGTCGATGCCTAGCATCGACTTTTAGGTGCAAGTCGATGCCTAGCATCGACTTTGGGGTGAAAGTCAGTGCCAGGCATCAACTTGAGGGTGCAAGGAGATGCCAAGCATCGACTTGAGGGTGTAAGTCGATGTCACGCATCGACTTTCCACCCTAAAGTCGATGCCTGGCATCGACTTACTCCTAAAAGTTGATGCCTGGCATCGACTTACACCCTCAAATCGATGCCTGGCATCGACTTGCACCCTCATTGGATCTAGACTTCATGAGCTTAGAAAAACAAATCACTAGAAGACATACTATTTCCTAAAACATAAAAAGGAATCTTTAGGGAATCTTTTTTTGTGGTGTGATTTTGTTTACCTCTAGGTACTCTTGCCAACATTCTTCTTCTCCATCAGAGTTGCCTCGCTGGTTTGCTGAGCTCTGTGTGCCTTTGCTGTCTGTGCTCTATTGCTCTCTCTTGCTTGCAGATTTTGGAAATGAGAATGATCTCCTCCTCTGTTATTTATAGACACTTGGGTTACTTGAACTGGAGACTAACTGGTTCTAACTAAATGAATCGAGTTTCTAACTAGATCAATCAACTGATCTAACCAGGATCCATCACTTAATCATTTTATTCCTTTTATCAAGATCTGGTAGATCAATTCTCATTTCCCAACCCATGAAATGGGATCCATGTGGTAATTTCCCATTTACTTCTAGAATAGTTGCATTTCTCCATTATTCTTGTACACAAAGATGAGAGAAAAGCACAGTTTCCACCAAAGACATAATAATTGCACGACTCCTTTTGTTGTAATGTTAATGAATCCTCATAATTATCATAGCTCATACATATTCATATGAAATGTTTTCTTATCTTCCATGTTCACATATTCATTTGAAATGTTCACATATGCCATCTGATGAATTCCCATCCCATTCACAAATCTGAAGACACCTACATACCGCTTAGTGACATCACATTTTTTTACTTTTCTTTATTTTGGTTGTTGTTCACTATTGTCTTACCAGATGCCCTTTACTGTATTGTGGAAAGGACATCTACACATTGGCTAAAGCATACTTTAACATGTCCTTCGATGACAATTTGATCAATTCTGGACATTGATATATGAACTCCTTGGATGATATCTACATATTGATATATAAAATTCTAAATATCATCCTGCTCATCAAATTTTGAGATTTCTATGCTTGAAAAAGTCAAAATGCAGATTGCATTGGATATTGTGAAGCATTGTTGTGATTTGAAATGTTTGTACAATTTAGGAATTGTTAAAAGTGCTTTCGGTTAAGCCCTTTTAATCTTGTTTCGGGGTTCTTGGGATGGACAGCGGTCTGATAGTACAGAGGCCCTTTTTAATTTTCCCAATTGAATCACTTAGTTAGCAATTAACTACTTTCCGATTCAACACTTATCATTGCACAATGCATCTATCATGCATATGAAACATTTACGAATTCGCATAGAACTATTAGTCGGCCGCCGGATTGGCAACTGTATAACTGAATCTTGTTTCGCACGCGCGAAAAGTTGTTACAAAGACATTTGTAATCTTTATATAAAGCAATGTAAAAGAGATGCAAGGTAACGATTCGTGGAATCACCAGACTGTCTGTCTAGGTGATTGTTTGTGTCGTTACTGTGTGTCGAGTTGGTTAATTTGGAGTACTGTGTTTCATTTCTGTGTTGTATTATCGACACTTGTTCGGTTTGTTGTAGTGTTTGCTTGTCTAATTTCTGAGTATTTTGAGTATACTGTGTGTATCCGTGTTCGTTGTCTATCGATCTCAGTTGCGGTTGTGAGTTTTATTTACATCCAGTAGATCCTCGGACTGTTGTCTGAGAGAGTCGTTCTGCAGGTCTCTGTGGTGATTGTTCTGTTAAGTACGTATATCGTGGTGTCCCTCTTTCTTGAAATGTTCTGCCAATTGTTTGGTGAAGTATGCGTAACTGTGGTAGTGTCCCAAAAAACGCTGTGCAGGATCGTGTTGTCCTCAGTATTGAGATCTATACTTGTACGGTGAGATTTGGCTACAGTAATGGTTATCTCCAGTGTGTGTTAGTCTTCAACACTGTGTGTCTGAAATTGTTGAGTCCTTCTGTGTTTTCGGTTTGTAGGATTGTGAGCGCTATTCGGTGAAGGTTGAACTATTGTTAAATGTTACAGTAGTGTATTCGGAAAAAGGGTTATGAGCTAATTCGGTATTACAATACTGATAGTCTGGTACAGTGTGTTCGGCAGACTCTGATAGAATTAAAATGATGAACCGTAAAGATCGAGAATGAGATACTGTAGCTCAGTGATGAGTAGCACCTCCTTTAATGTCAATCCGGGAAGACGTGAGGATGGTATGAAGACCTCGAGCAAGTGGCGGCACAAGTGCGTGGGTGAGAAGCACACAAGCATGCACACACATACACACACACGCGCACACACGGCAAGACAAAGAGAGAGAATCAATGGAGTGCTTTAGATTACTTTCACAAGCTCTTACAAGTTCGTTTCAATTACAATCTACCCTCAAAAATGAGCTCTCTAGCTCTTTTTATAGTTTTTGACTAGCTTTTGGCCCTGTCCAGACCTAGTGTCCGGCCTAGTTAAAAATTAGGTTCCAGGGCTTATTTGAGGGCTCAAACGAAGTCTAAAAATTATGAAATTTGGTACGATGGTACTTCTAATACTCCTCAAGCTCGAGGACTCCTCGGCTTGCACAAAATGGAGTCTAATCTACCAAAAACGGGATTTACAATGTTTGTGTAGTGATTAAAATCACTTGGGTTGTACATAATCTATGGGAAAAAATGATCTGGCCTTGTTGCCGTATTGTGCATGACTCCTTTGTTGCTTTGTATGCCAACACTCCCCCCTTCCTAGCGTCTGTCGCCCCTGACAGACCTTTGTTCCCTCGGGTGGTCGATGTAATATTGGATGACATTGGTGGCCAGTTCATGTTCTCCTATCCTTAAGCCTCTTGCTAGATCGGCTTCCAATGCCTCCCAATTTATTGCACCGGGGGTTTCTGGTTGCGGGGTGGTGTAGTACTCTGAATACATTGCTTGTTCACAAGCAAACAGTTGAAGCAGATGTGTCGGCTTTGGTGCGAAAATCTCCGAGTGGTACTCCCAGAAACCTGATCTGAACATTTCTTCGAAGGTCTGTTTGTAGCAGGCGGGGAGGTACTTGATGCGTGCATGCCAAGCGTAAGCCACACGGATACTGGGGGTGGTGCTCATGTCATACACCAAGTCGTAATTTCCATTGCTAAACCCCGGAAGACGTACCTGTGGTGCGGCTGCATTTCTAAAGGTCTTCAGCACTACTTGCATCATATCTAAGATTTTAAGCATCATTTGCGCTGCTACATCTTGCATGGGCTTCAAGCGCGGCATCCAGTGGCGAATGGTCCCCATCATATATGCTACCGATGGTGGTCCTTGTGGTGGCGCGATGTACGGGTAGTTCAGCCATTCCTTGCATTGCGCATTGTTCTGTACCTTGATATTAAATGCCTTCCACGACCTGCGGCGGGGGACTGGACCGTAGCATGGGTTGTACAGGAGGTGCAACGGCGCGTTGTTCCATGTGCGTAGCATTTCTGGATAAGTCTCTAAAAGTTTCTGCCGCCATGTTGGTTGACGAATCTTGCCTTTTCGCACCTCTGGAGGAAGGTCTTCGGGTTGAAATTGGGTCGCAAAAGTAGGAATCTGACCCGTGACTCTTTGTATTTCTGCATTATAATCAGCCAAGATAATATAATATGGCCTGTACTGGAGTTCCGATGAGAGAATCAGGCGTCTCGATGACAAGTTCTTGAAGTAATCTGATTGTAAAACAGTCTCCTCTATGACCCTCATAGCCTGATTTTGCACTACGGTGCGCTCTTCATGCGAGGTCCCTATTTCCTCCACTTGTCGTAACCATGGCGGCCGTGGTGCCTCGAACGTGTCCTCCGCTTCTTCTGTTTGTTGGCCTCCTGGGAATGGTTGCGGATCATATTCTTCATCAAACGTTTGTTCCACAAGAATTTGCACAACTTCTTCGTCCGTGGGAGCCTCCGGAGGGGAAGATGGCCTCTCATATTGTAGTAGGCGTGTCTGCAATTCAGTTACCTGTTCCTGGAGATCTTTGATGGCCTCTGCGTCTGTGTGAAGCGAAGCCGCAGAGGGGGTGGTTGGAGGGGCAGCTGCTGGTGCTTGTTGGTGTTCCTGCTTTAGTTGTCCCAGCTCCTCCGATAGCTTATCATGTGCTTCGAGCAACATGGCATAATCTTCCAATATAATCTTTATGTTATCGGGGGTCACTGCTTGAAACTTGGATGGACTAATGGGTGCCCCCAGTGTGCTCTCAATAGCTGCCTCCAGGTTCTCTTGATTTTGTATTTGCAGTCGTCTGTTCTCTTCCTGAGCAGCCGCAAGATGGCGTTTAAGTAGCGCCATATTTCGCTGAAGTTTTGAGTTGCGTTCCAGTTGTGTCCGTAGGTGACTTTCTACCACCTGCACTGCTTCCTGATCTACGTTCTGTAGCTGTACTTCCAATATATTATGGGCGTCTTGGAGGGTTTGGAACTGTGTGTGGAGGCGAGCATTCTCCTCTTCTAGTACCGCAAGGCGGAGCTGTAGTGTCGCTGAGTGCTCTTGCAGGCGTGCGTTTTGTTGCTGGAGCTGAATGTAATCTGTTCTTAAATTTGATATACAAGCCAACATGGTGTCCAATGCATTACCTATAGATGAGTGGGGGGTGTTTACTGTGGAAGATGCATGGGAAGGGAATTGGGGAAGGGAGACAGTGAATGATGTGTCTACGAAAGTTGTGTGTGTGGGTGAAATTGGTGGAGGGGGAATGGGAGGAGGTGAAACCGTGGGTGGAGGTGCCGTGGGTGGTGAAATGTCCATACCTTCAGGAGTGGGTGTTAGTGTGGGGCCTGCCATATACATTGGTATGGTAGGTGGTGTGTGTGTGGAAGTGGTGAATAGATGTGACGTGGGGTGGGGAGCTGAAAAGACAGGGAATGGTTGAGGGCCTGGTTGAAAAGCCCTAGCAAAGATGTCCTGGAGGGATTGTAGAAATGGAGAGAGGGATATCGGGGGTTGGGGTCGTAAATTTGAGGAGGACTGAAAGGGTTGCGTGGTAGCAGGGAAGCCCATGAATGTGGATCTGGGGTCAGGATGACCGGTGGCTGAAGGCATTGGGGATGGTTGTCCTAGGGCAGGCTCGGGAATGGTTTCGGTGGGTGGTGTAGTGATGGGGTTTGCGTCAAAGACCGGGTTATCAGTGGTAGAGAATAGGGTGGCACTGGAGATCGGAGTACGGAAGGTGAAGGTGGGGTCGGTGGGTTGAGCAGTCGATGTGGTTTCCACTGTTTCTCTTCTAGGAGGTGATGGTGGGGGAGTGGATGGTAGTGGTTCGGTGGACTCCTCATGGGTGGCGGGGTGCTGTTGACTAGCTGTTTGGGAGGTTGGTGTCGTAGTGGGCTCTTCTGCAACTGTAACGGGAATTTGGATATTTTTACCTGAGCGAGGTTGTGTCTGGAACCTTCGTGGGTCATATTGAACTGAAGGCCTCTGAATGGCAGTGCGCACAGCTTCTACAACTCCATATGTTTCTGCCATCAATAAGAGACCTTCCCTGTACTCTGAGTCAACTCCCGCTTCTTCCAACAACTGAGTCATAAGTACTCTGCTGCTCTGTTCAGTGAGTAACTGCTGCGATCGCACTCTTTCCATAATCTGATACAACCTTCGGAGTTCTGCTGTATATGCTGGGGCTTCAGTGGTCTCTTCTTCATATGCTTCTTCTTCTTCTTCCGGGTGTCCGTGTTGTTGGCTTTGCTGAGCGTCACTCCAATGGACATGTCTACCGTCTGTAGACTTTCTTCTTCTCCGTGAGGATGTGCCCTGCTCCTCCGCCTCTGAATAAAACTCCACATCAGAGAATTGTGTGCTTTGTAGGAATGCTTCGAAATCCTGGGGGTCCAGTCCTTCAGCCTCTCCAGTGGCAGCAAACTCGAATTCAGGTGTAACCGGGGGAGCCGATGGGGTGGGTTGTGTCGTAGTGTCAGATTCCGACCTGGGTATCCTAATGGTAAAAGGAGGTACAGTGCTCTCTCTTAATGGTGATGCCTCAGGAGTAGTCAGGACTTCCCTTGTCTGGACACACGGAATCGCGCTCCTCATGCGCTTGGACTGATGTGTGGATGTCTTGAGCCTTTTAAACATTTGTAATTGTGCCCAAGTTAAGGCACGCTCAATGGGGACATCATATGCCAAGCATCGGTAAATGATGCGTGTGAGTGCACAGCATCCGTTCACCACTAATTTCCTAGAAGCCCGTTTGTTCGCTTCATACAACTGATCTATAATCCACACTGGTAGCTTAATAGGTAGCGCACCTGCTTCCGCCAAGTAGAGAGCAAACCAGATCTTCTTGTGTGGTTGCGTGAATCGGTCTTGACCGGGGAAGGCGAAATGTTGCATGCACATGCGGAGAGGGATGGACACATTTGGGGTGAGGGCTGCCATGTCTTTCAGCTTCACTACTTTCCTGTCCTTCATGTTGTTGGGAACGAGAGCATCCTTTTCTGAGGGTACATGCGTGCCATGCATCTTTAAAGCATCACTCACCAGCTCCACAGTAAGTTCAAACCTCTTCAACTCGTTGTTGCCCAGCAATGAGGGGAGAACAAATGATCCGGGTTGGTCCTTATCTTCATGAGCTTGTAATGTAGAGACCAAATAGTAACATCGGAGGAGGTCGGGTTTAGGTAGTGGGGCTTCAAAATATTCCGCCAACCCTGCTCGTTGCCATATGATCTGGAGGTCTTCGGTGTTCTGTAAAGTCTCGAACTCCTTGGAGAAAAATTGGAAACGCACCCATGATCTGTCATACTCGCATTTAGACTCCCAGATATACTTAGCCTCACCTAATGGACCGGGCATGCCATTGAACCAATGAGAATTCGCATGAACTCTTTCCGTGATTCCGGTAGGTGGATCTGGCACCGGGAGTTGCTGGAGGTGTTGCATCTCCACTGGTCGTTCAGTCGGGGGCACATCCACGGGTAGGCTATCCACATCAATTCCTGCAGTAAGTATCCCTACTTGTGAACCCGAACCTGTCGCTTCTGCCATTTTTCTTCTTGCCTTCTGATTCTGTGAGAATATAGAATCATGTGTTAACATCGTAATGGACAGAATAAATCCGTTGTTGTCCCCGTTACAACATTAACATGAGGTATATGGTGAGTTAGTGGTTAGTAAGTGCACGAAGACAGTGAGTGTAGTTAACGTTTGTGTATTCCTAGGAGACTAATGCCGTTAGTAAGTGGGGTGAATTTACAAATCGGGGTCGGGGGGTTTATTACAGATCTTAGACTGCCAAATGCAGTGGATGGGCTTTGCTTTCGGTTTCGTAGAGACTCCAGAGAGCTGTGTCGGTGTCGCTGTTTGGGAATGGGGCCTTTTAGGGACCCACTTATAAGTGATTACATGCATGCTCATGGGTCTTGGTGTGTTCCTAAGTGTTGAGCACGAGGGAATACTGGTTGTACTCGTAGATGGGTTATGCTGCATAGGTTGTGGCCTTGGCGTAACTACTTGTGCCCTCAAGCAAGCCTTAGGCACCCAAATTTGTCTAGATTGTGGGCTTGCCTTCATCGACTTCTTGGGCACCCAAATAGATTTTACTTTAGCAGAAGAATTTCTGACAGACTTCTTATTAGCGTCGTGTTGTTGGTTACTAATAAGAGGCTTTGCCTGTGTAGTTGACGGTGGTGCACCCGGTCGTTCGCCTTTCCGCACCCACACCTGGTTTATTTTCTGGGACATTCTGCTGCGCAGGTACTTTTGATCTCGGACATAGGTAGTACTCGGCTTCTTCTGCTTGTGATCCGCCTTTGGTTGCTGCCTCCTTCTGGCCTTTGGAAAAGAAGGGAGTTCCGTTGCAACCCTGACTCCTTTTTTGCAAATATCATTCCTCTGCAACACAGGGTTTTGAACAAGAACAGCATGGTCATCTTCATGTGTACCCCTGGAAGGACCAGGAGTCTGTGCCTTTCCTAGTTCCTTGAGTGCTCCATTGTCTAATTCTACTGTAACTCGACTATGATTGACCCAAACCTGGAGAAGTCCACTTCTTAGGTTTAAGTTAATTGCTTGGTCATAGATCCAATCTTGACCCAAGACTAGAGGTTCAGTGAGATCCTCATCTTGACACACCAGTACTTTAACTGTCATTGCCTCATCATGAATGTAAAGGGGAAGTTCCGCCTCGCCCATGCAAGGGGTTTCCACTCCTCCCAATCCTATAAGATATGCTTCCACAGGATTGACAGTCAATTGTAATTCTTGGCAGTAAGACAATTTAACAGCACTAGTGGCTGCACCTGAGTCAATCAAGGCTCTTACGGTCCTTGCACTCTTTCCTTGTCCTATATCTAAGGTTACGA
Organism: Ceratopteris richardii; assembly: GCA_020310875.1. Classification (NCBI taxonomy): domain Eukaryota; kingdom Viridiplantae; phylum Streptophyta; class Polypodiopsida; order Polypodiales; family Pteridaceae; genus Ceratopteris; species Ceratopteris richardii. Next base: position 25,389,845 of record CM035414.1, on the reverse strand, counting down.
AAGGACGTCTATCAATTATCCTATGCGAGCTTGTTCCTGCGACTTCACACATGGCCATAGGAATCCCTTGGTCTGCATAGTCATTAGCTCCAGGCTGATCTCTACCTTGCCTTCGTAATTTCATCCTTCTGATGCGTTCTAAAGCTTCAGCTTGAGCTTCTTCTCGAACTCGCTTTTCTTCCTCTTTGCGTTTCTTAGCAGTGTTGAGTCGACTGAGCATTTCCTCCGTGAGGGGTTCCTGATACAACTTGACTCTGCAACCGCTAATATAATTTGGGAGAACATCACCCTCTAATGTGGCCAATTGTACTGCTCCGCTCGTGGAGATCCTATTGATGATCATAGGTCCGTAGCCTCTCTTTTCTAGCTTCCTCGCATGTTGTTTTAGTGTATAGACTAAGACTAGATCTCCTGCTTTCAAGCCTTTATCCTTCACGTGGGCATCAAAGTATGCCTTCTGTCTCTTCTTGGCTGCGTATATCCCTGCAGCGGCTCTCAGTCTTGTTTCCCCTAATCGTTCAAGGTCAAAGATCCTAGAGGAGAGCTCATGACCTGTCCATTCGTGCTCTTGTGCTACTCTCAATGTAGGGATCAGGAAGTCCAAGGGTAACACAGCGTTTTGGCCAAATACCATCTGAAAGGGGGTGGCTTGGAGTACCGTTTTGTAGGCAACTCGGTATGCCCAAACAGCATGGTGTAGCTGTTTGTCCCAGTCAGAGCGTTTAGTGTTCACTAATTTCGTCAGTACATTGCATAAAATCTTATTAGTGCTCTCAGCTTGTCCATTAGCTTGAGGATGATAGGGGGCAGACTTCTTGTGTATTACCAAGAATTCTTGGAGTAGATTTTCAATCACTTCGTTCAAGAAATGAGTGCCTCTATCACTTACAAGCTCTATAGGTAGCCCATATCTCGTGAATACATTCTCAAACAAGAATTTGGCAGTTGTTTGAGCATCGTTCTTTGTCGTAGCCTTTACCTCTACCCACTTGGTGAGATAATCTGTTGCAACAATGATGTATTCCGCATGAGAACCTTTAGCTGGGGGATTAATAGGACCTACGAAGTCTATTCCCCACTTAGAGAATGCACGTCCACCCATCATAGGTTTCAGTGGCATCTCATCTTTGCGTATAGGATACTGAGTCCTCTGACATACATCACACCGTTTCACATAGGTATGTGCATCCATGTGAAGGGTAGGCCACCAGAAGCCCGCAAATAGTATTGCCTTGATTACCCGATCTGGTCCAAAGTGTCCTCCTGCTACACCTTGGTGAGCAGTTTCTAAGATCTTAAGATACTCACTTTCATGGACACACAGTCTCAGGTAACCATCTTTACCGCGCTTATATAGATTATTACCGATGAGTGAGTAATCCTGGGCTTCTTGTTCTAAACTCCTTTTCCTAGCCAGAGTCATGTCTGGAGGGAATGTGTTTGTCCTCAGGAAGGATACGAGAGGCTCGCTCCAATCTGGTACAATGGATACTTGATAAAGAGTGGCGTGTTCCACAGGTGGCTTAGTGCAACAGACTGGGCATTCCTTACACAACTTTTGGACATCAGCTTCCATAGTTGGCCAATGCACTCCGAATCTCTGTAGAGTCTGTAAAGTTCGTTGCTTTGAATGGTGTTGCTCTAACGCACCTACATGTGCTAATTGCAACCATTTAGCGTACTCATCCTCTTCTACGCAACAAGCCAAGATCCCTTGATCTGTGTGCTTGTACATGCTTCCTGCCATGATATGGTACTTTTGGGCTTTTACGATCTCTCGATTCCGTGTGTTCACCACTGGATGATTAGGTCCGTATGTCAATACTGGTACTAGTGGCTTGGCCCACTGCGGCACCACTTCCAACTTAAACAAGTAAGCATCAGGAAGGTCATCTGACACTCCTTGTGGGGCTTCTCCCGATGTGAGCCTGGAGAGGTGATCTGCTCGTAAGTGAGTCCTACCTTTTCTTACCACAACCTCAAAATCATATTCCATTAGCAAGAGAAACCATCTTACTAATCTTCCCGTATTGCATGGCTTGTTTACTAGGTACAACAATGCCTGATGATCCGTAAAAAATTTAAACTTATTTGCAAGCAAATAGTGTCTAAATTTCTTGACTGCATATACCATGCCTAATCCTTCGCGCTCCGTAGTGGTGTAATTCCGTTCAGCCGCATTCAATTGTCTACTGGCATAGGCAATTGGAAGATCCATATTTCCTTCACCAGTAGGTTGTGCGAGTACACATCCAATAGCATAATTGGATGCATCAACATGAACATGGAATGGCTTATTCCAATCTGGTGTGGTCAAGATTGGTGCTGAACATAATCTTCGTTTAAGCTCTTGGAAGGAATTCTCACATTCATCCGTCCACTCAAAGTTTGTCAGAAGTCCGTACATGGGCTTTGCAATGACAGCATACATGTGTATAAATCGTCGATAATAACCACAATGCCCCATGAAAGCTTGTACTTCCTTGACATTCTTTGGCCTAGGTAGCTCTGCTATGGCTCTCACTTTCTCTTCGTCAGTAGATATGCCATTCTTTGACACTATGTGTCCTAGAATCTTACCTTGCCTGACCATAAAAACGCACTTTTCTGGGTTCAGGCAGACTTGATATTCTCTACATTTGTCAAAGATTTGTCTGAGTTCAGGAATATGAGTTTGTCTAACATTGGAATGAGCACAAAGATCATCAACATAGACTTCTAAACTCTTCCTCAGGAACTCCTTAAACACATGGCACATCAGCCTCTGGAAGGTAGCTGGTGCATTGGTAAGCCCAAATGGCATTACTCTAAAAGCAAAAATGCCCCATTCTGTGGCAAAGGCTGTCTTATGCTGATCCTCTGGGGCTATGGCTACTTGATTGTAGCCCGAAAATCCATCAAGGAAGCTGTAAACTTCCTTGCCTGCCACTCTTTCTAAGAGATGTTCTGTGATGGGAAGTGGATAGTTATCTCGAATTGTGGCTGCATTAACCTTTTTCAAGTTAATGCACACACGCAGTTTGCCATTCTTCTTGGGCACCACTACGATGGGGGATACCCATTCAGTGTGCTCAATTTCGTAGATAAATCCAGCTTCAACCAGTCTATCTATCTCTTCTTTGATCTTAGCAGCATAATTATCGTTATATGTATAAGGCTTTTGCTTCGAGGGTTTAGCATCTGAGGTCATGGGAATAGTGTGTGAGCATATGTCTGGGTCAACCCCTTTCAAATCCTTGTAACTCCAAGCGAATACATCTCTGTATTCTCTTAGCAAGGCAATCAATTCATGCTCTTCTTCTTCTGTCAGGTCATGGCCTATATACGTGCATCTCTCCTCTCCTTCTTCTATGGCCACTACTATTTTCTTTGTGGTTTCTTTGTTATCATAGGCCTCTCCTGATTGTGCCTCTCGTTTAGGCATTCTTATCATGACTCTCCTGTCGTCAATCTCATATTTCTTAAAATTTTCCGGGACCTCAAACAAAGATTCTTCCTCCTCTGGTGAGACTTCTTTCTTCTTTCGTTTCTTTCCTTCTTCCTTAGGGGTCATATGCGTTGCTAATCTTACATCATTTGTAACCTCTCCATGCCTCTGGGGTTGAAATTCTACTTCATGGAAGTATTCTTCATCTGATGCAAATGGTGGGTCCATAATGATTGACTCTAGATCGGAGTCACTTGCATCCTCAAATGCATCAGGGCTAGGTTCGCATTCTTCTAGAACTGCCTCTCCCATGATTGGCTCTATGGAGAAGACTGAAATATCATAGCCATCCTCATCACAGTGAGGTGTCCATTGTTCTTCGTTGATGGCTACGTCCATGGTTGCTAAAATTTCTGCCCAGCCATGGGGTTCGAATTCCTCGTCTGGAAAAACTACAGGTGCATAGGCTGGGTCTTGAATGGGTCTATGGGTTTCGTTCGCACCTATTTCTCTGGCCTTTTCTCTCTTCTCTTCCTCTACTGCTACCTTGCACATCCATAAGTGGGTGTCTTCATGCATCCATGAGGATCCAGACCCTATGGAATGCACCGATTCTGTGTCATCTTTAGCTCTATGGATGGGATTCCATTGGATAGGAGGGACATCTCTATGAGAATAATCCTTGAGATTGACTTTGGTCGTAACACCCAAGTGTTGCAAATACAAGGAGTTGGTTCCCCAATCCTGTACCACTTGCAATTGTCGCATAAATGGTCTTCCCAAAATCATCTCATAGGCATGATTTTTGCTGAAGTCACATATAGCAAAGCTATGTTCAAACTCGACACCACAAGTGGTGAGAGTTATTCCTTCTAGCAATCCTAGGGGTCTCTCTATGTGACCATCGGCCATTTGTAACTTCATCCTCGTTGGCCTGAGTGCTGGCTTGCCCCAACGCTTCCATAAGGAGGTGGTGGCAATTGCAACTCCTGCACCTGAATCCAAAATCGCCTTGGTGGTGTATTCCTGGTAGGTGATGGGAAGATAGGTGTTCCCTTCTTCACCTTCACACATATCTCCTATCTTATCCAAGGGAATTTCTGGCACTGTCCTATGGGATCCTACCTGGGAACGAGGTTTTGCTATCTCTGGTACTTGTTTGGCTACATGTTTCCATAATTCAGGTCTAACCTTGAGTAGCTCTTCTAACTTGAGATTACACTGCACGTTAGTGTTCTTCACTACCTCTGTGTTCCTAGGTATGACTGAGTCGTCGTTCCTTACCAAGACTGTGGGTGCTCTCATACATGTGGACTTTGCTTCCCATGGGCCTGTGAAGTGGGGTAGCTCTTGTATGGAATTAGACTCAAAGTCCAATCTCTCGTGAGACTGAGCACTCTCATGTTCCCCGTAAATAGATGGGATGTCTTGTGGGAATTGGTCGTGTGCATCGTCCACAAGTTCAAATGGAGGGGCGACCTCACTTTCGTTATCCCATTTATCTTCTTGAATCTCTCGTAGGAAGTCTGGTGCAAACCGATTCATAGAAGAAGAAGTGTCTGGCTCCGTAGAATTAGGCACATAAGCAACCTGGGAAGGAGGGCTTATTCTATCGTTGGCTCTCTCCTCGTTCCCACAGATGGCTAGAGCACAAGCTTCTTGGAGAGGATTACTTATTCTATTACTCTTCCGAGCAGGCTCATACGCTCCCTGAGAAGGAATGTGGGTCACCTGTGGAGGTACATAAACTTTTGGGGGAGGCTCATGTGACTTTTGGGGGGGAAGATAAGCTTCTTGAGGAGGCACATGGGCTTCCTGTGGAGGCTGGCTTATTCGTTCTCTTGCCCTTTCCTTCCTTTGAGGGGCAGGTTCCTTCTCTGATTGTGCAATTAACTTCTCTATTCTTTCCAGCAGTCCATCAAAGTGTAACTGCGTCTTAGCTGAACTAGAAATGTTAAATAAGCGGCTGGCCTCAAACATGGTCTGAGCCAATTCCACCATTTTGGCACAAATCTTAGTTCGTTCAAGCTCTAGCTCGGCTCTAGGGTAGCACTTCTCATGATCTGTTATGGTTGGCCCTTCTTGGATTTTGGCCTGATATGCTTTAAGCATCATGTTTAGGTCTTCAGGAGTGGGATCTGCTAGGACTGATCCTACTCTAGGGGGTGGTGGGATTTGATGAGGCAGTGGGGAAGGTGGTGGATCGGATGGAGATGGGAATGGTGGTGGTGGAGTAGTGTGAGAGGGAGTTTGAGTTGTGAGTTCGGTTATTCTGGCTCTTGTTTCTCTTACGCTCTCCTCGAGTTCACTCATCTTTTTCGCCCATTGTCTTTTCATTCTTTCTCGACTATCTTTCCACGCTCTAGTCCTTTTCTTTGTCACGCTCTCGGTTTCACTAGCCTCTGGGACCTTTTCCTGGCTTGCCTCTTGGTTTTGCTGCAACGCCTGAGCTCTAGTGACTACCTGTACTGGTGCAGTGGAAGTGACACTTCCTGAGGCATCCACAACCAACCCAATCACATTGATATGAGTGATTTTTGGCATGTTATTGGGGTTCTTTGGGCAATCTCGTAAGAGATGCTCTTTCCCACAATCTTGGCAAAAGCCTTGGATCGTCACGGACTGATTTTGTGTAGGTGCAGGTAAGGGACAATCACGAATGAAGTGATCCCCCTGACATCGGTAGCATGGTCCTCTAGGAAAGGGTGGTCGTACCTGCCTAGGTTGAGGCCTAGGGTTGGGGTTTGCATACATGACGTTCGTGTAATCCGACTCCCAACCAGGTTCACTTGGTTCTTCACTATAGTAGGACTCACCATGTTCTGGAGACTGCATGTAGTAAGCCTGGGGACTATCGACATGTGTAGAATCAAAGCTATGGTCACTCGGGTCACTTTCTGAGATCAATGGGGTTACTGGTACTATGGCCCTATTCAGGTTTTCTTCTGCAACAGCATACTTTACTGGAATCACGTTAGCGGGGTTTGGAGGCTGTTGAGCTAGTACCGGTTGGGGTCTCTGTTGGGCCTGATATGGTTGCTGATAGGTTTGTTGGGGTCTAGCATATTGTGGTGGTGGAGGGTACTGGTTCTGGTATCTGCCTTGTTGGTAGGGCTGAGGGTATGGTTGCCTAACTGCCTGCTTGTTGTATGGGCAATCTTGTGCGGTGTGATTGGTGTATCTTCGTTCTATGGTGCAATATTGGCTATTTGGATTTACTTGGGGTTGAGCCATAATAGGGCAGACATTCGCCATATGGTCACCACCGCATGTATAGCACCTTTTCACCGGGGCAAACCTAGGAATTTGTTTGCTAGAGACGCCTAGTTTTTGTGCCACTTTCTCTGCGAGTTCCTCAATTGACGTGGATTGCATGGAAGAGTGACTAGAAGCACTATCTGAATCTTTGTAGATTTTGGAAAGCTCTAGTTCCTCCCCTAGGTTATCTTCAATGTCAATGCACATGCGTACACACTCTTCTATAGTCCTAGGGTCCTTCAGATACACATAGGATCTCAATTTCGTACTCAGCAATCCATCAAGGAATAAGGCTACTTGTTTAGCAGATGTGGGTAGCTCCGAAATAGGGCACCTTTCCAGGTATTGCCTAAATCTTCTTCCTGCAAGTCTCACGGTCTCTTGAGGGGTTTGCTTGAAGCTGTGAATCAATGATGAGGTATTGTGTCTTATGCCACTCTTAGAGAACTCTACAATGAAAGCCTCTAGGAGTTGGTCTATGCTCCTGAACTGACGCTCATCCAATGGTTGAAACCATGTAAGTGCTGTGTTCCTAAGGGTTAGACCAAAGGCATTGTACTGCGTGAACAGATCCTCAACCTGTTCAGCTCTCAAGACTTGCTTGAACTCCGCCACATGATCATAGGGATCTCCTATGCCGTCAAAGTAATTCTTCATGGACTTAACTAGCTGGGTGGGTCTCAAAGTTCTTGCGTGCTCTCTAGGCCTCGGCAGAGGGAATCCATCTACATTTCTTTGGTTCCTGTGGGCTCTATGCATCTCAGGAGGTTCTACCCTATTCGTCTCCGTTCTCGTTCTTTCTCTGCCCACTGGGTTGGCAAAACTTACTTCTGGTCTATCTCTACTTCTGTCTCTTTGCGTACCATGAGCTTGGGAAGTTCCAGCCCCAGGGTGACCATAGGATACATTTGATCTTGGTTGAGGGAAAATAAATTCACCCTTCCAAGTGTAAGCATGCCTATCATTTTCTGTCACCACAAAGATCCGTTCTAAAGCATGATCTAAATAGGTCACTCTGCCTGGGCTATCCGGATCCTTAAACTCATAGATCATGATATTTCCTATATCAGTTGGCTGATTGGATTTATACCTCCAAAAGGCTTCATCAGTTTCTCGATTGAGGAGCAACTCTATGCTCTTGTTGTCTTGGGGGACCCATTCAGGCGTGATAATCCTAGTGAGAACTGATTTACCTCGAGGGGTTCTAGGTTCCGCACCCATGTTCCCTTGTTCCAGGTCACCTAAGTCCGCTTCTGAGATTACATTCCCAAAGTCATCGGTCCTATCAGGGTGACTAGTGACTACATATATAGTTCCTTCTTTGTCCAGGTATGCACCATTTTCAAACTTGACAGCTGGGTGCTCTAGTCCAATGGATTGATCAGGGTTTTTAATCTGGACCACAGATCTTCCTAAGCCGTCCTCATAGATGCTAGCACCTAATCGGTTGGTCCTAAGGTACTCCAGCTGCGTTTTGTAAGGGCCTTCTACCCTGTACAGGTAAGGCACTCCTGAACTTCCCGTAGGTCTGTCCATGCCTTGAGACATTTCTGACTCACTGGTCTCAGAGCTAGGGTAGTATGAGTGGTGGCTCAACTGCTGGGCCCAAGACCTTGCAGTGTGATTGACACTAGCCTCTGAAGACCTAAGGCTTTGTCTTTCCCTTGCTAAATGTCGTCCTGATCTAAGGTTCATATGCCTAACTGATTAGCCCAATCTTTTTTTTTTTTCAGAGTACAACCTCGTTGCCGATTAATTGGTATCAGTCACTTGATTCTTTTTAGTTATTCCTCGTGTTTAAGGTCTTGTCTGATATTTCGTCGTCAGGAATACTTGAATGTTATGCGCACTTTCAGGTTGATCGTTCCCGGTTAGGTTCTTTACCTTAAGGTTATCGACAGTACAGAGATTATGTTTTTATCTTGAACTTGAGTTTTTAGGTAGTCTTCAACTTGATAGTGGCCTATCGTCGCCCTGACTTACTCCTAATTCTAATCGTTCTTAGCCTAAGCTAGGAATTGACGAAGAGGAGTTGAGAATATTCCGACCTTTCTTGCCGAACCTTGCTCTTTAGTGCTCGAGGAGTTGATTCTCAAGCGTGCGCAACACCCTTGCTTGGATCCTCTCAATTGCTTCTCAATACACCTGCATAAGTCTCAAGATTAGCTCCAAGTAGACCTTTCAAATGATAGACAATTTATTTCAGACACTTTTTTTTTTTTTTTTTTTTTTTTTTAATGACACTTGTTCCCCCTTTTGTATTGCTAGAAATTTCCTCTAGAGCTCCCTTGGTGTTCCTACCCCTCAGTGTGTCAACTTCCAAATATCCTATCTGAAAATCAACGCGTTATTCTTATAAAAAACAGTTGAGGGCGTGTAGTATATGTCACGAGCTTTCCGACAAGCCCTAGAGCTCAGAAAATGGATTTCGTATGAAAAAGTTATGACCGTTCAGGGTTTAGGGGGTTAACTAGACAAACAGAACCTTTCGGGGGTTTTAATGCATTTTCTAAGGCCTTCGTAAGTAGATGAGTACATGAAAGTGCAAATATGCCCAAAATTTAGCCTAAATTTCCAAAAATTCACTCCTTAATTTTTTGTCGAAAATGCCTGTCTATCGCGATAGACGGTGTCTGTCGCGATAGACACAATCTATCGTGGGGGCTGTCTGTCGCGATAGACGGTGTCTATCGTGGATTTCTGTCTGTCGCGATAGACGGTGTCTGTCGCGATAGACCCTATCTGTCGTGAAATTCTGTCTGTCGCGATAGACGGTGTCTGTCGCGATAGACGCTGTCTGTCGTGGAATTCTGTCTGTCGCGATAGACGGTGTCTGTCGCGATAGACGCTATCTGTCGTGAAATTCTGTCTGTCGCGATAGACGGTGTCTGTCGCGATAGACGCTATCTGTCGTGAAATTCTGTCTGTCGCGATAGACGGTGTCTGTCGCGATAGACGGTATCTGTCGCGGATTTCTGTCTGTCGCGATAGACGGTGTCTGTCGCGATAGACGCTATCTGTCGTGAAATTCTGTCTGTCGCGATAGACGGTGTCTGTCACGATAGACGCTATCTGTCGTGAAATTCTGTCTGTCGCGATAGACGGTGTCTGTCGCGATAGACGGTATCTGTCGCGGATTTCTGTCTGTCGTGGAATTCTGTCTGTCGCGATAGACGGTGTCTGTCGCGATAGACGCTGTCTGTCGTGGAATTCTGTCTGTCGCGATAGACGGTGTCTGTCGCGATAGACAGTGTCTGTCGCGATAGACGGTGTCTGTCGCGATAGACTGAAAAAACGCAAATTTTTGAAAAACTTCTAGTGATCTAGAGTGCCCTCAAGGTGTAGGTTACAGTGCTAATCATGCATTCACAAAATGTTAAGATTTTCTGTCTATCGCGATAGACAGTGTCTGTCGCGATAGACAGAGGTTGTCGTCCCGGGACCTGTGCAGAGCCTGTCGTACCTGCGCACACTGCTGGGGATGATGGTACAGCAAAAAACCTGCAAAATAGCTCAAGAAACATGCAAAAACAGCGCATGCAAATTCGCTCTCTCGCTCTCTCTCACAAGTGAAATGAGGGAATTGAGGTGGAGATGGGGATATAGTCAAAAAACTGAAATTTTCGCGATGATGGAGATGGAGGTGGGAGATGGTGATGATGATGATGGTGATGAAGATGGTGAAGAAAAGTAAAAGAAATTCGATGAGAGTGAAGAAAATACCTACCACTCCAACGCGTCAACTCTACGTCTTACCATCACACGCTCGTCCTCAAAGCTCGATCCCCGGCAACGGCGCCAAAATTTGGTGTAGCTCAGTGATGAGTAGCACCTCCTTTAATGTCAATCCGGGAAGACGTGAGGATGGTATGAAGACCTCGAGCAAGTGGCGGCACAAGTGCGTGGGTGAGAAGCACACAAGCATGCACACACATACACACACACGTGCACACACGGCAAGACAAAGAGAGAGAATCAATGGAGTGCTTTAGATTACTTTCACAAGCTCTTACAAGTTCGTTTCAATTACAATCTACCCTCAAAAATGAGCTCTCTAGCTCTTTTTATAGTTTTTGACTAGCTTTTGGCCCTGTCCAGACCTAGTGTCCGGCCTAGTTAAAAATTAGGTTCCAGGGCTTATTTGAGGGCTCAAACGAAGTCTAAAAATTATGAAATTTGGTACGATGGTACTTCTAATACTCCTCAAGCTCGAGGACTCCTCGGCTTGCACAAAATGGAGTCTAATCTACCAAAAACGGGATTTACAATGTTTGTGTAGTGATTAAAATCACTTGGGTTGTACATAATCTATGGGAAAAAATGATCTGGCCTTGTTGCCGTATTGTGCATGACTCCTTTGTTGCTTTGTATGCCAACAGATACCAATTCTTGATAAAATCTTGAATGTTGGTATATTGTGTTGTGAAGTAATTTTGGGAAACAAGCATAGTGCCTCTGTCTTTCCAGACCCCTTCCACTCCCAAGAACCCAATACGCGTTTAAACCCGCTTCTGACAGTTAGAACAAGCGTTTAACACTGGCGTCTTCTATGGGAAGGTGGCACTTAACTATCAGCAAGTGGCACCAGCATATTGCAAATCGATTGTGAAAAGTGACTGTAGATTGTAAATCGACAGTAATAGTACGCGATTAGTACAAAAGATGATACATGCCGATTACTAGATCTGGTGAAATGTATCCGAAGAACCGACTGCCTTGGGTACCTAATTTGCTAAGGACGCCTCCAGGAGGTAGAAGCGCAGATAGGTTTAACCCAGATGCCAAGAAAGTGAAGAACCTTAGTAGTGATTCCGGCTATATTCCGGTGGAACGCACTACATTTCTGGCAGATTCCGATGCGATTTCGGCACAGTCTGTCGAAGGTATAGTAACTCCAAAATCCACCGGGATGCAGCATGAAGTTAATTTCACACCAGTGGGTCAAGATTCGAATTTGTATACGAATAGAAACGCATTAGCCAAAGAAATCTGTGAAGGAGAAAAAGCACCTTGTTTTGGTGAAAAATCGACACCTTCCGGTGTTATTCCGGTACCAGTTGTTGAAAGTTCACAATTTTTCGGTGACGATTTGCCCTTTCTTGGTGAATCTTCAGTCCAGTCACCGTTATTGGGAGTAAGCTTTCCTACATTTGACATCAAGAAGGAAGGTAACTTGTTCGAAACCGAGATTCGAAACATACTGAACAAGATTATCGAACCGGAAAGTGCACAGGCTGACGATACAGATTTTGACGATCCAGATATTGAGCCTCGGGATACAAAAGATAGTCACAATACAACCATCAGCATAATGAACGGGCAACAACAGCAGTAGCAACAACAGCAACAACAACAACTATGCCCACCAAGGCCGACTCCAACAGGAGTAACGTACACTAAATTCGGTGGATTTCCAGGGGATGACCCAGATGCTCATGTATGCACATTTGAGATAAGCTACGCAATGCTCAACCATCCACCTGATCCGACGTATAAAGCTATTGTCTTCCAGTCTACATTGGTTAATGAAGCAGCCAGATAGCTTACAGAATATGATATTAACCACTTCGGCACCTATGAAGCAGTAAGGGATGCATTTTTGCAGAGATTCAGGCTAAAGAAGAATACAGCCGAAATTTTCGACTACTTGCAAAACAATAGACAGAAGATAAATCAAACGGTGCAGGAATACGCCACCCTATTCAGGACTCATTTGAGGCAGTTACCACCAGCACATGCCAACCTACCGGATGACGTTATAACTCAATGGTTTATCAATGGATTGACTCCGCAACTCAAACACATTATGATCATGCACTGTGTAGGAGCTATGACGCTAGATGCAGTGATTGCAATGGCTTTGCAGCTAGAAAACAAGGTTGGAGGATTTACAGAAGACTTGGAATGGTTAAAAGCAAATAAAAATATTGCAGAAGATCCGACCAGACAAATGTTCTGCACCACATGCAAGAATTCAGGGCACACTAGTGCCACTTGTGCACTTAATCAGTTGTTTTGCGCTATATGCAACACGATCGGACATACCACTGAAAACTGTGCATACAACGCCAAAGTGAAGGGAACCGCAAATGTCAATGCTATTATACAGGAACCAGGATAGCCAGCCAATCATTATGTACCTCCGCAAATGAGAAACAACCAGCAACAAGGCAATCAAAATTACAGAGGACAGAGAAATAATAACTACAATGCAAATCGCTGGCAAGCCGGACCAACACAGGAAAATACTAATTTGCCACCACCTCGCTGCCATTTTTGTGGTGAATTTGGTCACATTAGAAGATTTTGTAAGGATGCAGCTGCGTATGATCAAAGGAAGAAAGAACATCAAAACCCGATGACTAATATGGTGCAAATCACACCAGTAGAAACACACGCTGCAGTAGTTCAAACCAGATCCGGTAGACCATTACAACCAGCAGCTGAAATATTTGAACCAGGCATCCGAGAATAGCAAAGGACATACGACAAGGCTAGTGAGTGGACTACCACAGAACCCTCGGTGTTCCCAGACCCTACCCCGGTGACACAAGTTCCACTGTCAAAGGAAATTTCACAGCAGCAAGAGTCAATTCCAGTGACCGATGCATCATCTTCAGAACCAGTGAAAGGTACAATTCAAGCAAATCAAGCCTGGGAAATTTTATCTAAAGCATCCATTACCCTCCCCCTTGGGCAGTTGCTGGCACTAGTACCGGGAGTTCGGCAACAATTCCAGTAACAGTTTAGTCCTGAGTCTGCCTGCATTCCAGCAATAGCCACAGTGCAACCGGAACCTGATTCTACAATCGAACATTCGGTTCCCTTAATTACGGTATGGTATAAAAATCATAAAATTACACAGGTACTAATTGATGGAGGATCTAGTGTGAACATTGCTACTGCGGCACTATGTAAAAAGCTAGGATGGACCGAAATCGAACCAGTTCAATTTTTTGTGAGAATGGCCGACCAATCAAGAGTCCATCCAGTAGGACTTGTCCGAAACGTGCCAATCACTTTGTAGGGTACAACATTTAAGATGACCTTTGTCGTCCTAGAATTACCGGAATCCACCCTTGATTATAGTCTTCTTTTTGGCCGTCCTTGGTTGAAGCAAGCTAAGGTCATACAAGATTGGTCTGCACAGGAACTCACTTTCAAAGATAATAATCATAAATATGTTGTAAAACTAGATGCTATACAGCCTTGCGAATTGCATGCTAGACCGTATTTTGCAGAACCAGTTCATATGTTAGATGGGTTGTCAGATGATGAAGAAGAAGAGTTTTTGAAGAATAATATTGATTTGATCTCCCTAGGAACTGTTGATCTACAATCTGTTGTAGATAATTGGAATCCCGCAGTTTGTACGGTGATGCCTGTAACAAAAGAAGATAAGAAAGAAGATACCACTGCTATAGATGACGCTAATCTACAACAACTTTTTAAGCCAGCTGACGATACAGAGAAGCCCCGACAATTTTATGTCCCAGAGGATCAATTGATCACCTATAATTTAGGGGATGAGGACCGTCCGTGTCCTGTCAAGATAAGGAAAAGCCTACCGGAATTATTTCAAGCAGACTTAATCCAGCTACTCCAAGAGTTCTTTGACGTCTTTGCATGGGATTACAAAGATATGAAAGGTTTGGACCCGCACATCTATCAACACAGGGTCATGCTGAAGCCGGAAGCAAAGTCAATCAAGCAACCCAGCTATCGGATGAATCCGAACTATGCATCACAGGTAAAAGCAGAGCTTGATAGGCTACTCAAAGTCGGATTCATTGTACTAGTAGAGCATGTTGAATGGATCTCACCAATTGTTATTGTTCCTAAAAAGAATAAGTAGCTGCAAATTTGTGTGGACTACCGGAAACTGAACGCAGCTATGGTGCCTGATCCATTTCCACTACCTTTTCTTGACACGATGCTTGATAGAGTAGCAGGACATGAAATGTATTCATTCCTAGATGGATACAGTGGGTATAATCAAGTTAGAATGGCTGAACAGGATATACCAAAGACCGCTTTCATTACCAATTGGGGTGTTTTTGCTTGTACCGTAATGTGCTTTGGATTAAGAAATGCCCCAAGTACTTTTCAGAGGTGTATGCAGGAAATATTCTCCCCTTACCTTACCTCATTTATGCAAGTCTATCTTGATGATTTTTCATTATTTGGAAAAATGGTAGCACACTTGTTCCATTTACGGTGTTGCTTTGAGAAGTGCAGAGAATACAGACTCTGTTTGAACCCAAACAAATCCGTGTTTGCGGTTTCCTGTGGAAGGCTACTTGGCCACATCGTATCTGCACAAGGTATACAGGTGGATCCAGATAAAATTACAGCTGTGTTAGAAGCACCTGTGCCCACTACACCTAAGGAAGTGATGCGCTTCATGGGCCAAGTAAGATGGCATGGTCGGCACTTATGGTGGCTTGCTCATTTGGCAATACCACTGAACAAGTTAATAACCAAGACTCCTTGACAATTTGAGTGGACTCAGGAATGCCAAATTGCTTTTGATCGTCTAAAGGGATTACTAACACAGGTTCCAATCCTACAGCCTCCTGACTGGGATCGTCCATTTCATATATTTGTTGATGCTTCAGATATTACCATTGTAGTGTTCTAATGCAACACACCGATAAGTGGTTTTGGCCTGTGTACTATGCCAGCCGAAGGCTTGCTCCTACTAAGAAGAATTACTCTGTAACCGAAAGGGAATGTCTAGGTTTAGTATACTCAGTCAAGAAATTTAGGCATTATTTACTTGGCCGAAAATTTAGTTTTCATGTAGATCATGCTGCACTTGTCTACCTGGTACGGCAACAACATCTAGGTGGTAGATTAGCGCGATGGGTTCTGCTTTTACAAGAGTTTGATTACGAAGTTATTCATCGGTCAGGCAGTTCACATGCCTTAGCAGATTTCCTTTCTCGTTTAGATTCCGGTGAAGCTCCGGTTGGTGTAGATGACACGACACCAGCGATTTATGCTTCTGAACCAACTAATGATGAATTTGTAGACCCACCTATGCCATCTACTTATTATGATCAAATATTGACATTCCTTACTGATGGATGCCTTCCCTCTTAGACTTCTCCTGCAATACGTAAGAAGATTGCAATTTTTAGTCGCCGATTTCGGTTAATTGCTGGGGAACTATACTATATGGATCACACTGGAATTTTACTTCGTTGTATCCCTCCACACGAAGTTGATTCAGTTATTACTTTGGCTCACTCAATTCCTTCCGGTGGCCATTTTGCTGCAGATTTAACACACCAAAAAATTCTGCAGAGTGGACTGTGGTGGCCTACTATGTACATGGATGTATTGTAGTTTGTCAAAAAGTGTGATAATTGTCAGAGATCTGGACAGCCGTTGCAGCGCCATTTTTTCCCTCTACAACCTATCTTACCATTAGAACCTTTTCAGAAGTGGGTTCTAGACTTTATCGGACCTATTACACCACCAGCAATACTCAGCAATAATCGTTATATTCTAACCTGTACAGACTATGCAACTAGATGGGCAGAAGCATGGGCTTTAAAATCTACCACAGTTGTTTTGGTGGCAAAGTGTCTAATGAAAGATGTCTTTCCGCGTTTTGGCTTACCTCTAGAGCTTGTTACAGATCAAGGCACTCATTTTGTTAACAATTTAATAAAAGTACTCACACATTCTTTTCAGATCATGCATAAATTCAGTTCACCATATTATCCTCGTGCAAATGGTTTGGCTGAGAGTACAAACAAGACCCTGCTGAATATGCTTCGAAAACTGATTCTGGAAGCACCGAAAAGATGGGATCAACTGTTACCTGTAGTATTATGGGCATACAGGACTACCTATAAGGTAGCAACAGGTCTAACACCCTTCAAACTAGCTTATGGATTGGAAGCCATAGCACCCATGGAAATTATTGTGCCAAGCTTATGTGTGGCTCTCACTCAGAACTGGATGAGCACCGATGGCAAAGTTTTCTGACTATGCAGGAAGTATAGCTAAGACAAGCTCGAACAGATGATCGCTATCTAAAGACCCCAGTTTTTACGGTGGGACAACTTGTACTATTTTACAATGCAAAGTCGAATCGCTCTACTAGCAAATTCAAGTTACGATGGTTTGGCCCCTACCGGATTTCTGAATAAGTGGGCCCAGCAACATTTCGGTGGACTACTTTGACCAGAAGTCCTCTTTCAAAAGTCATCAACGGTTCGAAGCTGCAGCCGTATCAACAAACATCTAACCCGCACTGAAACATTTCACGGTTGGCCGCGTCTTTTGGCGTTCTCTTTTCTTTCCTTTTCTTTTCTTTTCTTTCCTTTTGTTTTTGCGCGCTTAAAATAATAAGTATGTAAATATCCACGTTTTAATACCTAATTATGTCAACAGCCGCCCTGCCCTTTCCAGCTACTCATACATGCACACCGAAGTTAAGAAGTTATCATCTCAACGTCGCACGATGATTAGTGATTTTGATTGCTCTCCACTGCAGTGCATCTACTTAACCTTCTCCGTTTCGCCAAAAATCGTTATTGTGTTTGCGTGATTTGTGTGATTGTGTAAACCCTGTGCTTTGTGTCTTATGCTTGCGTTTTCTATGTGTGCCATGGAAGCTCTGGCAAACTATGCCGCTTTCCATGACGGACTCCCTGCCGATGTAGGAGAGTTCCTGCGCATACGTGGGTTGGCCAATTTCGCTGAACTGTCATGGCATTCAGTGGAATCCCACCCATTCTTTGCCCAGATAATAGCCGCTATCGCTAAAACACCTGCCAACGAGCAAAGTTGGGCTATCACATCCCTACCCTCCCGAACCGTAATCACCTTCCAAGCTTTTGCTGAAGCGTTTAGACTCCCTTGGCAACGTCGCGAAAATGGCTCGAGTCTGCCAGTAGCAACAATGATAGAATTGTTTTTTAGGTATTCATCAAACGAATACGCGATCCTATGTCGACCGAAACCTGAGAGATCTGCACTGCAATTCCTCGTAGCCATTCTTAACCTGCAGAAGCGAACTTATGGCATCTCTAGGCCTTTCTACTCCGCTATTGATTTAGCTGCTCGAGAACCCGTCAATTTTGCATCCTACTTCTTCCACCGCATTCACAAGGAATGCGTTTCAATAATCAAATAGGTAAACAAGGGAGGAATGCCAAGGTCCAGACTGCCACACATCATTTCTTTCCTTTTTCCAGCCATACTTGCAGCACAACCACCACCCAGAGGCCCGGTCCTGCACCATGAAGAGTCGGCCCAATTATTGGAAGATGATGAAGAAGACGAAGAGGAACTCAATCAAATCTTCCACCGGAAAAGAATTAGAATTAGTTCATCCGAAAGTGAAGCACAGGGTTCAGCCGAAGGAAATGACAAAGAAGAAGAAAAACAAGATGAAGAAACTTTCCATGACACCGCAACGTCTATGCAGCATGAATCATCAGCACAGTCTTCATCAGAAGGACAACAAGAACAGGAAGATCACACTGAATCGGAAACAAGCTCGTCACAAGAGGCATCGCAGCAACAATCGGAGCCAGAAAAGCAAAGAGATGAAGAACAGATCATTAAAGATGTTTTCGACGAAATTCTGAAAGTAGTTGAGTCCATAGCTGCCGACAATGCTGAAACACAACAAACAACAGAAAAGGTAACAGAACCTCACTCTGTTCTCCCCACTCCACCATCAAAACCTCCGCTCAACCCCATTATCCCTACTCCACCCATCCTGACTGAAGAAACCACTGCCTCTTCTTCCTCATCCCCAAACTATTCTCCACCGAACTCACAACAGCTTCTCACAAAATCCTCTTCTCAACCTCGTCCTCTTCTTTCGCTTCCAACACTCCCGATATTTTCGGAGCTTGCAAATATGGGACAGATGTTAATCAATTTATCACAACTACCTGCGCAAATGAAGCAAGTAACAGAGAATATTCGCAATGAATTTCAACATAAAGTAGATGTACTGGAGGCCGATATTAGCCCCCTACAGGAAGAATTACTAGTAGCCAAAGCAGAAAATCAAGCCTTACAAGAACAGCTGAAGGCGTTACAAGCCCGGATGGCCGAACTGGTAGAAGTTACAACACAAAGGGATGCAGCACTGACAGAGCTCCGAAAGAAGAACGAATTGTTAAATAATGCAAATGCCAAAATCAGTCAAATGAAGCAAGAGCTACAGGATAAAGAAGATGCCAGAGTAGCCTTAGGCAATTTATTAGAAGAAACCAGAGTTCAGCTATACGAAGTAGTACATCAAAGCCAAGAACAGCATAAGCAGGCTATGAAAACAGAAGAAGAACTCCAAACAACAAACGAAACTTTATCAGATGTCAACAACATGCTTAAACACTTTTTGACCAAGGAAGCTCACACACAGAAGGTAATAACAGATCTCCGAAGAGAAAGGAATGCATACTCCAGAACCATAAATTTTCAGAATCAAGAGATCGAAGGAAGGGAGAATCAGCTGGAAAATCAGAAAGAAAGAGTAAGCAAGATAATGAAACAAGTAGCAGAAATGAAAGTTTCCAGAGATGCGGTCTTATCAAACGATTTCTACCTACAAGAAGCCTTTCTGCAGACGCAAGCAGAAATTTTGCTGACCGAAGCTATTTCATTAAGTTCTGTAAGAATAGATGCACAATTAGTAAGTGTTAGTCGGCCGCCGGATTGGCATCTGTATAACTGAATCTTGTTTCGCACGCATGAAAAGTTGTTACAAAGACATTTGTAATCTTTATATAAAGCAATGTAAAAGAGACGCAAGGTAACAATTCGTGGAATCACCAGACTGTCTGTCTGGGTGATTGTATGTGTCGTTACTATGTGTCGAGTTGGTTAATTTGGAGTACTGTGTTTCATTTCTATGTTGTATTATCGACACTTGTTCGGGTTGCTGTAGTGTTTGCTTGTCTAATTTCTGAGTATTCTGAGTATACTGTGCGTATCCGTGTTCATTGTCTATCGATCTCTGTTGCGGCTGTGAGTTTTATTTACATCCAGTAGATCGTCGGACTGTTGTCTGAGAGAGTCGTTCTGCGGGTCTCTGTGGTGATTGTTCTGTTAAGTACGTATATCGTGGTGTCCCTCTTTCTTGAAATGTTATTCCAATTGTTTGGTGAAGTCTGTGTAACTGTGGTAGTGTCCCAAAAAACGCTGTGCAAGATCGTGTTGTCCTCAGTATTGAGATTTGTACTTGTACGGAGAGATTTGGCTACAGTAATGGTTATCTCCAGTGTGTGTTAGTCTTCAACACTGTGTGTCTGAAACTGTTGAGTCCTTCTGTGTTTTCGGTTTGTAGGATTGTGAGCGCTATTCGGTGAAGGTTGAACTACTATTAAATGTTACAGTAGTGTGTATTCGGAAAAAGGGTTCTGAGGTAATTCGGTATTAGGATACTGATAGTCTGGTACAGTGTGTTCGGCAGACTCTGATAGAATTAAAATGATGAACCGTAAAGATCGAGAATGAGATACCAATTCTTGATAAAATCTTGAATGTTGGTATATTGTGTTGTGAAGTAATTTTGGGAAACAAGCATAGTGCCTCTGTCTTTACAGAACCCTTCCACTCCCAAGAACCCAATACTCATTTAAACGCGCTTCTGACAGTTAGAACAAGCGTTTAAGAGAACTGTGATGATTAATCGCAATGTTACGGTAATTAACGATTAATTATTGAAATTAATAAGCAAACAAAGTACTCAGAGTTCTTAAAAATCTGCAACACAACATCTCCAGCGCTATCGCCCAGACAGACAGTCTGGCAACTCCTCTGCCTGAAGAACGCCGTGCTTGCCTTTTCATTACTCAAAAAAGGGTTACATCTTTTCGCCACGCCTTTTCAGTACGTGCGAATATAGAAAATAAAATTACATAGAGATCCAATCCGGCGGCTAACACTGGCATGCATGGTGGACTCAAACCCAAAAATGAAATTTACAATTAAGGCTCATCAATAATGCCCTGGACGTACAGAGTTCTGGCTAATTTAAAGGTTTGGGTAATCTTCTGTTTTAAAGAATCTAACAGATCTTTCAAAATGGGGCATCAGTTGGAATAAAATTGGCAGCGATAACTTGATTCATGAGCGATTCTGTTTGTGTCTGCAAAAATGCTTCCTGAAGGTAGAAGTCATTAGCAATGGATGCATCTCTTCTCAGCTTCATCTCAACTATCTCTACATCAATTCGAGAAAGCCTATCAGCCTGAAATCCCAACTGCTTTTCTCGTCTTTCTAGCTCTTGAGCTTGATACTAGATAGTTTTATAATAAGCATCTCATTCTTTCTTAATAGCTTCTATCTCTTTCTTTAGCTGTATAGTCCGGCCATACTCTGTTTCCAGATCACGACTTTTCTGAAAAAGTTCTGCGGACACTTTCTTTAAATCTTCAGTATTCTGCATAGCCAAGTCTATCATTTCTTGTCCTTTTTGTTCCACCAGAGCAAGGTCCACGCGTGTTTCCTCCAGCAGATTTTCGATCGCAACTCGAGCATTGTCTTTATCTTGTACCAATTGTTCCAGTTGAGAGATTGATTCCTCGTGAGCAGCAAGAAGGACATTCTTTTCCTTTAATTCAACAAGCGTGATGTCCCGTTGAGCAATCAGATTTTCTCTTTCAGCTAATTGTTCTTGAAGTTGCTGGAGCTAGATCTGTAGTTTGTGATTCTCGGCTTTGACCGCTAGTGCCTCTTCTTGGAGCAGGGCAATATGGGCTTCAAGCAAGTCCAGCTTACTCTGTAACTCCTGCTGAATGTTCTGAGTTGCTAACTTCATCTGGAGGGGCAATTGCTTGGAGAATTGGATAAGAATTTGGCCCATGGACGCCAATTCTGTGAACATAACTGCTGGAGAGGGAAGAGAACAAGGAGGTTGTGATGACAAGGCAGAGAGCAGATGAGGGGAGCATGGTGGAGAGTAATCGGGAGAGGATAATGGATGAGTTGATGCCTCACGAATGGCAGTAGAAGGTGCCTCATGAAGAACTGCAACAGAGTCAGGAATGTTAGTTGGCGGAGGAAGAGGGATAAGAGCGGTTGATGCCAAAACTATTCTGATCTCAATCTGGGTTTCCTCCACAGCAGCTTCGGGAACGGTCTTGGCATTTCCAGTCAGATGTGTGACTACATCTGCTTGGACCGTGACTGCATCTACTTGGACGTCAGCAGTTGATGACGAAGGAGATTGACAGTCCGTACCCCCAGTAGCTTCCACTATCTCCTTCACAGCCTCAGCATCCGGTTGATGAGATTCCTCCCGCGATGAGACTTCAGCTACATCTTCCATGATAGCATCTTGATCCGGCTGCTTGAGAGAAGAAGACGGGACGGAGGACTCTACTTGTAAGGAGGTGATGGTGTCATGAAAGACTTCAACTTCTTGGCCCGCATTGGAGCCATGTACCTAGCTTTCGGATGGACTAACGCGTTTGCATTTGCAGTGGAAAAAATGAAGCAGGTCTTCATTATCGTCGTCTTCAACCATCCGTGTAGATTCTTCATCTAACAGAATAGTATTGGGTGGGGGAGGAGGCGCGGCTTGGAGCACCGGAAGGAGAAGGGTAAGGAGATGCGGTAAGCGAGTGCGAGGAATGTCATCCTTAGCTAACTATTTGGTAACCGCGACACATTCACGATGAATGTGCCTAAAGAAAAAGGAGGTGAAATTGACGGGTTCACGGGAGGCGGTATCGATCATTGAGTAAAAAGGTCGGGAAATACTGTATGTGCATTTTTGCACATTTAATGCTGTGACAAGGAATTGTAGAGTGGTACGATCTGGTTCAGGTTGGCAAAGGATGGAAAACTCATTGGATGAGTGTCGGGGAAACAATTCCTTCATGGTGGCAAGAGGAAGGAGTGGTCCATTCTCCAACCCTTCCTGAGGGAGACGGAATCCCTTAGCGACCGTGTTGAGCATGACTACGACACTGGGGTTTAAACATGTTATCGGCCAGCACTACTCTGTAGCAGGTGTGGTGGCAATGGCAAAGATTATTTGTGCATGGAATGGGTGACACTCCACTGAATTCCAAGGCAATTCAGTGAAGCCAATAGTCCCAGAGCACGCAAGTACTCACTCACATCTGGAGTGAGACCCATGTGGAAGGTTGCTATGTTAGCCAGCACATCCATGGTGCACACAGAGAGCAACAAAGACACAGATCACACACACAGGGCACAAGCACACAAAAACGCAATAGCGACTATCAGTGAAAGACACAAGATTAAGTAGAAAACACTACACGACATAGGCAGCAAGGACCCTAATCTTAACGCAGGATTGGAAATATACCGACATAATGGAAACATGCATGTATTAACAGACACAGCGACAAAGAGGCGGCTATTAATGATGATTAGATCAGCAAAACGAAAGGATTACGATAGTTGGTCAACCGAAACACAGGGGGTAGAAAAGAAAATCAAGTGACATGCGAAAAAGAGGAAAATTCCGAGTACACCTCATGAGTTAGTAGACGACGGTTGATACGGGTGGAGCTTGGAGCCATTAATCGCTTTTGGAAGAAGGACACCTGTTAAAGTTGCCAACCAAAAAGTGACGGGTCCCACTTGTTCAGCAATCCGGTATGGGCCGAACCACCGTAGCTTAAATTTTCCAGCAGATCTATTGGCTTTAGCATTATAGAATAAAATGAGTTGGTTAATCATAAATACAGGGGTTTTTAAAAAGCGATCATGAGTACGGGCTTGGTGTAGCTGAACTTCTTGAAGAATCATGAAGCTTTCCAAGCGTTGTTCATCCAATGATCTAAGGACATCTAACCGAAATGGAAAATATTCTTCCGACAGCAATTTCTGGGATAAGGCCACACGCAGGCTCGACACCACCACTTCCATTGGTGCAATAGCTTCCAGTACATAAGAAAGTTTAAATAGAGTCGTTTTGGTAGCCACTTTATATGTGGTCCGGTAAGCCCACAAAACAGCAAGTAAGAGCTGGTCCCATCGTTCTGGACACTCCAAGATCAGTTTCTGGAGAATATTTAGTAGAGTCTTATTAGTGCTCTTAACAAGACCATTTGCGCGTGGATAGTAAGGTGAGCTAAATTTATGCACAATGTGGAAAGTCTGAGTTGGCACTTGCATTAAGGTATTTGAAAAATGTGTACCTTGGTCCGTCACTATCTCCAGAGGTAATCCATGTCAAGGGAAGACATCCTTCATCAAACATTTGGCCACCGAAACAGCTGTAGCAGAACATAGAGCCCAAGCTTCTGCCCACCTAGTGGCATAGTCAATACAAGTCAAAATATATCGATTGTTGGTGAGGGTCGCTGGGGGTGTAATTGGGCCAATGAAATCTAAAATCCACTTCTGAAAGGGTTCAAGGGGCAGGATAGGTTGGAGAGGAAAGAAATGTCACTGCAAGGGCTGTCCAGACCGTTGATAGACATCACACTGCTGCACAAATTTAACAACATCTATGTACATTGTAGGCCACCATAGCCCACTTTGCAGGATTTTGCAATGAGTGAGATCAGCTGCGAAGTGTCCTCTAGTGGGTGATGAGTGAGCCATGGCAATAACGGATGCCGATTCATGTGGAGGGATACATCTGAGCAGGACACCAGTCTGATCTATGTAATACGGTTGACCCACAATCAACTGGAATCGTCAACTGTAGGCTGCAATTTTCCGGCGTAGAGTAGAAGGAGTATTAGAAGAGAGAAAACCATCAGTAAGGAAAGTCATTAATGTATCATAGTATGCAGGTGCAACAAGAAGTTCTGCAGATTCTTCAAGAGCTGCCTCGGTGACGTAAATAGCCGGCATCATGTCATCGACACCTACCGGAGTCTCATTGGAATCCAGACGAGATGAAAAGTCTGCCAAAACATGGGCCGTACCTGGTCGGTGAATAACTTCATAATCAAACTCCTGTAATAATAAACCCATCTTGCCAGTCAGCCGCCTAAGTGTTGTTGGCGAACCAAATATACCAGTGCGGCATGATCCACATGGAAAGTGAATCTTCATCCCAGCAAGTAATGCCGGAACTTCTTAACAGAGTATACCAGACCAAGACACTCGTTCTATCATGGAGTAATTTCTCTCTGCAGGAGCTACTCTACGGCTAGCATAGTACACTAGTCGAAACCATTTGTCGGTTTGTTGCATCAGCACACTACCAATCGCTATGTCGGACGCATCCACAAATACATGGAATGGACATTTCCAATCAGGCGGTTGCAAGATCGGAGCCTGCGTCAATACGACCTTCAACCGATCAAATGCACTTTGGCACTCATTAGTCCATTCGTACTTACGCGAGGTGCTGGTCATAAGTCAGTTGAGTGGCATCGCCAGATGAGCCACTCACCGTAAGTGTCTTCCATGCCACTTGATCTGGCCCAGAAACCGCATAACTTCTTTGAGTGTCTTTGGGACCGATGCCTCCAACACTGCTGCTACCTTATCAGGGTCTACCTATATTCCTTGTTTGGAGATGATATGACCGAGCAGCTTCCCACAGGAGACCGCAAAGACCAATTTGGTAGGATTCAAACATAATCGATATTCTCGGCACTTTTCAAAACAGCACCATAAATGATACAGGTGCACCAAAGTATCACTAAATAATGAAAAATCATCTAAATAGACTTGCATAAACGTTGTCAGGTAAGGTGAGAACACTTCTTGCATACATTTTTGGAATGTACTCGAGGCGTTCTGCAAACTGAACCACATTACGGTGCATGCATAGATGCCCCAATTGGTGATGAATGCCGTCTTTGATATATCCTGTTCCGCCACCCTCACTTGATTGTATCCACTATAGCCATCCAGGAAAGAATACATTTCGGGACCTGCTACCTCATCGAGCATTGTATCTAGAAAAGTAAGAGGGAACGGATCCAGTACGGTGGCTACGTTAAGCTTCCGGTAGTCGACACAAATGCATAACTGTTTATTTTTCTTAGGCACTATCACTATTGGCGAGATCCACTCTGCATGTTCTATAGGGACAATGAATCCAACCTTCAGCAAGTGATCTAGTTCCGCTTTTACCTGGGCTACATAATGCGGGTTCATCCGGTAGCTGGATTGCTTGAAAGGCTGCGCATCTGGCTTTAGCATCACCCTGTGTTGATAAATTTGTGGGTCAAGACCCTTCATGTCTCTGTAATCCCAAGCGAAGACATCTGAGAATTCGCGTAGGAGTTGCACCAAATCGTCTTGGAATTTGTCTGCTAATCTTGCCTTAATTTTTACTGGTCTCAGGTTGACCGTGTAACCCAAATTGTACGTTACGAGCTGATCCTTCGGTACATAGAACTACCGAGGCTTTGCCAAATCATCAGCTGGCTGCAACAATTGTTGTAATGTCAATCCATCCATAGTTATGTCGGCATCTGCTTCTGTGTCTTTGGTCAATGGTACGACCGTACAAGCGGCTGGACTCCAATTATCTGCTACCGACTGTAAGTCTAGAGTACCTAATGCAATGAGGTCCTTATTTGTCTTGAGGAAAGCCTCCTCCTCCTCATCAGATAGCCCATCCAACATATGGACTGGCTCTGCTACATATGGTCATGAGTGTAGATCACAAGCTTGCATAGCGTCCAATGCAACGACATATTTCCGGTGATTATTCTTAAAAATTAACTCTTGAGTTGACCAATCCTGTATGACCTTGGCTTGCTTTAGCCATGGTCGACCGAAGAGTAAGTTGTAGTCAAGGCTAGATTCGGGTAGTTCCAGGACTACAAAAGTCATTTTAAATGTAGTTCCCTGCAGGGTTATAGGAATATTACGCACTAGTCCAACCAAATGGACTCTGGATTGGTCCACCATGCGCACAAAGAACTGCACTGGTTCAATTTGGGTCCAACCTAGTTTCTTACAGAGTGCAGTTGTTGCAATATTCACCCCAAATCCTCCATCAATTAAAACTTATGTGATCTTCTAGTTTTTATACCAAATGGTGATCAACGGTACCATATGATCCACCATATGATCCATCGTAGGATCCATCTCAGGTTGTATGGTCGCAGTTGCTGGAGTACATGAAGGTCCGAGGCTGACCTACTATTGGAATTGTTGTCTTACACTAGGAACTAGAGCAAGCAACTGTCCCAGAGGAAATGTGATTGAGGCCTTAGATATAACGTCCCATACCTGGTCTGTTTGTGCTGTGGTCATCACCGACTCTGGTTGTGATTCTGATGTTGCCGGGGTAGAATTCTGTGCATTCGGTCTTGCATTTGGCAGAGAAGGCTGAGTTTCTAGAACTGGGTCAGGGAACACCGTCGGCTCCTTGGTTGTCCATTGACTGGCCTTTGTAAAAATTCGCTGTTGCTCACGAATTCCGGGCTCGAAAACTTCAGCTGCTTGTTGCAACTGTTTTCTTGATCTAGTTTGTACTATGGCTGCTTGTGAATCAACTGGGGAAATATAAACCATAGTTGTCATCGGATTTTGTCGTTCCTTTTTTCTTTTGTCATACTCTGCGGCTTCTTTACAAAATCTACGAATATGCCCCACCTCGTTGCAGAAATGACATTGAGGGGATGAGAGAGAGGTGCCTTCAGCCGATGTACCCGCATGCCATCGATTTTGATTGAAATTGTTACTTCTCGGATCCTGATAGTTCATGTATCCCTGCTACTAGTTGGTACGCAATTGTGGCAGTACGCAATGGTTGGCTGGCAGCCCCTGCTCCTGTATTATGGCATTTACTGCCGCTCTACCCTGCACCTTTGCATTGTATGCACAGGTTTCTGTTGAGTGCCCTGACGTGTTACAAATGGCACAATACATTTGGTTGAGAGCACATGTGGAACTAGTGTGACCAAGATTCTTACACTTAGTACAGTACACTTGTTTGGACGGATCCTCGGTCCCGTTCTTACTTGCTTTCAACCATTCCAGATCCTCCCTAAACCCTCCAACTTTGTGCTCCAACTGTAAGGCCATTGCAATGACAGAGTCCAATGTCATTCCATCCACACATCGAATGATCATGATCTGTTTTAACTGTGGATTCAATCCGTTGATGAACGATTGTGTTATGACATCGTCTGGTAGGTTGGCATGTGCCGATGGCAGCTTCCCTAGGTGAGTTCTGAACAGTGTTGCATACTCCTGGACACTCTGGTGTGGTTTCTGCCAATTGTTTTGCAAATAGTCAAAAATTTCTACAGGGTTCTTCTTCAAGCGAAACCTCTGCAGGAACGCGTCCTTCACATCATCATAATTACCAAAATGATTAATATCGTATTCTATCAGCCACCTTGCTGCTTCATTAACCAGCGTGGCCTGAAACACTATGGACTTATATGTCGGATCTGCTGGGTGGTTCAACACTACATAACTGATTTCGAATGTGCAAACATGTGCGTCGGGGTCATCCCCTAGAAATCCACCGAATTTCGTATACGTGATCCCTGCTAGTGCCGAACGCGGTGGGATAACATGTTGTTGCTGAAATTGCGGTTGTGGTTGTGGCGACGTTTGTTGCTATTGTTGTGAACCACTCATGGTGCTATTGTTGGTGGTGTTGTTGTTACCTAAATTTTGGGGAAATATCTCTTGATCTTCCTGAACTGTATGGTCAACTTGCTCACTTTCCGGTCCTAAAATGTCGTTGAACCGTTTGCTTAACTCTAAGTCTAGCAACCTTTCCTCAACTTTGGTGTCGAGATTAGGTAGACTTGCACCGAAAAGTGGTGAATGCAGTAAATGTCCACCAGGCAGCACCGCAGTGTCATCGAAAAACTTCAAATTGCCACCAAGTGATACCAAACTTCCACCGAAATTCACTGAAGTCTCACCGGACCAGGCTACACTATCATCGAAAACGTTCTCACCCGATAATGCAAGCGTGTCACCGAAAATGATCGAATTCTGACCAAATAGTGTGGAACTAACTCCGCACTGCGTCTCTGTACAACCAAAAATCACCGCACTTTCTTCAAATGACACCGAGCTCACATCGAAATTCACCGAAATCTCGTCATGTGCTACCGAACTAGCACCAGAATCACTACTAACTAGCTCTGATCCTTCTGCAACTGGACTTAACTATCCTGTACTTCTACCACCAGGTGGTGTTCCTAATAAGTTTGGAACTGCCCAGGGATGTTGATCTTTGCAGTATTTGGGGTATGATTCACCGGAGCGTGTTACCGGCACATATCAAAGAATTCTTTGTCAATCTTTAATCTTCTGTGCTATCAACTACTCTAGTTCCCACAGATGGTGCCAGTGTTAAAAGTGCTTTCGGTTAAGCCCTTTTAATCTTGTTTTGGGGTTCTTGCGATGGACAGGGGTCTGATAGTACAGAGGTCCTTTTTGAATTTCCCAATTAAATCACTCAATTAGCAATTAACTACTTTTCGATTCAACACTTATCACTGCGTAATGCGTCTTTCAACACTTATCACTGCGTAATACGAATTCGCACAGAACTGTGACGATTAATCGCAATGTTATGGTAATTAACGATTAATTACTAAACTTAATAAGCAAACACAGTACTCAGAGTGCTTAAAAATCTGCAACACAGCATCTCCAGTGTTATCGCCTAGACAGACAGTCTGGCGACTCCTCTGCCCAAAGAACGCCGTGCTTGCCTTTTCATTACTCAAAAAAGGGTTACATCTTTTCGCCATGCCTTTTCAATACATGCAAATATAGAAAATAAAACTACATAGAGATCCAATCCGGCAGCTAACAGAATGAAGAAACTAAAGCAACTAAGAGAGAAATTCCTCCATTTAGATATTGAAAGGTAGGATATATACCTTGTTTCTCACATGCAAATGGTTGAGGATAACATGTTAGTAACACGTGTTGCTTTTGGATATTTCTTTACTCAAGGGATGCAATGTTGTAGGGCTGCATTTAAAATTGCAATGGGTGTGGAAAATTTTAGAATACATAGGGTTCAACAGGGGCTTATGAATGGAGATCTCATTTTGGATATGTTCCATGTTGGGACCTAAGGATCTGTTGAACGTCATGCAATGAATTGGATGATGAACTATTTTAGCTTGCATTGTGAGGTTATGCCTAAAATTGGAAGGTTTCACTTGTCAGATAACTTTAACTGTCGAGAGGTATTTCAAATATATAGAGAAGACATGGAAAATAGAAATGAGAAGTATGTGTCGTATCATCACTTTACTCGATTATGGAAGCAAGAGTTTAACAATGTGTCTATTCCTTGTAAAGTTAGAATGGGTGAATGTTTAGTTTGCACCACTTTGAAAAACATGGCAAAGGGGGCTACAACACCACAAAAAAAAGATAATTTTAAAAACCTTCTAAACAACCATTGTGAGAGTCAAGCTTTAGAAAGAAAGAAAGCAATTCATCATCCAAATAAAGCACTCAGAAATCTGGAGCATTATATGTGTTTGTTGATCGATGGTATGGATTAAAAAAAAAAACTTGTTTGCCATATTTTTATCGCATCCCTAAGGACATTGGAGATGAAGTTCTTGTGCAAATGCATCTGGTTGGTGCTTTGGTATACAATGGAACTCTAATGTCCAAGGATTTCTTCACATATCCGAATGTGCATAATGATCCAAACCTTACGGTTACTGTCATTCATCTGGTTTTGCATGGAAGGGTCTTTTGCCACCAACTCTATATTTGCAACTGGATAATACTGCAAGAGATAATAAAAATTCTACAGTCTTTGAATATTTATGCATGCTTGTTGATAAACAGGTATTTCAAAAGGTCAAGGTAAATTTCCTTCTGGTTTGGCACACTCATGATCACATTGATCAAATGTTCAGTACGTTCTCTAAGAAGTTAGCATGTAACAATGCTTTTACTCTTTCGATTTTATCTGAGCTGATTTCAGAAGCATATACTCCAAAACTAGAAGTTCAACACCTCACACAGATTTATAACTTTAAGCACTTTTGCTCAATGGGCCTTGATAATAGTGCTAAGGTTTTGGCTCCATTGCACAATATTAGTTTCAACCATGTATTGTTGATGAGCAGGGTTGATGAAATAACCCTTTTATTTGCAAAGCAGTATTCATCTTCTCCTTGGTGAGAGCCTAAAGAGGGATGTAGATTCTTATTGTAGGTGCCTAATTTGTCTGTGTATGGTGTAGAACAATCACCATATGAAGATAAAAACAATACAGAAAGATGTGGAAATGTGGTTGATCAAAGTAAAAGTTGGATGCATGCACTCATTGAAAAAAAGAGACATATTGAGCGTGCAAAAAAATATGCTGGAGATCAAGATGTATCTTGGTGGCATGACTTTTTCAATCATCAAGAAGAGATTATACACTATACGATTGCAGGTCATTGGCCAGTTGATGTTCCATTCACATGGGATTTTTGTACACAAAGATCAGTGAATGTGGCCCAAGCATGTAATGCAGATGCACTTCAAAGTTTTATACATCTACGAGAAAGAAATATTTATGTAGGTGCAATGATGACAAAATAGGCAGAAGCAAGATTGCAAGGAAATTTAATAGAGATAAATGTTGGAACACTTATTGCAGTACTTGTTGATGGTGATGAGGCTACCAGACCATTTTGGATTGCAAAGGTTTTAGAGATCACTAAAGATATTGATCAGAGAAGAATAGAGGCTTTGATGGTGCATTGGTATTACACTAAAAGTAGTAATGCATTCACAAGTAAATATAACTTAGAAATGGTGTGTGATAGTAAACGAACATGCTCAGAAAAGAAAAAGAATATTCGAAGCACATCCACTCTTAAAATGGATGATGTAGATATTCTTGTTTATGATTTTTCCTTGACAAAAATAGGTCACTTGAGGAAAGCAACCATCAATATGATAAAGCAAAAGCTTCCAGATGTATGTGGTACAACAAATCATAGGCAAACAAGAAGATTTGTGCATGATCCTGTAGAATTTTGTATGTACGTGGATGAAGATAGAGCTCTTGTGAATATTGAAGAAGAAGAAGAGAGCTCTCAACAGTATGTGATTGAATCAAGTGCATCAAATGATGAGGGTGTAGACATAGATCGACATAGTTGTGAGTTGCATTGAAACTCTATAACATTTTTAGTGCTTATGTAAATGCCTCGAAGTAGTTTGCTTAACGAAACCATGTTTCATAGCAATTTTGAATAACAATCGGATATCCACCCATTGAAAATATGTCTTAAATGTTATTTTTATATAAGAATTATTCAGTTTTACATTCTTTATATAGATTTTAGACATGTCAATGTCTTATCATATAGATTTTGGACATGTCAATGTCTTATCATATAGATTTTGGACATGTCAATGTCTTATCATATAGATTTTGGACATGTCAATGTCTTATCTATTGAACTTTTGACCTCATTTTGAGCTCTCTTTTTATGAAAAAAAGACAAAAAATGTCAAAAAATCACATGTTTTCACTTCATTTTTGAAATATATGTATACTGTATAAAGGAATCTCAAACATAAGTTGCAATTTTCTTGATTTTTGAAGAGGGTGTTCTCCTTTTATGACATAGTTCTCGTTTCTTACGACTTGTTGTTCTCTCTCTCTCTCTCTCTCTCTCTCTCTCTCTCTCTCTCTCTCTCTCTCTCTCTCTCTCTCTCTCTCTCTCTCTCTCTCTCTCTCTCTCTCTCTCTCCCTCCCTCCTCTCTCTCTCTCTCTCTCTCTCTCTCTCTCTCTCTCTCTCTCTCTCTCTCTCTCTCTCTCTCTCTCTCTCTCTCATCTCTCTGCTGGTTGTGCATCAACCGCTAGGGGGTGAAAAAGAACACTAAGTTCTCTCTCTCTTGTATAGGTTAAGATGCACCTCTGCCTAACCGCTGCAAGGCATATTTCTCTCTTATTGCTTCATTTTCTATGATCCTTAATTAAGTTGCAACTTTCACAGCTTGTCTAAAGAGGCTTCCCATACAGGTAGGAGCGCAAGCACCATCACTCACCCCACTGCAAGTTGGTACAAAGATTGCATTATTGGATTAAGAATGCAATGAAGAATTCTGATAGAGAAAAGGTACACGTGATCGCAACTCCTATCTTCAGTGATTTTCATATTGCACGTTCAATCGCAACCGAGAAGATGTATTTGTGACCATGCACGCTTCAACAC